>WOVY01009548.1:600000-980389 GCA_013436015.1 Rhipicephalus annulatus | reverse complement strand
AGCTTCTAGCTTCCAGCCCAGTACAGTGTAAAACTCTGGAGATTAGGCCATGGTGCGGGAGTATGCAAGTCGAATCTTCGTTGACACGTCCGCGGTGAAAGCCCCTCCTTAAGCGAATGCTCAGCTACATCAGAAAAGTGCTGCCGTTGTGGAAGGAGTCACTTCACAGACCATTTCGGATACTTTGCCTACTCTCAGGAAATACAAATCCAGAGATTTTAGACCGTCACCACTGTTCGCACAGGGAGCTATTGATATAGTTAAAGACAGGATCTTCGGCTATTCTGGTGCAGAAGTACGACACATGTGTAGTCTAGACTCCTACCTTTCACAAGCCATTGAATCTTCCGTCAAAAAGGCAATGGCTAAGGCAATGGATAAGTTAATATCTAACCTCAGTGACTGTTTAATGCAAATCCTTTCAACTCAGATATGATGCAGAAAGTGCAAGCTTAGGTGTAACAGTTCTTTAACAACGAGACATCATTGATGCCACTCAACTGCATAGCATGGTGCTGGGTAAATTATCTGAATGTGTTCATAATGCCGAGCAACCCGTTCCACAGGTGCGGCCAGACCGTCATCCGCCTCAGCCAAACACAAGTAATGCTACAGAAATGGGGATTGAGATCCCAGCTAACAATGTATACAATCGCCTATGTCAGAGGACCTAACCTAAAAGTAAAAAAAAGAATGAGTTGTGGATTGCGAGAAAAGATACCAAGAAGGACAGGCATGCGCCTCTGCGGTGCGCTCAGCATCATGGGTAACTAAAGGTGCTTCAGTGAAACTGCCGTTCTATATTCTCAGCCTCAACCGACTTAGATTACCTCTCTAACCAATAACCACGATATATAATTCTACAAGAAAGTTGGCCTACAGCTGATAAAAATTATTTACAGGAATTTGTTCTTTTCGATTAGATCTTCAACACGTGGTGGTGGTTTTATTGATACTGTAGCAAGTAGAATATGTCATAAAGCAAAATTGCATTCAGGATGTCGGACTCTGATTGTGAAATAATAGCATTATATTTGTACCTTGCAGGATACCACCCCTTTTCAATCATTATTGTTTATTTGCCTACTGGTGTACAAAAGTACAAGTCACCATAGCAGCGCTTTCGCAGCCTGTCAAAAAGAATGGTGCTCACATGGGACTTTAATTCTCATCATTGTCTTGGGGCAGAAGACAGACCTGTGTAGTTCACTGCTGTGGGGAGTGAACCATTGACCAAAATTTCTCGTGTATAAATAAAGAACACGTATGATTTGTTCGAGGTCAGACTCGATCAGTGTTAGATTTGACTTTTGTAGCAGTGCGAAATAATGTTTTGTCATGGTCCGTGGTTCACTCTGCGACTAAGAGCGACCATCTTCCGGTAGTTTTTCACATTGTATGTCTAATGACAACTTTAGAGCAGCAACCTCGAGTATATGTCAACCATAAGAAATCTCATACCTGTCTGCGTTCGGCCACTGCAAAACTTCAAAATGACAATGGTCAGGGAATCACATCTGAGATCAGCTCTATACTAGTGGTATGTCGGAAAAATTCAGAGTTTGTTATTTTATGAGTGAGCGGTCATGCTCTCGTTGGTGGACTGATGAATGTACGTGCGATTGCAGAAGACGGAAAGCCGCTCGGAAGAAACTTCTGCATAATAAATACCCAACAAATTGAAAAGACTTTCGGTTTTTGCCCTCGTATTTAAGCGCACTGTTAAACGCGCGAAAGAAGATTATGACAGTTAACATTTCGATTATCTTTCCAAATCAAACAAGAAGCGTGTTCTGTTTGCGTATCTGTGGTCAAGGAAGGTACTGCCAACATCTTAACTTTAGAAACATGTATCTTGACGCCGCAAGAGATGACCGCGTCTCTGGAAAAGATAGCTAAAGGTTTAGAACGTCGATTTAGGACAGATATGTCGACCGTTCGCAATACGCAGGTATCTATGCATAATTTTACAGACATTTCCGTAACTGAATCAAGTGAAACTGTGCTTTGTTTACCAGTCGCTCCCCTGGACTAGATGGAAGTAAAAATTCTATGTTAAAAGTTTTACTTCAAGAATCACCTAATGTTATTTTAAATATTGTGAACCATTCGTTGAAGAACTCTCGGAAACCAGAAGAATGGAAACTAGCTAAACTATACTGTTGCCAAAAAAACAAGACAGCAGTTACACAATGGACAACATAAGGCCGATTAACTGACATCAAATCTGGTCAAATCGATTCAGAGATTTATACTCGAATCAATAGATTTATTGACAAAAGGTCGATTCTAAGCCCCTGTTAAATCGGGGTTCAGAGCAGGGTGTTCGATATGGAATGCTCATGTTGATTTAGGATGTCATATACAGTTAGCCCGACAGGACAACAAATATGCAGCTTTAGTTACTTCGGATATCGCTAAAGCATACGATACTGTAGAGCATGGTATTCTGATAGATCGACTAGAATCCCTCAATTTTTCCGGCATACATAGAGACGTGGAATTCATAAATTCCTTTTGAACAGGAAGTTTTATTGCTTAAAAGGCGGCTTTTAATCGACTATGTACACACAAACGAGAGGAGTTCTGTAAGGCTCAGTGCTGTCCCCGGTGTTATTTAATGTGCTATTCAGCACCGTTTCACGTAACCAGGACATAACACTTATGTTTATGCAGACGATAACGCCTTCTTTGCCATGGCAGACACAATTCAGACGTTATACGACCGCCTGCAGTCTTATTTTATCACCCTGGACAACTGGCTTGATGACAATCATTTCTTACTAATCCTAGTAAATGTGCTCTTCTTGTCTTCCCCTGACATGTGCCGTGCACATCTCATTATGTCACCATTATGAGGGTATATCACAGGTGGAAGCTATTAAATATCTAGGGTAAATTATAGTGCATCTCTAAACTGGTGCCAACACATTGAATACATAGCTGGAAAGTGTGCATGAGCCGTCGGCATGTTACGTAATATAAGCAACTACTAAAAATGCATGAGAAGAGATACACTAGTAATGATATATTGAATGTATGTTCGTCCCATTCTGGAATTTGGATGCGTGCTTTTCTCTGGTGCACCAGCCTACAAAAATCGGCCTTTCATTCTTTTAGAAAGGGAATCGTTACATTTATGCCTTGGTCTCCCTAAAGCAGTCTCAACTGCGTTTTATACCTAGAATCGAGAGTTCCTTCTCTTACATGAGGTTTCTTATCTTGACCGTTCAGACGTTATTAAGGATTTATAGTCAACACTCCAGCAGTCGCAGACAGTATTCATATGCTCTCTAGAATTATTTTTGGTGTTAGATGGCCACGGTTTCACATACCACAGATTATATTTGTACAACGTTTACTGGACCCGCTGAATGTACGTATTGGCGAGATAAGACCAACTAACGATAATTCACCCCATGTGGATTTTCAATTTGACGACATTTTTCCTAATAATGCAAAATTGCTCCCCTATCACACTTTAGATGGTTTATTTCAAGAACACTTGCAGAGCATCACAAGTGTAAATGTTGCTACAGATACGTCACAGAGTGACAAAAAGTCAGCTGTTGGTATATTCAGCCCCAACTTGTATTGGTCCTATTCGCTCTGACTATCTGGTCTCATACCCGTTTTTGTGGCTGAGTTTCTCGCAGTGGTACTCACCTTACAAAAGTTAAACGCGAAAATTTTATCGGCTGTTATAATTACAGATTTTCTGTCTCTGCGTCACACTTTCTGTTGGTGCTGAATCACACATAACAACGGCGTTTAAAGCAATAATACCCCCCCCTCCCATTTGAGAAAAGTTAGATTACTTTGGGTGCCGGGCCATAAAGGGCTGCTCTTGAACAAAATGGCCGATTCTTTAGCGAAGTCAGCAATAAGTGGGTCAATTTTACAGTGTTTTTCACCATCCGCTTATGCACCGGCTGCGCGATTTCACAGGCATTCCATTATAAAAAGCTCCACAGGTACATGACTCACAAATTCGACTGAACATTGGCATTTATTGTATCTCTGGCGTCGATCCTTTTGTAACACACGTAGACTAGCAGTCGCAATTACGAGGCTGTGCGGTAGGGTGCCCAAACTGAATTTCTACCAACACAGGTCTGGTCAGGCTCTTTCTACATTGTGCGCTTTCTGTGGCGAGCCAGAAAGTATGGATCATTACTTTTTGACATGTACACAATCTACTACAGTTCGTAGATCCAAGTTAGAAAATCCTTTACGTGGTATTGGAATGAATTTATCAATTCATTTGATTCTGTCTTTTGGAGCCTCTATTTTTGGGTTTGCAAGTGCGAAAGTTTGCGAGGCAGTGCAGAATTATCTGAATGAAACGAAATGACTAACATACTAATATTATTCTTCTGTGTTGACATACCCATAACTTCTCCCTTTTTTATTTTTGAAAACAGGGTTTTGACCTAGGTTATTATTTAATACTAATACAAAATTTTCATACTAAGTGCAGATCGGTGATTACCAAAATTTCATTCTAAAATTTGTAACGTTTTCAATTTATGAGTTCTTTTACTCTAAAATCGAGAAATACTCTATAACACCACTTAATTATTGGCCCATCCCCCACAATGGGTATGAGCCACAAGTCAAGGGCAACAAGAACAAGAATAATAATGAGAAGCACAGTCTGCTGGGCGCGTTGGTAATTCATCCTAACTGAGTTGCGAGGAAAAAATTTGAGTACAAAAGGAAGACACCTGGACACAGCACACACTCACAACTGAAACTTTATCGAAGAAAACATATATATATATATATATGAAGTGCTAACATAGGACCCGGAAGAAAAAGTTCAAAAAAATCAAGCACGTAGGAAAAATTGTTTTGTAAAGGACTGACGTTTCGGCCGCGGGACCGGCCTTCGTCGGAGTGAGCACTCCGACGAAGGCCGGTCCCGCGGCCGAAACGTCAATCCTTTACAAAACAATTTTTCCTACGTGCTTGATTTTTTTGAACTATATATATATATATATATATATATATATATATATATATATATATATATATACATATGCGGTCACGTGAACACGTTAGATGAAAAAATGATTAGATGAGCAGACGTCACACGATTTTCTTTCACCGTGCGGATATCGTGTGGTGTAGGGCACTCCGCTGTCGAGTGGGAAGCATTATTTTGAATTCAATATTATAACGATGGATCACAAAGCTTCTCTAAAGAAAGAACCACGCTCTAACCTACGAGCACATCGTAGAGAGTGCGGCTGTGCGCCCTTGTTTGTTGATACGGTAGTTAAAGGTAGATTCAGGGACAGGGTAGCACGGGAAATTGAAGAGGCGTATCTCATCAACAAAGCTGGTGATTCGTGTGTCGCGCAACCATCGGTTATGTTGCTTTCCGCTCAATAATACATCAATAATACATCATTTATACAATATGTCTGCTCATATAATCATTTTCTTTAACTGCACGTGTCTTGGTAACGGCATACATGTCTGTTTTCTACAATAAAGTTTTGGTTAGTGTGCACTATGTCCAGGTGTCCTCTTTTTGTACTTCAATTTTTTAGCGCAACTCAGTTGAGAGAACACAATCTTGCTCGTGATTTAAACTATGCTACCTCATTTTACACTGCAGCCATGAGCAAAACCGTCATTGAGACAAGACACTTCCAGCTTTCTCTATTACGCAGTACTATTCCATAATAAGGAGTGTCCAAGTAGCATTGTACAATAAAAAATACACACTGAGTGGTTAAATTACGCACAAGGGACAGCATGTTGCTATCGTGTTCAACTCTGAAAAACAGAGCTTATTGGTCCCCCAGTTTTCTTACACAGTAGCAAGCCCTAATGCATCAGACGATTTTATTTGTCGCATTGCATATAAATAAATATGTACAGTGCTCACGGATTAAAACATCACATAACAATGTTTTGTGTAGCTACGTATGCAGGTTTGTGCAGTTTCTCAAGATAACTACGCGATGTTGCGACATCTGTAACGATAATGTTGGCTGTGATGTACGTATACTAAAAAACACTTATGTCACCCAAACTGCACATGGTGGAAACAAAATTATGGGCTATTCCTAAGTTGGTCCGTTTCGATCCGTGAGAATCGCCCATTGTTTTGAAGAACCAATCTTAAATTTCAACACGTGTCCTTATTGTTTCACTCGCGTGTGCAATGAACAGACTGGACAGCTGGGCTGTCGAGAAACAAGTGAACGCCTTTGTTTATTCTGCGTTGGTAGTTATAGTCGAAGGTGGAAAGGGTTAGAAAAGGTGAGGGCCTGGAGTACGCATGAGACAATTGTTCATGTAGATAGCACATGTGCTTTCATCAGATATGATACATCCTCCTTCCAAACAGTTGACGAAATTAATGCCGCTGGCTTGTCTGCGGGAACTGCTGGTCATAACCCAGACGCTCTGGCGGCTGCGTCTGTCGTCGACTGCGTCTCAGTGGTTGAGGCGACGGCTGCTGAGCTCCCGCGGGCGAGGCTGCGGTGGTCGATGACGCCTCACCTTGAAATGGGATGTGGTTGTTGGCACAACCTTCATCGTCTGATGAACCAACACTATATGGTTCCTTCGTCACCAGAAGGTGCCGACGGTAGCGCCTCAGCACGGTGTTGTTCTCTGTGCGTACGTAGAAGGACCACGGGCCAGCTGATCTGATCACTTTGGCTTTCGTTGCCCATGGTGTCCCATTAAAGCGAACCACATCATTGTCGCAGAGGCCAGGTAGGGTGCGCCTATGATGACTTCTTTGCCGGCGTTTCTTGACGAGCGTTGTTAAAGTCCGGCAATGGTGTGCGCAGCCGTCTTCCTTGCAAGAGTTCGCACGGAGACCGGCCATCTTCAACAGGACTCGCCCTGTAATTCAACAAGCCCAGCCAGAAACACTCTCCTGCAGTTTTTTTTCCCTTTAAGATGCGTTGTACAACTTGTACAACCTTTTCTGCGAGCCCGTTTGATTGCGGGTACTACGGGCTTGATTTCACATGCTTAAAGTCATAACGCTTTGTGAAAATAATGAAATCTTGGCTGCGGGCCATTAACTGTGGGCCATTATCAGTAAAAACCTCGGCTGGTATGCCGTACCTTGAAAATATTGCACTCAGTCTATCGATGACAGTACTGGCTGTTATATCGGGCAGTAGATCCACCTCAGGGAAATCGGACAAAAAGTCATAGGCGCACAAATAATGTCTTCCCGAGTACGGAAAGAGATCGACACCGATACGGTACCATGGCTGAGTAGGCGTTGGTTGCATTATTAAAGGCTCCGATGGCTGCTTATAAGCGTATGTCTTGCAAGTTGGACATCTCTCGACCAAGGACTGAATTTCAGAGTTTATTTTCGGCCAGTAAACGATTTGTCTTGCTCTAGCTTTACACTTTGTCTGAGCAAGATGGCCTGCGTGGATCCGTTTCAACATGTCGCTACGTATGCTTGTCGGTATCACCACTTTAGTGCCTTTCAATAGTATGCCGTTTACTACGGATAGCTCGGCGGCCACCGGTTTCAGGGGGCCATCGACAGGCTCTCCCTTGGCAAGCTTTCTTAGCACTGTGCCAAGATATGAATCGAGAGCTGTTTCCTGCGCACGTTTTCTGTCTGTCGTTTCACTTACGAGTGCTGATACGACCATGACGGCATGGATCTCGACGTCTCTCGTGCCTGCAGCTCCCTTGATTCCAGGAACAGGTGATCGGGACAGCATATCAGCAAGGGCCATCTGTTTACCAGTAATGTACGTCAGCGTGTAATCATATTTCATCAATCTCAAGAAAAATCGTTGCACTCTGGGTGGCATATCGCTTATGCCTTTCTTTGATATGTCTATCAGCGGACTGTGATCACTCTCGAGGGTGATGGTGCGGACATAAACAAAATGATTGAACTTTTCACAACCAAAAACTTCAGCCAAAGCCTCTTTTTTAATCTGTGAATATCTTTGCTCCGTTTCTGTTAAAGCTCTGGACGCATAGGCTACCGGCTGCCAGCAGTCTCCATGACGTTGCAGAAATGCCGCGCCGACCCCACTTTTAGAGGCATCTGCAGTTACCTTTGTCTCCCGATTTGGATCAAATATAGCAAGCACTGGGGCATTACTTAAATCCCGGCATATAGCCTGCCATTCGCTTTCGTGGTTTGGTTTCCAATCAAACATGACACCATGTTTTATGAGAGAACGTAAAGTAGACGTACGCTGTGAGAGAGCTGGTAGGTACTTGCTGAAGTAGTTAACTACTCCCAGTAGCCTTTGGACAGCCAATTTGTCCTGAGGTCTTGGCATTTTCAAAAGACCGTCAACAAGATCAGGATTCGGCCTAATACCCTTGTCGCTAATGATGCCGCCCAAAAAGAGCACTTCTTGTTGGCCGAAGTGACATTTGGATGCATTGAAGGTAAGGCCTGCTTTTTCAGCTGTTTCTAATGCTCTGCGCAGCCTCTCATCATGCTCAGCCCTGGTCCCTCCCCAAATTAACACATCGTCTACGTACACGCGAACACCGACAAGACCATCAAAAACCTCGTTAAGGGCCTTTTGAAACACTTCGCTCGCCGACGCTATACCGAACGGTACACGAAGAAAGTGATACCGACCGAAAGGCGTCGTGAATGTGCATATCTTCGACGATGGTTCGTCTAATGCGATTTGATGAAATCTCGCATTTGCGTCGAGCCGCGAAAAAAACTTCGCGCCTGCCAAGTCTGCTTCAATATCCTCTCGGCGCGGCATTTGATAGAGTTCCCTTTTGATGTTTTCATTGATGCGTCTGGGGTCCATGCAGACCCGCAATTTGCAGTTTTTCTTTAGTACAGTGACCAGGGGGCTTACCCAATCTGTGGGGCTGCTGAACTTATGGATGATGCCCTCCTTTTCCATTCTGTCCAGTTCAGTACGTGGAGGCTCACGCAGAGAAAGGGGAACCCTCCAAGCTGGCTGGACGACTGGCACGGCATCCCTGTGCAGCTCAATCTTGTATTCACGTGGGGCGCATCCTGTACCATGGAAAAGACGTGGAAACTCTTTGACAATTTCTTCGGTGTCGTTCGTCGTCACGCTGTCAACAGCCCACTGTACGATTCCAAGCTTCTCGCTGGTGTCCAATCCTAAGATAGTGCTGTGGTCCTTCTTTACTACAAAAAATTCTGTGCGCGCCTTGTGACCACCAATCTCGATTAGCGCTGAAAACTTGCCAATGTGCTTGATCGTGTTGCCACCATATAATCTCAGAACTGCGCTACTGGGCATCAGGGTTGTCGTCTTGAGCTAGCGAAACATTGAAAGTGGCAGAACATTGGCCTGCGATCCTGTGTCCACCTTGAAGGGGATGTGCTTGCCGCCAATGCATGCGTTCACACGCCAGTCCCGTTTTCTGCGTGCGCAGCTGCTGGCGACATTCAGTACTTCGAAGTCGTCGCTCTAATGTTGCACTTCATCCAAGCGCTCTTTCTCACTACAACAAGACGCGAAGTGATTGCGGCCATTACACGAGTAAAATACTTTTCCGTATGCCGGGCAGCATCTGTAGGCATGGGTTCGGTTGCAACGATTGCATTTTAGGTCGTTATTTAACCCTCTAGGGGTGCTCTTACTGGCTGGCACAGCGTTCACATCGAGTTCTTTTGTTTTCTGCCAAAATTCATTTTGACGAGCTGATTTTTCCGCCGCCTTGCACAGAATGATTACTTTTTCCAAGGTCAAGCATCTTTTCTCGAAGCCTTGGCGAGATTGTTCCTAAAACAATTTGGTCTCGCACCATGTCATCCGCCATGGTGCCGAAGTTGCAGTGCTGCGCTTGTTTTTTAAGCTCGCGTAGAAACTGCTCAAAGGGCTCCACCTCACCTTGACTGCGGGAACGGAACACGTATCGCTCGTGTATTTCATTTTGTTGCTCCAGGCAGTAGTCTTTGATTTTGGCCATTACGGTGCTGAAATCCTCCTTGTTTTCTTTTCCACTGAACAGAAAATTGTTGAAAACGTCCAAGGCTTCCTCCCCCACAACGCTGTGGAGCAGGGCCGTTTTCGCTGCTTCCGACCTCGGTTTAGCTTGGCATGCCGTCGCTTGCAGAAAAAATTCGAACTGCTGATGAAACCGCGTCCAGTTCCTTCCTCCATCAGCTGTCAAACGTAGTGGTTCAGGCGGCCTCAGGTGGTCCATTTCGTTACTTATACGTTGCCCACTTCTGACACCAAGTTTCATTCGCGTGTGTAATGAGCCGACTGGACAGCTGGGTTGTCGAGAAACAAGTGAACCCCATCGTTTATTCTGCGTTGGTAGTTATAGGCGAAGGTGGAAAGGGTTAGAAAAGGTGAGGGCCAGGAGTACGCACGAGGCAATCCATGCATGAATATAGCACATGTTCTTTCATCAGATATGATACACTTATCAAAACACGCGTAATTATAAAAATAAAAGGAAAGTAGACGAAGAAAGCCTAATTAAAACACAGGCTTATAGATCCTGCCGCCCAGTTCCTGGCCAATCCCCCTATGTGGGTGTGCGCCAGAGTAACAACAACAACAACAACAACAACAACAACAACAACAACAACAACAACAACAACAACAACAACAACAACAACAACAACAACAACAACAACAACAACAACAACAACAACAACAACAACAACAACAACAACAACAACAACAACAACAACAACAACAACAACAACAACAACAACAACAACAACTACAACAACAACAACAACAATATTAATAATCGAATCTCATCACACCCTTGGAGATAGAGATATGCAATTGTTTTGCATTTGTATTTGCGCAAATTGTAACATCCTTGGTTATTCATCATGCATTAAAGCGAGAATAATAAGAAAAAACAAATATATTTCCATTAATACCTTTATGAAGAGTACAATAGCAAGAAACTCGTATTTTGCTGGTGTAGAGTTTCCAAATAAATAGTAGAGTTCCCTGTCTGGAAGAAATAGAAAAAGAAAGGGTTGTTGCATCGCTTAAACAAAGCAGCCTAATCTCGTAACTACGATTATTATGAAGTTATTTACTCACGAAGCATGTAATGCGCTATGTTTTTGAGGTATCATAATATTTGCGAACAGCATCCGACGGTAATGGAAATGATGAACTTACCTTACAATTTAACCCGAGAGTTGTCTTTCACGATGCCTGGTAATCTAGATAGCGTATTCACACCTTAAGCCCACCACGTCCATTCATACTGCTTTTGGGAGAAGCTGTGAAGGAAAGCTTGCCCGGAAGCATGGCTATCCGTTTCTTCTTCTCACGAAAAGTTGACGATCGCACACAAAAACACGCACACAAAAACAATTCCACGTACGTCCACAATTGCACCACGTACAGAAAAATCGATTGCTGAGAGTTGCGTAATTATCTTGTGTAAATTGCAGCAGTAGTTGAGCACGAAATAAGAACAAGAGAAATGAAAGGTGAGACGATTCGCACCGAACCAATGACTCCGGCGAGCGAAGAAGGAACAATGGCGCAGATGGATACACTGCAGGCTTGACAGTGTAACCTACATTACCCTCGAAATCAATGATTTACGCACTTGTCACTGGAACTAAATTCTCACACTGCCGAAAATATCTGGCCGCATTTAAGCAAATGCTAGTGTACACGTGGCCATCAACCTCTGTACTCGAGTGTGTAATTGCACATTGTGGTGGGTACATGTGCTAGCATACGTATTGTATAAGTAAATGCACCACAGTGTCAGTGTTGCGAGGATATTTTCGCAAGCAGTTTTAATTATTACGCCGTTGCACCGGGGAGGGCTGTGTACATAATGTAGAGTTCAGCTATGGCATCACGCCAGCTTTATTCGCAAAACTGTGCCATACTAATTGTATTCGCAAGGTAATGTTTAAGCTAATTCTGACGAGGCACGTACGACCTTGACCAAATGATGACAAACCCACACAATATAGAAGATTTGTGAATTCGCCAGTCTACGTTAAAGGTTGCAATAAAGCTTCAGCATTTCAGTTTATGGTCCAATTACAGTGTATCTTGTGTGAGTCCGTTCCATCATACTTAACGTATGCCCGTTGAGTGTGTATGATGTCAGATTCATTTGACGCCTGCAAACACTACACCAAATAAATTGTTCACTAGTGCACTCATAAAATTTTTGATAAATTCACCAGCTGCACAGTCAAGAACATTATACGTAGCGAAAGGAAGCGCAATATGCATTTTTCCAATAAATTTGTACAACTTCCATTTTGAATTTAGGCATATAAATGCGTGCGAGTTGCATTCACACAAGTTATTTTTTGTTTTCAAAGTTACTCTCTTAAACATCGCACTGCGCATGATAATATAGTAAATGGCCGCAATAAGCAATCACATATGGGGGTAAAAAATATTAACTAAAATCTTGTTAAATGAAGGAAGCATTTAGTCATCAAAACCTTTCAATAATCATCAACTTTGTCCACAAATATGCAAGCTAAATAATGCATTGATGTTACCATTCCTTCCTACCACTTCAAACTATGCAATAATGTGAACGATATAAGTTGCATTCTTTTCGTTTTTACATAATACTATATGGGATTGATTGATCATAATCGCGAGGTTCGGGATAGACCCAATACATTTTGTGACCTGTCACAATTCCTTCCTTGCAAAACATGTTTTAAATACTTCATATTATTGCAACTTATTGTTGCAAATCTGAATACCATGGAAAACTTGTACAGGTTAAACTACACAAATGCATGCATTGTTGCAACTATCACGTACACAAAGCTGATCTAAATTTTTGTTTGTTTTATTGCACTGCAAAAACAATATATATACTTGGTACTCTCTTTGTTATAGAAAATAAGCACGTCACCTTTGTGTACGGATAGTTATATCTGAAAATCCGCATAAAAGTTTGTGATCGTGGTGCTATATATATACGTGGTTAATCCCATACAAGGTAGTATTTCCACATATAAGGATCTACTTGATATTTGTTATGTTATATATGGTGTGGCCGTGCCTTACAAGGCCGGATAAGACTCCTTATATGGACAAACCATGGCATATATGGCTGTACATATCAACATATATGAATCGACCCCGCTAGATATATGTCCATATAAGGTAAACGGAAGCCACATATGCTGACATATCTGCTTATATGGGGCCATATACAACTCATATAAGCGCCACATATGGCATTTCCGTAAGGGATGGCTCCCTGAGGACGTTTAATGCCTTAAAATAAAATAAGTAAAGTCTGACTAGAAAGTGTAAACTTTCTGCATTTGTTTCGCACAAACAGGCACATTCATGTTGTTTAGATGTATTGTACATGTATTCCCCTTTGTAAAGCATGCGTGCGTAGCCTAGTGGTAAACACACTCGCTTCCGGAGTGCGAAGGTACCGGTTTACACCTCAGTGCTGGGAAAAATATTTTGTTATTTTATTCATGCTGAAGATGTTATCTGGTCTGACCAGCCACTCATGGCGTTGAAAGCAGCACAGTAACTTGGCCGCAGGTCCCTATGGGAGGGGCCACTCTTTATGTAAGTATGTTTTTTTATAGTTCACATAGCTCAGTCTGTTGTCCTTCCGAGAGGGTCGAATTGACATCAACTTTGGCGAGTAACGAAGTCACCTCGCTTGGTGTTGGTTTAAGCTCGTCGTCTGCTGATGTAGATGCGAAACATTCAGCAACGTCTGCGACAGGGTAGGCGAAAGCGATGGCAGTGTGACGAAAAAGGCGCCTGTACTCGTTACTGAAATTAGTCACAAGTAGGTCAGAGTGTCCGTCATGAAGCGTGGCGAGGTAGCGTGCAGCGCAGGCATCTAGCGCGAACAAAAGCGCCAGGTTGCCTTCAGCGACAACCTCACCATCTCGTAACTTGACGGACATCACTTCAACAAGGACTCTAGAACGCGGAGGCTCCGTGATACTGTCGGGAGAAGCGCTAAACATGCTGTCACGGCTGTCGTCAAATTTGTCTGTAGATCAAGCTGTCGAAAACGTCATGGTACGCTCCCGAAGATATATAACAGCGCCATACTCCTGCAAAAAATCGACTCCCTAGATAAGGTCTCGGGAACAGTCACGAAGTACGAGGCAGCTGGCGATAAACGTACGTTCTCAAATGCTCACCCTGATATTGCATATGCCGATTGGAGTGACTACATGCCCACCGGCAGTGCAAATTTGTGTTTCGTGCCGAGGCGTAACACCTTTCTTTATGTGCGCTACTAGTTTTCTGCTCATGATCGAATATAGTCAGCAGCTGTGTCCAATAATGCATTAACGTCGTGGCGACCATCGACTACAACATGTGTCTCCAATGAAAACCTGCTTCCGGCTTTCGTCGCAGTGGACGGTGAATCGATACGGGTCCGTGCTTGCGTTGATGGGAGGCCTTGCTTACGTCGAGTGTCAGCGGCCTCACTCCCGAAGGTCGCTGTAGTTAGTTTTTTCGCCTAGGGCTTGGCGAGCGCGCCTGTGCCGCCACTGGGAAGCTCCGAAAACTTGAAGACGATCGTATTGGGGATGAAGACAATGACTGCCACCGCAGTGTCATGCGCTGCTGTGAGAGGTGATCTTCAATAGCTCTCGGTCTTTCACCGAATCTCGGTCGTGGCGAGTCGACGGCGAAACCCGGGAGTCCAAGGTGGCAATAGGAACATTCCCGATACGCATGTCCTGCTTCACCATAGTGATAACATAGTGGACGTCTGTGCGGTGTGTGCCATTCACGTCAGACTCTAAAGTTTTGCGGACACGCAGCGTCACCTGTCGACGCAGTTTTAAGTAGTGCAAAGCCCGACTCCCTTGCCTGGTTTGCGCAGCAACCAGGTGCAACTACAGCGTATAAAACAGTGATTGAGCTAAATATTAGGTGTATTTGCATATTTAACACTTAGAAAAGGAGCTAAGAATTTCTCTCTGCGAGTCGAACGCGTCACTGAACCGCCATAAAGTGCTTGCCAGTTCACTCACCAGAACAACAGCGAAAACAAAAGCAGCAGCAACAGCTCCGCACTCTACATAAAAGACACCGGTAGACGCTACTGTTGCGTTGTGAATTGCAACTGAGGCAAAGGATTTCCGTTTTGCCGATTTACGCAGCTTTTGCGCAGCAGAAAGCGTAAGCGCAGGCTACGGGCCTTCGCGAACGTGCTAGGTAAGCGAATCACTCGCGTTCCCCACAGCCGGTCGCATGAGAAAGTGTGATAATGTAGGTGATATGATAATGCGCCAGATCGTTACCATGGTTCTCTATGGTAAATTTGATTGTGATGCTTAACACAGCCGCTGTCTGCGGTGCGCGCTGTGCAACAGTAGACAGATGACGCGCGCGATAAACATTGCACACGCCGCAACCAGCGATAATTAATCTGAAGTGGTCGCTACCACACAGCGTTACGCATGTACCGCTTTGAAGGTTCCATGTTCTGGCTTTATCTAGGAAATGCGAACACGTACGCCAAACAGTTAAGTCGCGAAATGATCGCGACCACAATCAGGTTTTTCTTGCCGTTGGCCTTCGCAATCGCCGGAGCTATCTCAGAGGCCTTGGTTTTGCCTATCGTTGTTCACTTTAGGTGAACACGCATGTATCTCCATTTGTAGTATATATAAGAAGGGAACACAACCGTCAACTTAACATTCTAGCAACTGTTCAACGCAGAGGATGCGAGAGATCGATAGAGAATGCAAACGCAAAGACGAAAGTCATCATGGCCATTCAGGCCAGATGAAGCGAGCTTCGTACCACTGATCGTAAGATAGTTTGCTCGTGCATGCCCTTCATCGCTTTGGCATCATGTGTATGCCTAAGTTTAACGCGCTTAGGCGTTAAAAATGCACGTCAGAGTGTTTGCCTCGAACTCGATGTCATGCGATGTTAGCTTGCACTTGAACTGCAACACACCCAAATAACTGAATCATCTGTTGTGTTGTACCCGTAGTCCGCTTTGATGAGCTTCCTACTTTTCTGAAGCGAGGTTTGATTGACGGAAGAAGTTTCCAGGTCCTTGGTTTCCGAGGAACCGCGCCTCAGGACTAACGAAACAAGAGGGCATGTGCACGTTCACTTGCGGATGGCTCTTTGCACTGCCCAATTATGGCCGGTGCGTTGATGAGGGCGCTGGTGGTGGCATTTTTCGCAGCGCCACCTGAGCAGAGTTTGACGTCCTGACGTCAGATTTTCTTGGAAGCGGCTGTCAATTTTCCAAGCGTCGAATCAGTTGGCAGCAGCGAAGGAAGTGCATCCTGAGGCGTAGGGTTAACAAAATGCGGTTGAAGCAAGAATACATCAACCGACAGCTGTCGCGTAAGTTGCACAACGTGGCTCCGATTGATTGACATTTGGGGTTAAACGTCCCGAAACCACCATATGATTATGAGAGACGCCGTAGTGGAGGGCTCCGAAAATTTTGACCACCTGTGGTGATTTAACTTGCACCCAAATCTGAGCACATGGGCCTACAACATTTCACCCCATCGGAAACGCAGCCGCCGCAGCCAGGATTCGATCCCGCGTCCTGCGGGTCAGCAGTCGAGTACCTTAGCCACTGGAACACCATGGCGGGACAACGTGGCTCCGTCGAGAGAGGTGGGATATAATTGGAAGGCCGAACTTGCTGAGCTTGTCGCACTTAAGGCACGTTTACATTTACCCGACGAGGAAGCGTTGTGTCGAAATAAACAGGTTTTCTGGACTCGCCCTCCCCATGTATAAGCGGACGCGTCGGGGCGGAGAGTCGTCGCGGCGAGTCCCGTCGACCCGGAGACAGGGGGTAGGTTCACCGAACTCGCCGCGCTCAGAAAGGGCATGTATAACCGGTCGCGCTGAGTTGACGGCTCGTGACCGCCCGTCACGGTCTCCGCTTCCCCATCACTCCGACGTGATGGGGACAGGGGAAGCGACCATCTACGATTACACTATAAAAAGTAATGGTTGGTCACTTTACTACACTATTCATTTTTGGAACTAATTTTCTAAAGAAAATTTTAATTTCTTAAATATGGTGGCAGTTAGGTTGCGACGAAACTTCGAAAAAGTGAAATATTATGCGCAGCACGGTAAAACGATTCCAGTCGGTAGGAAAAGAACCGCATTTCCTTGTTAAAACGCATTCACCATTAGTGTACGTTAATGTGCTTTGCAGGGAAGCAATGCAGTGTTCTTTACCAAAGTCAGAATTTTTTACAGCTTTTCAACTTTTCCAGAGACAACGCAGCTGCATAGCTTGCTTACATTGTTGACGGTAAGTGGGGGAAAACACGAGTCGCGAAGACAGTAGTTTGGAAGCGCTGACACATGAACTTTGAAAAATTTGCAATATTGTTCATGTTCAGGCACTTATCGGTCTGTGTGGCGCTCCATATAAAAATATACACTTTGGATCATTTCAAAGGGTGCAGAAACGATATTTATTTCTGTAAGTTTAATACGAATCTTTGTTTTACGCGAGAAAATATTATTTATATTGAGCTGCCCCCAAGGCTGTGAACGGCGGACCGTAAGCGCACTTCACTGCACCGAGGGTTCCTCGGCAGCCTCCTAAATGCACCAAAGCCGGCTTGTTGATTCGTGTTCCATTTTCCTGCGCTTACCGCCAGTAATAGAAACAAATTATGCAGCTGTATTATCTCATAAAAAGTTGTAAGAGCTGTAAAAAATGTTTAAATATCGCCCAAGAACAACGCATTGCTTCCCCTCAAAGAACATCTTGAGACAACCTAGTAGCTGTGAACGCGTTGTGCCAAGGAAACGCTGTGTTCTTCCTACCCACGAGTTTTTTTCACAACCTAGTTATTGGGCGCTGCCACGATATTTAAATTGCTCTGAGAGTTAGAAAAAATTTCCTCCGAAAACTGGTCTCAAAACAAAAAATGAAAGACGGGCTTTCGGCGAGCCGGAAGACGGGCTTTCGGCGAGCCTCGACGCAAAGCGTCGCTGCGATCACCGTCACCTCAACTCGTCCATGCGAGTTCATATAAACTCGGGCGCGTCGAGGTAAGCTGAACCCGCCACTCAACTCAGCCCACCCCCATCGCGTCCATGTACACGGGGCTTTAGTTTCGGATGATGCTGCAGATAGACAACGCAGTGGTGTGAGACTGGCACTGAACTTTTTGTAGCTCATCGCGCGTCACCGATCGAACGAGGTCGCAAAGAAATTCGATGTTAAGGCTGCTTCCTAAGTCAATGTTTATGCTGCTTCCTGCCCCTCCCATCTGGCCTAATGACGAAGCGACACTCACTTGCTGGTCGTACATAGGAGCGCGCTGCAGCAGCATTTGTTCCATAGTTGTGGATTCAGCCAGAAACTCCACCACGGTCTTTGGGGGACATTGAACGAGGCCAGAAAAAAGCTGCTCCTTCACTCCTCGCATTAAATGGCAAGCTTTTCTTCTGCCACCTCGGGGTCGGCTCCACAAAAGAGGCTCGTCATGTCCTCCACGTACATCATGACTCTCTCATTCAGTATTTGGATGCGCGACTGAATCGCTCGCTCGGCTCGTTCATGGCAATCGGGATTGTCCCGACTTTCCAGCAACTGACGGCGAAAGACGCTCCACGAGGAAAGGGGCTCATGGTTTTTGTAGCAAGTACGAGCGCCGTCCTACAGGCTGAAATACGCGTTCCTCATCTTGCCGAAGTCGGTCCAATCTTTGTACTTCGTGACTTTTTCGAACTGAGCCAGCCAGTCCTCGACATCTGCCAAGACGGAACCGTGGAACACCTTCAGCACATGTGGCTTTCGCAGCGTATGAGGCGTGGCTGGAGCGTCTTCCAGAGCATCGGAGGCTGCAGAGCCTTCCACAGTGTTCGGGGATGTCATTGACGACATCTCGGGCAGAGGTTCACTCTCAGGCAATGGTCCTTGGAGTCTCCGGCCCTCAAGGTGAGCAGGCGTTGTCAACGGAGGTATAAGGCTACCTGGAGGCGTTTGAAAGACCGGCTGGTGGTTACCGAGCACCTCCACCAATTGTCATGCGCTACAAGGTATTTTACTCGTAAGAACTGAGCCGGCGGGGAGACGCACAGAAAACTGGCAAGCTGGCTGAGTCAATAACAAAAACAACTAGCCGAAGCGCACGCTGCCCCAGAACATCTTCTATTCTAGCGGGCAGCCATGACTCGCGCTCGCCGTACCTAGTGGGCAAGTGGCAATGTATATATACAATAATTGTAGAGTATTGGCATGTCTCACCACGCTTTTTTGAAGTTATGTTTTTTTCGCGTGTGTTTGAAGCTAGTTTATGACGAAGGTGGCATCAATTTGACGAAAAGTTCATGAAGGGAATTCAACGTGTTTTTTATCGAATTGCCGTTTTGGCTTTCCGACTTGTGCGGAGTGTGTGCCTCTCTTCAAAGTGCTGTCTGACAGTCATCGTCTGAAAGTGATTGTTGACGTAAATATGTGAATTCACATCGTAACATCTAACCATGAACAACCACCATGTTTTAGTGTACTGTATATAAAATGCTTGCGTGGTTCAAATATTTATATATTTCACGTAACAACTGCATATCTCTTGTGTGCTTCATACAGAATACATACGCGTTTCAAATATTTGTTTATATCACGTTCACACTCAACAACTGCAACTGCGCCTTAACAATTTTCTGTGTAAATTGCAGCGGTGATATGGCTGCAACACGTTTCTGGTGCTTTAACAATTCGCTCTTATAGAGCGCTGATGATTATAACTGAGTGTTTACGCGTAAAAACCACAATTTAATTACGAGGGACGTCGTAGTAGAGGACACCTGACTAATTTGGAGAATCTAGGGTGGTTTAACATGCACCTACTTTTAGGCAAGTGGGAGTTGCTTGACTTTCTTCCCCACTAGTACATATTTTGATCGAGGGACAGTAGTCTAGCTACCGTTTATTTTCTATAGTATTTTTTTGCGTGGAGGAATGCCGTGAACAGACGAAAATACTGCTTCGCGCGAGTGGAACTTAGTTTTGAGCCCTCCCCGATCGATTCGTGCTGACGACGTTCACACCCTGCACAATGTATTTTAATGTTAATTTTTTAAACTTCTATCTTTACTCTGAAAACAAATTTTTCCGTGTTTTGTTTGTGAATACCAGTGCTTGGAACAAAAACGTTAGGGAGGCATAAAAAATTTATTGCGCCAGCACCACTTCCAACCGTAAGTTGGCCGCGGCGCCATCCGACGACTCGCAGCACAGCGCGCCCGTGAGACCGAACAATATCTGGCCGCTCAGGCGCGCTCAGTGTGAACACGTGATTAATATTACACCACGATGAAAACGAAGTGTAAGGGGCCTTCAATGGCTTATTCAAGGAAGAAGCGCCGTCGGAACACATAGCTTGTGGAATTGGAGGCGTGCAGTGGTCGGCAAGTAAAATGCAATACTCAGAGTGCATGACTGCACTCTGAGTATTGAGGCTGAGGCTGCCGGTATCGGTGGGAACATTCGTGTAGCATGGTGACTGCATGAGATAAACAGTCGTTCTGACTGTTGTCGTAAGTGGTGCTGACGGAGTGCTGCAAGTCTTCGTAATACACACCCGCCAGCTCCAACTAGTTTTCACGGCCCTGGACGTGATAGCAGTACTTATAGGAGGGAAAAAGGGCTACCAAATGAAAATGCTCTCTACTCGGTGTTGCCGTCGCGTGTCAACGACGCCCTTGCCGTCACACTCACCGACAGCATGGATGCTGCTAGGTGAGGGTGACGTATTTTCGTTGCTAATAGTGATGCAGAACTATTATAAATGAACTAACCATAGTATCAATAGTTAAAAAAAAGAACAATCGGTACTATCGATACTCTACTTACAGATAGTTCTGTGGAGAACTGTCGAAATAGGCTACTATTTGCAGTACGCGGCTTCTTTCAGTTATGAGAATTTTCAAAAATAATATTACATAAATGAAAATGCCGGAATAAGTCCGTAAGAGAGTAAAGCTCAAACTCAAGCAGTCAAACCTTACAAACAAAGGTAACCTCACCTTGCTCAAACCGCATAACGCTACAACAAACCGCATAACGCTACATGAATTCATTCGTGGTCTTGCAGTTGTGTGACATCAACAGATTGTTTGCCGCTACCGCTGAACTATGTAATTTGCTCAACATTGGTATGTCAAGCATTTTGATGAAGGTGCACAAGAATGCCTACCTTCTTTTCCTTTAGCCTGCTTCTTTCTGAAATTATCTATCAGTGGAGAACACGCGTTCTACACGTATACTGACGTTGCTGGGACGCACAATTACTTCCTTATATTCAAGAAAGTGGCGCTGCTAAGAGTGCCAGAATTCTAAACAATTGCTCTTCATTCCCTCTGGAGGAAACTCCAAGTACTGTCAAACCATTGGTTCTGCGTTTGAAGTGGTAGTTGAGGACTAGAGTTGTCTCTTCAGGAACCGCAGAATTCGGCTTCCTGCCAGAACTTCGCATTGAACCACATGCTGTCTAGTTGGTTCAGCTGCGGGAAATGATAGTGTACTCATCTCCGGGTACCAATGACGTGACTTTCTCGAATGGTTAAAGTACTCCCACAACAATATCCTCAATGACAGTTACATCCTCTGCTGCTAACGAGCTTGGTGTCCGAGGCAACTTAGAAAATGTTTGTCAGTGCCTTTCCAACCTAAGAGATCCTCTTTAGCTTATAAAATGCGCTGTTACATGGTGTCATTGTCTCTCCAGCTTGAGTTTTAGTGGCGGAACTTTACCGACTCTTTATTACTGTACTCGGAGGTTATCGGTACAGCAATGCAGCGAGACCTCACATAGCACACAGCGGTCTTACACTTTAGCAGCACGGCTGCTAGTTTTTCGTTGCCTTTTAGTCCGTCCTGAATAGTGATGTTCAGTGTATGAGCAAACCATGGTAAGTAGTCGAAGCTAAGCAGTCGGGCTGCAAAAACAATTCTCTTCTCATTTTCTGTGATAAGAGAAACAATGGTCTGATGAATACCGCAGTCTGTAGCCACACATTTAATTACATCGGTGACACTTTTCATTGTGTGCGCCCCCTGAAGAACTGCTGTAGAAAGCACCGCAGACCACATTGTTGTGTCTTTCACAAAATTACACGTGACTGTTATGTAACCATCAACCGTGAACATTGTCCAAATATTGCTTGTTAAGGCAGAATAACTTGTCGACGTCAGTGTGCTATGCAATTTCGTCTCAGCATTCTCGTATAGGTTCGACAAATCAACATAAGAGATTAGCGTTCGGCTTTGCAGTTTGGTTTGTGGTTTGGTTGGAAGTATGTGGTTTCGTTTCCACATGCTTTGCCCATTTATGAAGAATGACAAAACCCAATTTGCTTTGCTTCAATTTTTAGGGTCCAGCCGAATCTGTACAGGGATTTTCTACTTCTTCGCATTGACCTCTATCCTCATGAAAGAGTACATTAGAATGCAGCTCTTCATGTGGTTCCTTAAATAAAAAGTGATCTTGCTTGTTTTATTATCTTTGCTGCACAATGTACAAAAAATGGTCGCGCCAGGTCCGCCGTGCCCCCGGACGCCGGGTCCGCCGTCCGAGGGCACGGCGGACCCGGCGCGACCATGGCACTTACGTTTATGTTCTGCCTCATGCAGGGAATTCTCGGATTCACCATATTCCCAACAGCTGGCCATCTGCGAATCAGCAAACTGTGTATTAGCGATGCGGACAGACGGATGCCAGTGCGTCATCGTATGGCGCCATTATCAAGGAATGACACGGCAAGCACGGCAGCGCAATTTACGGTGCACAGCACAGGAGGCTGCCTATGGGTAGCTACCGGTGCACAGCGCAGAGCCACTTCATCGCTGGATATCGCTATAAAAGGATCACCGCAAGCCTTCGACCCTCGTGGGCACGGCGGACCCGGCGCGACCATGGCACTTACGTCTATGTTCTGCCTGATGCAGGGAATTCTCGGATTCGCCATATTCTCAACAGCTGGCCATCTGTGAATCAGCAAACGGTGTATCAGTGATGCGGACCAACGGATGCCAATGCGTCATCGCATGGAGCCATTATCACTGAATGACACGGCAAGCACCACAGCGCAATTTACTGCGCACAGCACAGGAGGCCGCCTATGGTTAGCTACCGGTGCACAGCGCAGAGCCACTTCATCGCTGGACATCGCTATAAAACGACCACCGCAAGCATTCGACCCTCGTGGGCACGGCGGACCCGGCGAGACCATGGTACTTACGTTTATGTTCTGCCTCTTGCAGGTTAGTTCCAACGTGGGTTCATTTCGCAGTAATTATTGCTGTATTTTGGTCTTGCCCTGCCCTCGGCGTTGCTCATAATATAGCATATGAGTGTTTTCGTGCTTGTCGGTTGATTTTATGCGGTGACATGGGAACAAACCCTGGCCCCACCCAGAAAGAACTATATGAAGAAGTCCTTAATGGCCAAGCGAAAATTCACGATGAAGTGCTTGAACTAAAGAAACAGTTTATTGAATTGAAAAATATGGTACATGATTTCATTACGGCACAAAAGGACTCCCAAGAATTTAGAATTCCCAGTAAAAAAAAAAAGCCCGGCTGCATTTCCGATGGAGGCGTAAATGTTGTAGGCCCGTGTACTCAGATTTGGGTGCACGTTAAAGAACCCCAGGTGGTCGAAATTTCCGGAGCCCTCCACTACGGCGTCTCTCATAATCAAATGGTGGTTTTGGGACGTTAAACCCCACATATCAATCAATCAATCAATCCCAGTAAAAAGGTGGGAAATACGTTACAATCGCAGGAACATATTGTAAACTTTCAAAATAAAAAGCTTACTGACCTCGAAGACCGTTCCGGACGGTCGAATTTGATTGTTGACGGTATTCCCGAGTGTCATAATAAACTGATGCAACCCTGAGGGAAAAAGTGGTTAAGGAATTATTCACAGAAAAGCTTGGTGTGAAATATGATTCCATCGAACGCATACACCGACTAGGAAAACAAACTGGTAAAAGGCCTAGCAACCTCCACGTTCAAAGTTTTAATGAAAAGAAAGTAATATTAGAAAATGCCAAAAAACTGAAAAGGATCGATGGTATCCATTCAGAATGATTATTCGCAGTTGACACTTAAGAAACGAAAAATGCTGTGGGACAGTGCTAAGAACGAAAAACGACAAGGAAAAAAAATATTAGTACACGACACGCTTATAGTAGATAAAGATACATTTTATTGGGATGAATTGCAAAACAGGCGAGTAAAAGCAGGAGACCGTCAATCTTCCAAGCCGCACTTGTGACCTATTCCAGCACTGTGTAACAAACAGTTAAGGCTACTAAATATTAATACCCGAAGCATTGTGAATAAAACTGAAGCGTTCGAAGTGCTTCTGCTGCAACATGATCCACATATTACGGTTGTTACCGAGACTTGGCTACACGAGCATTTGCCTAATGACGACGTCTTCCCCCCATCCTATACAGTTTTTCGTAAAGACAGACGCACTAGGGGAGGAGAGGTGGCTATATTGGCAAAACAGTGTATCGATGCTGTTTTGTTGGATGATCTTGCTCACATAGAATGCTTATGTATTAGGTGTACATGCTGGGGTCATTGTCTCATTGTAATTGGGATGTACAGACCCCCAGACGTTACTCCAGAAAACCGTAGCACACTGAAAAATTATACGGCCAAATTTGAGAGTAAAAAAGTCTTACTGATTGGTGACCTGAACCTACTTGTAGTAGACTGGGAGCGCCTTGACGCCGGCATTAACACTTCAAAACATGTTAACATAGTGTTTGACATCATGCTTATACATGACCTATTGCAGGTAGTTTAGGTACCTACGCGCGTACAGAAGGATTCCACGTCAATATTAAATCTTGTGTTTCTGAACCGCAATTTCCCCGAATAAACAGTAGAGGTAGGGCAAGGTCTTTCTGATCATAGCTATGTCTTCACTTCCTTTCCTCTTGTTCCACTAACTGGCCATAAAAACCCGGTATTTCGCTGCCTTAAAAGACCTTTCCATGGCTAATGATGCAGATATAATTGAACACCTAGAAACATGTTTTACGAATTTTGTTGACGTAAATGTTTGCGTGCTTAGGACACGATTCAAACAAATGTGTCAATTTTGTTTAGATAATTTTGTGCCTTCCAAGCACAAAAAGTTAACAAACAAACACCATGGATAAATCGCAACATCATTCATATGAAGCGCAAAGTTAAGCGACTGAAAAAAAGGTGGGCAGCGGCTGATTTGATACAAGATGCGCACAACAGTCTCGCTCAAACTGTCCGCAGCTCTAGGGAGTATTACTTTAAAACCTCATTACCAAACTTTATTGAAAATGACCCCAGTAAATTCTGGAGTTTTATCAGTGAAAAGAAAAGACCTGTATCCCAAATATCAATTGATGGAACCAACGTCACCGATCAGAGAGACATTGCCCGGCATTTTAATCAATATTTCCTGAGTGTGTTCAACACTTCTGATTTGAACTGTATATCTAATGCAATAGCATTTCCTTATGCTGAAGCACTGTTTATTTCTTATCCAGGTGTGGTATCTATGTTGCTAAATTTAAAAACTAAGGCATCCTGTGGTCCTGATAACATACCAAACGTATTTCTACGACGATATGCTTTATCTCTAGCAAAGTTTTTGGTTATTATTTTTCGCTGTTCTTTGTTGTATTCCCAGCTGCCTAGTGACTGGAGGACAGCCCGCGTTGTACCCATCTTTAAAAAGGACGACCGCTTAGCACTAGGAAATTACCGTCCAAGCTCACTAACTTTATAATGTTGTAAAATTATTGAACACATCAAAGCTACTTGTATAAACAAGTGTATTGAAGAACGCTCTATATTAACCATGTATCAACATGGTTTTCGGAAAGGATTATCCACCGTAACTCAACTCGTCACACTGTTTCACTCTCTTGCATTAAATATCAATAGACACGGTAGGACAGCTATGCTCTTCTTAGATTTCTGCAAAGCCTTCGATAATGTTCCCCATAGTAAACTCATTTCCAAACTTAGAACAATAGGTATACCCGAAATATTCGTTTGTTGGATTTCTGCGTATTTAACCCTTTCAGGGAAAATGGGACAGAAACGTCCCACTTTTTTTTCTGAAGAAATTGCTGTCTCAAATAAAAGTGGTCAAACTTGGCGCCGAAGAATTGTGCTACCTTCTAATATCAGACCTGGGGAATACTTTCTGTGGACGTTTTGAAGTGGTTTTATTGATGGCGCTAGATACACAAATATTTGAAGTCTGTTTTCTTTTGATCGTAGTGTTCCGAGTTTTCGCTCCCGTAGGACTGGATTTACGAGAGTTCAGGATGAATGGTAAGATTTTCCTTTCTTGCCCTTCTAGATATGTGTTTGCCGCATGCTTTGGTGCCAATATTTTTGTAATCGAAGTATTTGGAGGCGAGCTACGGCAGTCGATGTCAGCATATTCCAAAAGTTCCGGGACGTTTTTCTAGGCCTAACTCACGCAAACTCCTGTTTTTGAGAGATGTCTCTGTTTATCAATTTCAGCGGACTCACTTTCACGTGAGGCGGCACTGGAGCTATTCTTCAGCATGCCCGACGAATCAGACACAAGTGAGGATGAAGCTGAAAGCAGTGATGATGAGTTCGTGCCAGAGCTCGCGCCACGAGACTCGAGTGGTGACGAAGACGAACCTGGGCTATCAACAGGCAAACGAAAGAGACGCCGACAAAGAACTTCAATGAACAGGAAAAGAGCTAGCCAGGATTCAATGGAGCCCGATGTCGAAGAAGATGCTGCTGAAGAAAAATTGGAGAAGAGTGGGGTGAAAGTGAACCAAGCATTTTGGTCGGCAGTCCAAAAATATGGGACCCCGAGTTCACCAAAGAAGCAGTGTCTCGCACAGTAGATTGTTTCACGTTGTAATTTGACGAATAAGTGATCGAGATGATATTAGAGCACACTAACCGTGCTGGTGCGCAAAGGTACACGACGAAGTGGGCGGTGCTCACAGCAGATGAGCTAAAAGCCTGTTTTGGACGGCTTCTGCTGATGAGCGTGTCACCATGACATCACTTTTACCATTACTGGAGCCGCGATCCACTTTTCAACTCCGAAGAAATCGCCAAAGTGATGTCGTTCAAGCGTTTCCAGTACATCATGAACTCCCTTCGTGTGAACGACCACAGGAAAGAAAAAAAGAAAGGGGAAGATGGTTACGATAGGCTTGGCAAACTGCGTCCCATCATCAATAAGCTGAACAGGAGCTTTCAGAAGGAGTATTTGCCATCATCTCATCAGGCCATTGATGAGAGCATGATTCCTTTCAAAGGAAGATCTTCCATGAAGAAGTACCTTCCAATGAATCCCATAAAGCGTGGATATAAAGTTTGGTGTAGGGCAGGCTCAAGGACAGGCTATTTACTACAATTTCAGGTATATGAAAAAAAGAATGCATCACGACCAGCCAACCAAAGCCTTGGGGAGCATGTCGTGCTTTCCCTCTCTGAGAATGTAAAGCCTGGAACGCTGCTGTTCTTTGATAATTACTTTACGTGCACCAGGCTGATGAAAACTCTCGCCGAGAGGGGCGTCCATGCTGCAGGTACTGTCCGTACAAACAGGAAGGATTTGCCTGAGGAACTCAAACGAAGCAATAAGCGAAAGAAAGGAGAGTACCTGTGGCGCGCCAAAGGATAGGTCACAGCTTATCAAAGGCACGACACCAAGATGTCCACCTTTTGTCGAACTTTCATGACCCGACAGAAACTGTGGAAGTGTCACGAAAGCTTACCAATGGCTCTTCAGTGGCTGTGGTTTGCCCCAAAGCCGTGGCAGACTACAACCTGTGGATGGGAGCGGTTGACAGGTTTCACCAAAAGCGAAATTCCGATACTGCTGACAGACGTTCCAAGAAGTCTTGGTACCGCATCTTTTATTTCCTCTTTGACGCCTCTGTTGTCAACGCGTTCATACAGCACAGCGCCAATACTGACATAAGCTACTTGTGGTTTCGTCTTGTGCCGGGACGACAACTGACGAATGGACGTACTTTCAGGCCCTACGCCAGAACTGCGCCATTTCGAAAAAACAAGCAAGGACAGAAAAATGGACAGAAGATGGTTGGAATCTTGGATGAAATCAGATTCACCGGAAATGACCACAATCCGAAAAAAGGGGCCTAGCGGAGAAGGTGCAGAAGGTGCTCAAAAACTGGAAATGAGGTCCGCACAAAGTTCACATGTGGCACTTGCAAGGTTCCCCTCTGTCCCACTTGTTTCGGTGCCTTGTGATGTTTCGGTATCTTGTTTCGGGCAGTGTGATAGGCCCTTTGCTTTTTATATTGTATATCAATGATATTGTTCATGTTATTCACCCTAGTGTGGAAATAAGATTGTTTGCAGATAATTGTGTTTTGTTCAAAGAAATACGTTCTACTAACGATTTCAACGATCTGAGCACTAGTCTTTGCAATATATATGAATGGTGCAACAAATGGGGAATGTGTCTCAATGCGAACAAATGTATGTGCCTTCCAGTGACTCGCCAAAAGAATCTACAATCGTATACATACATATTAGGGTCTTCCACACTGCAACAAGTAAACTCCTACAAATATCTTTGTGTGACACTCACTTCCAACTTATCTTGGAATCTCCATATTGATAATGTTTGTTCATCTGCCTTTCGTAAACTATGTCTTCTTAAACATAAACTTCAAAGTGCTCCCACAAGTGTTAAACTACTTTGTTACACAACCCTTGTGTAATGAAAACTAGAGCACGTGAGCATAGTATGGGATCCTTATACAAAACGTAATATATACACTTTTGAGCGTATTTAAAGAAAAGCTGTTAGATTTATATTCAACAAGTACTCCAAGTTAGACTCACCCTCAGATTTAATGCTAGCCAACAACTTTCCCTTACTGAATATGCGAAAAAAAAGCTAGATTAGAATTCCTTGATCAACTTTTGAACAAAAAAAGTTGCTCTAGACCCATCCCCGTATTTGACACCCCTTAGTAGCCGGCCCACCCGACACCACCACCCAAAGGCCTTGATCCCATATTTTGCTCGCACAGACCTACTGAAGTATTCGTACTTTCCAAGAACCATATGTGAATGGAACTGTCTTACTAATACATGTGATGAATGAACTAACCTACCAAACAACCTTCTTCGCCCTTTATAGTTTCGTTTCGCAATTATTTTATTTGTATGTGTATTACCGCCCTGCTTGGACCTCGAGTCTGCAGTATTGAATGATTTAATAAAATTAATAAAAAAATACCACAAAGTGCACTTGGCATGTCCACTGGTTGCGTCTTTAGCAAAATATTTTCAAAGCATCACCTTAGCCGTCGAATTTTAGTGTAATTTTGAGTTGGAAAGTGAAAATGAACTAATAGTTTATATGTTAAAGTAATGCCTATGTACAGTGAAAAAAATGTTACACCAAGTGGCGTTTGCAACTTATTAGACAGTTATAGTTTAGCGTTAGCGTGATAGCGTAGGTTAAGGGAATGGCGCTACCATGCAGCAAACGTTCGTTGTAGGCAGCGTCTTATAGTTGAGCGAAATAGCACTTACATGGTTTACGTGCCACCCAGTGGGATGGTGGCACCACCTATTAGATGGTTAATAAGTTAAACAGTGAAAATGAAAAGAAAACGAGAATGTTTGCCTATGCCACCCTGCGAAGCATTGTTAGAAGTTTATTTTTGTGAAAATAAAAGTAAATAAATATGAACCACGTGCAAAACGCGAAAACATCTACGCTGCGGATTTGTTTACATTGATCTTGTAGTTAGGCCTAGGCGCGTTCGAAATGGGAAGCTATCTCAAAAACTACGCCAACTTATCCGTAATACTCAGTCATCGAAGCTAACTGAAGGCAAGCGAAGCCACTTGGAACAGTCTTTTGCTGCGAACAAGGTGAATCTTTCAACAACTACGCCAACTCACTTCGAAGCGGGCTTCCGAGAGCGCCGCCATGTTTACGTACACTACGTGCACCTACACAACCTTAAATCTGAAAAATACCGCACGTACGGTAAGCGGTACGCGTAACGTACGTATCCGCGCATGCACACTTCGATTCCGGTGTCACGGTACACCCGGTATCACGGTAAGCCCGGTATACTATAACTCTCTTATATATGATTCACCAGTGCGCCGTTCCAGTAGCCTCTTTTTTTCTTAGGATAATGCAATAGACATATTAAATACATGAAATAATAATCAGCGTTTCTATTGTAGGTGCTGTTGACAGAGGCACTAATTGAAACACTTGAAGGTGGTTTAGGAACCAGTAGGAATTGTATGGAATTCTTCTATCAAGCTGGTTCCTAAAAAGGCGATAAATCCATGACACTAAATATAATGAAACGTGTCCGCTATTGACCACTCATGACTCACCGCCTTTGCGACAAAATGTACGAGAGTACCGTGAAATTTTGCAATTATATATTTCTTCACCACTCGTAGGTGCGTACGTTTATACACCAATAGCATCAATATGTTCTAACCCTAAATCTTTGAAAGTGAGATGAATCTGAGACTCCCTAAAGGTAGAGGATCATACAAACTGAAATAAATGTCATGAATCAAGACTACTCTACACTAAATGCAATACACCTGATTGGACCTTTGTAAAATGAAAAAGATGCACAGTTAACAATGCTCTCCAAAAATATGAAACGAAGATTTACAATGCTACGCACGAGTAAAAAATGACGTCAGGGTTTCTACTCAGTATTCCTTCCTCCATGCGATGTATGTACAAGCTCCTCAATTGCGTACAAATCAATGATGTTGTTGTTGTTGTTGTTGTTTCCCTGTGCAAATGGCTCGTACCCAAAGAAGGGGATTGGCCGATTATAAGGTGAATTTGCCCTAAACTTTCAGCATTGCGTCATTCGTACAAGTTTTTTTTGTAACTTAATTTTGATTTGAAAGACCGGTATCAAGTTTGCAGAAAAAAAGAAGAGAAATAGTGAGACAGCAATTTAGCAAGAAAATCGTTTAGTCGCAGTGATGTATTCTTGAACGGCGAATAAAACATCCCTGTGGCTGAAACCCAGTGTAGAGGCTCCAAATGAAAGAAGATCAGGTTGTGATAGTTGCAAGCCCAGTCTTTGAAGAGGTGGTGTTAGTATGCTATGCCTGAATAAATCGAAACGGCGACAATGTAATAAAAAATGACTGATCGTTTCCTCTTGATTACAGTAAATGCACATAGGGGAATTCAATATGCCTGATCTATGCAAGTAAAAATTGAGGGAGGTGACGCGGCAACGAAATTTCGTGATGACAACTTCCATCATCCTTGAATTAGTCAGTTCACTGCGCCACGGAAATAACAAGTGTTTGTACTCTGGAGAAGCCGTCAGTGCAGGGTCAGATAAATTTTGCCTGATTTTAAGGGTGCGAAATCGCGCCCCCGTAATGTATACTGTATGAGGGAAAATAGAAATAATTGGTGTCGAAAGGAATGCCTTCGCAAGAGAATCAGCTATTTCGTTTAACAACAAACCTTTGTGCCCTGGTGTCCAGATTAAGTGAATACTTCGGAGATGACAGGGGATCAACGATTTAAAAAGTTTCACTATAGGTGAGTGACCAGATGCGGACAGAGAAGAGCACACTGATAATGAATCAGTTATGACTGCTACGACTGGAATGGTAATATTTACCTTTCGCAAAGCTAACATTATTGCCGAGAATTCAGCCAGAAAGACAGGAAGAAAGTCTGGTAAGCGAAGTGAAAATGACCAATCAAGTACGGGGCAATATATTGCAACGCCTGATTTTTCATGTGATTGAGATGCGTCCGTTGCTATAATGACATTTGTTGGCAGAGTACTTAAATGGTCCTGCAATAAACCATTTAAAATGCATGTAGGTAATAGCTTAGCGTGAGTTGGGAAGATATCATGGTAAACAATTTCTGGAGAATTTTGTTGCTCAGTTAAAGGAATCAGATCACGAACGTGTACACTTAGAGGCTCAAGTAACGATTAAACAAATACTATTTGTGGTTTGGTAAATCTGGGCCAATGCACGGAGAAGAATAGGTCAGGATTGGAAATAAAAATAATTTGTTCAGGGTTAAACGGTGCTTCATATAGTCGTAAAAAGGTCTGCACAGTAAGTATGTTAAAGCGACATAATAAGGTTGGTATTCGTGCTTCAAGGTATAACACTGCATTTGCAGTATACTTTGGAAGTCCTAAGCAGAGCCATAAAGCCTCTCTTTCCAACAGAACGAGCGGCCGAAGTTTGTAGGCTGGCGCACCAGAAAAAAGAATGCAGCCAAACTCCAACACAGGTCGAACATACATTTTATATATAATCAAAAGTGCCTTTCTTCTCATACCTGATCTACAATTGCTCAACCTCCGCAATACGCCCATCGCGCGTACTGCTTTTGTCGCGATGTATTCAATGTGAGGGCGCCAATTTAGATGTTCATTATACATAACTCCAAGATATTTCAATAATTGTACTTGTGGGATATCTTGAAGCTTGTAATTAATAGATATGTGCACGGGATCTTTGATTGGAAAAACGAGAATAGCACATTTACCGGTATTCAGGTTCAACATCAATCCATCCAGCCAATGTTCTATTTTATTAAGATATGCTTGCAAGATAGTGTAGAGACAGTGGAAGTCATGTGCCATAGCAAAAAAAGCAATGTCATCAGCATAAACATAGGTTTTCACATCTGGATGAACGGGGATGGTACTAAGCAATATGTTTAATAAAACCGGGGAAAGTACGGATCCCTGAGGTACACCTCGGGTTTGTTTGTGCTTACAGGAAGAGAAACCGCCTTGATAACAATAGAATTCTCTTCTACTTAAAAATTCCGTCACCCATGCTACTATATAAGGTGGAAGTCCATGACTCCATAACTGATTAGTCAAGATAGAATACTCTACACTATCATATGCTTTACATATGTTTAACGTTACTAAAGCCGCAAAGTGCTTTTTGTGACGGGCAATATGAATACGACTTTCCAGATCTACATGTGCATGCCATATGGAATATCCAGATCTAAAGCCAATTTGGGAAGAACTCAACAGTTGTTTCTCGTTAATAAACCTAATTATATGACCATGAAGTACCCTTTCAATAAGTTTTACTACATTAGATGTTAAGGCTATCGGTCGTATGTTGTCTAAATTATAGCCTGCCCCCTGTTTCTTAAGCAATGGTATAATTTTCGCAATCTTCCATTCAGAAGGGATCCATGCTCTTCTAAGAGAATAATTGACGAGACTTAACAGATCATTCGGATATTCCCTGTGAAGTATTTTTAGCATTGTATTTGTTATTCCATCGGGGCCTGGTGCTGCATTTGGCAATCTTTGCATGGCCTGATTCAATTCGGAAGTCGATATTTCTGTGTAGTCATAGATGGTTGTTGTGTAAGCCGAATTGGGAAGATGCGTTGAGAACCTGTTTTTTAATTCTTTAGCCAACTGATTCAATGATTCCTGTAGTTCCTGTGAGGTGTAAACTACTGAGTCAACGTTTCCTGGTATAGGGGTCTTCTTCCTACCACGAAGGAAGTTGAATAAAGCACGTTTGTTATTTGATTTAGACAGGTATTCGAAATGTTCTTGGTCATATTGCTGTTTCGCTCGCGATACAGTGCGTTTAAGTGTTGCCGCAATGAACTGATAATCCTTCCAATTTTTTGGACTCTGATTACATATAAGTATTTTGCATGCGGCTTTTCTTCTTCTAAAATCTCGTGTGCACTCATCATTCCACCATCTACTAGGTTGGACACTTTTGGATGATGACGAAGCAATTACAAATTCTGAAGTGTTCTTGGAGATTTTTAAAGCAGAACAGAGATTTCGGCCGAGGTCTTCATTTTGACCACTGGACACTGCCCTAATGTTGGAACACAAGCAGTCTTTAAATTTTTTGTAATTGATCAATGTTTTCTCTGCCCTTTCAATAGATTTCACAGCACATGAGATTTCAAAGTATACAGGAAGATGGTCACTGTTTGAAGAGAAATTAATTGTTTTCCAAGACTTTATTGAAACACTTGGGCTGCAAAACGTGAGATCTAATACCGATCGTGTCCGTCCGCGAATAAATGTAGGCTGTCTATCATTTAGGCAGGTAAGATTTTTATTAATCATCCAATCCCACAGAAGACTACCAGAAGGATCTGTTCGAAATCCCCATGAAACATGATGTGAGTTGAAATCACCAGTCAGAAGGAAATCATTCTTGCAATTAGCTAAGGCAGTATCTAATTGTTGAGTACTATGCAAACCCGTCGGAAAATATGCGTTTATAAGTGAAAAAGGGTGGTGCCCTGGCAGACAGAGGTCTATTGCCAAAATTTCACAGTCTGTGGACATAAGCTGAAAAGCTATGCTCGCTGTGCGGCAAAATTTATTCGAGACTAGTATAATTAGACCACCTCCTAGTGATGGACGGTCTAACCGAAATGCTCTAAAAATTGTTTAAATGATAATTCTTGACGGGGTTAAGCCAGGTTTTTTGTAATAGGATTATATCCGGATATAACTGATTAATTAGGCAAAGTAAGTCAGTAGAAGCAGAAATCAAAGACCTACAATTTCACTGTAGTACTTTCAAGGTATCTATGTTGACGAGCGAAACACTTCAGCAACGGCAGCTTCTAAAATACTCTCCTTAAAAAGTGCACTGGCATTTTCGCTGCCCTTTTTGGGTTTTGTGTTTGGGCAAGGAGATTTTAATGGAGATCCAGTGCGCTTCTGACGCCTGAAATCTTGGCATACGTCCATTTCATTCTGATCCTCCACGTGGGTCGACGTAGAAGGAACGGACAAAATTGGGGTTTTCTCCTCTTGGGATTGTCGCTGTGGGGCTAAATTCGGTATCCCTTCCACTGCACAAGGTGCCGACTTGGCCATCGGTACTGCTACTGCAGAAGCCAGCTGTGTCATCTGTGAGCAAAACACTTGAGAGATGCACTTACTCACCCTCGTAACTATGTGTTCCAGCGCTTTCGACATTGCCTTTTCTACTGCAGCCTCAATAAGATTAAGAATCTTCGTCTCACTTAGTTGATCGTGCCTCGACGCGACTCCGGCATATCCAAAGGCTCTATCCTTCACAACTGTTATTGCTTCTCGCCGCGAGCAACGACGTCTGTCCATGATTTCTAGAAGTTGCGTTTCATTAGACCTTGCGGTGCAGTTCAGATAATCGGCCGCGTGATTTCCTGCACAGAGGCAGCACTTTTCGGTTTCGGCGTTGCACTCCTTCGAAGGGTGGGTGTCGCCACAGATGCGGCAACGTGAATTTGATTTACAGCCCCCTGCACTGTGACCAAAACGCCAACAGTTTTGACATTGGAGAGGACGAGAAGCGAGACGTTCGACTCTGAAAATGAGCGGCCATATTTTCAACTCGGATGGACAGGAAGTGCCGGCAAAGGTAGCAATAACCGACTCAGTGGGGACTTTCTCACCGTTAACTAATCGGTTGCATCGGTACACAGCTGTGACCCCCGCATCAGACAGCTTTTCCAGAGTCTCAGCGGGCGTTAATGTAGAGTCGACTCCTCGTACAATTCCCTTAGTGCACGCTAAATGAGGCGGGATAAATGCACTTACCGGGACCGAAGCAAATGTCTTGCATTTTAGGATTTCAGAAACGCACGAAGGATCTGACGATCTGCATACCAAACCACCTCTTCCGAACTAACGAACATCACTTATCAGCTGAAAGTGCGGCGTCATGGCCTGCAACCCCACCTGGATCGTCTTCGGGTTGTTGAGCCTAATAAATCCACCACTCGAGGGCACCAGCGCAACAGGAATGCTTCCAACACCACTGCGGAAAAAATATTCCAATGGCAATTAATCATTAGGCAAGGAGGCTGACCAAGGGCTGTGCCCTTGGCCAGGAGATGAATTAGACATTAGCACTAATTCGATTGCTTAAAGAAGTAATATGCAACGTCAGCTAGTTTCAACAGGTCAAATTCACCCAAAACTCAGCCAAACCACCGTCTGAAAGAGTCCGAAGGGACGAGCCCGGTACAGAACGAGCAGATCACCGAGCCGACTTGTCCGAGATCCTGGCCAGCCGCGACCGAGGGCCACGACCGAGGGTCTGCAGGATGGCGGCGTTTCTTCTTCTGCTTCTTGAGGAACCATCTCTCCAAAGGGAATGATGATGACATGGGAAGAATCAGCGGCGCGCATGCCGTAAACCTGGCTGAAACCCGGCTGAAAGGAAAGGTTTGAAGCGAAACACCTTGTAACCTTTACTCGAGTAAACGTTTCTTTGAAACGCAAAGACACGAGAGGCGCGTTGGCTTTCGTGTAAGTTTAATCGCCGATAAACAAGTCGAAACAGTGTTTCCACTCGACGTGCGGTAGAGCGTCGTGGTCAGTGGAGGGGGTGAAGCGAGTGTGTTGCGAGCGGGTGGAGGATCCACATCGCCAAGGTGTGTTGGGAGGAGACGGCAGCTGCTGCGGGAGAGCAAGAGAGTGACGTCAACTCGCATGCAACAATTGGCATCGTTTCAATTGCGTCGAGGGGAAGGTGGTGCGGTGCGTTGGCACGGAGACACGGACGGACAGCGTTAAACAGGCTTGTGAGTGAGCTGCTTCAAATCTAAAATGCTGAAACCATGGTGTGAATCCGAGCGAAGAGTTGTTAGCATACGTCACTGTGTGGGTGGGTGTTACAGTGCAAGTTCGTGTCACGACGCACACGTGCGTCGAAGCAGGGCCTAGATGTCTTCATAATTTCTTGCGCAGACGGAAGTGGTTCAGCAACGAGGACAGGTACGCCAGGGGCATGTGGACGTCGCTACCTTTCTTACGAACGTGTGCGTGCGAGCAAGGTCACTTAGAAGTTTCGCGTCGGTGTCCTTTAGACAGCACCCTCGCCTAAATGAACGAAGAACCACAAAGCCACGTGATATGAGCTGCTGATGTGGCTTTCCTTGCTCTCTTTTGTGCGACGTGGGTGGATGATTTTTGTTCGAAATTATCGGACGAATCATCCTTTTCCGTTCGCGATTTGTACTTTGATTCGCTTACTTTGTCTTGCTTTGCCGATCCCTTCATTAAATTATATATCAGGTCCTAAGATATGTATAAGAAGTAAACAAAAATGTGACAGATCCCATGGCACTTTGGAACTAACGCTATGCGACACACACAGAGGAGAACTGACCATGTTGTAATTTTTCGATTGAGCGATGTGTCATGAAATGACACCAAAAATGTGCAGAAGTGTTGCAAGCATAGACATGTGTTGAACACTTGCAGATGCTTACATAACCAGTTGTTTGCACTTGCGCAATGATGCCAACAAGAACGTAAGTATTAGCAACACCAGAAGCGGTAACCTGATATGAAGCACTGGTACTCTAGAAGATGGTAGCTCTGGGTACTGCTACATAAATCGTCTTCAGCGATTGTCACCTAACTACAGTAAACGTTAGCCCGACGTGACGGCTGTACAATAGGAGTACATATAGTTATAGTTTATAAAATTGCACCCCCGCTCTTCAACCCCTATGGACGTTTCACAAAAATATGGTCTACTTGAAAAGTAGTTCCGAGGCCTGGTGTGGCTCTTTGGTAAAATTTGATTGCCACGCAGAATACTCGGGTTCGATTTCTGCTCACACCAGGATATTTATTGTGTGTTCGTTGGAACAACACTGCTGCTGTAAGCTTTTTTGAACGCTCAGCCGTTAAATTGGCTCATGTGTTCTCACCGTTCCTGGGTAGATACGAAGTTTCCATTCCCTGTGGCACATACCCGCATATCTCTGGCCCATATGAACCCGGAGTTATGTGTAATTGTTTGGCGGGAAGTGTTTGACGACGTATGCAACAGGACTGTGACATTATTCAAGTCTTGTAAGCGCATCATATTTGTCAAGTAATCTTACCCCCCCATTCTAATTTCTGTTGACACAAGGTTAGGAAATGATCACGAGAGCACCCACTCGTAAGCACCTAGATAGACAGATCGATATATGCGCAGATAGACACGAAAACTGCTTGCAGTTCACAAAGAAATGCTTCGCATTCAAGAGAACCGCCAAGGCTGCGCTGTACGCGCAGCATTGTCACATTAAAAGCTAGAAAAGTGGCCTTTTAAGGTGGTGGTTTCACACCCTCTTTCTTGCTTCTGTTCGAAAAAAGACACCAGACGGCGCCTCTCATCCACGTTTGCAAACAGCGAGAAAATTGCTCGCGCAAGTACAGTCAGCGTCACCTCGCGCCTGTCTTGTACGTCGCGCGAGCTGATGTAAATCGGCTGACGAAAAGCAAGAAGCACATAGGCGGACGGCGTCTTGCACCTACAATCGGCCGAGGGTTGGCATGGTTGACGAAACATGCCCCGGTGATAGTTGGCGGACTGAAATCAGTGTCATTTCGCTCACTTGTAAACATGCGTTAGGCACCAACGCATGCTGCCACAAGGGTTTCAACAAGTGGTGTTTCTGTTTTTGAAACATAATTTCCTCTATATCGTTGTCTACATAAAAAAGGAGGATGAACTTTTTAGGGGCAAAGCTGCTTAAAGCGGCACCCGTTCCTCCCTCATCGTAGGGCGTAACCAGTCTTACGCTTTGACCTGCAAGGTGGTGCCGGTATTTCTGCTGTGCGTTGTTGAACGATAAAAAATTCGCAGCGTGCGCGTTAACTAAAAGCCGAATTCTCCTACCTCTCATTCCCAATTAGCAGCCATTGGCATGTACATTGAGCACTATCTGACAAGAAAGGGTTGCCAGGTTATACTCGCTGAGCATAACCTCCTTGGTTTTAGAAAGGTTTAGCGAGCGTTGGGTCGCAGTGCCATGAATACAGTCAACTATTATATACCATGAACTCGAGGTGGTTAAAGGTGGGAAGTATACAAGAAGCGCAAGCCCTAAGAAAGTGTGCGTGTACCACCTCTCGTTTAGTTCTTGGAATGTCTGCTGGATGGCTGTGCTTCTATATGCGGAATATATGATGAAAAGATAAAGATGCGAAATGGTGTTGGAGTGTTGACTAGATGGATGAACGGACACACAGACAGATGCATGAACGGATGCACGGATGGCTGCACCGACGAATGGACGCATGGACTGACGCAGGGGCGGATGCACGGACGAACGCAGGGACGAACGCACGGATGGACGTGCGGACGCACGAACATACGCACGCAAGGACGGGCGGATGGACTCACGGATGGTCACACACACGGACGCATGAATGGACAGAAGCAAGAACGAATGGACGGATAGATACTTCGCCGCACTCGCCATCATTCATCCCGTGGATATGCTGCCAGTTTTTTGCAGTTACTTCCTCTACAAGGTTTGTCAGAGGCCGCGAATGCCGGCGGTGTTGGCTCGTGTGCAACAGCCTGCACCGTGCTCACATTTGTAGAAATATAATTGTGGTCACGCTAAGGATTTTTCTTTAACTGTGAACACGGGTGTTGCGAATATGGCGCTTCCACTGCTGCTTCCACTGATAAAAAATCATGCCAGAAGCTTTTTTTATTTCAGTATATAAAAGTGGTAACAGATCGTTAATCAACAACTATAACCATGCATCTGTGACATCTGTGCGCTGTAAAATGGCTGAAAACATAATATTATTGCATGTAAGACAGTTTATACAGGACAATAATACATTATTCCCCTTCCATCATGGCTTGAGGTGTGGCCTTTCTACTGCTACAGAACTTGTTGAAGCAATTGATTTCGTCACTAGTTTTCTGGATGCACGTCAACAAATTGATGTCATATGTATAGATTTTCGCAAAGGCGTTTGAATAAATATCTCACCTTAAACTTATTTCTAAACTTCACTGCGTAGGAATCGGTACGCAGTTGCTTGAATAGATCCGTGCATATTTATGACATCGTCAAAAAGCTGTTAAAGTTGAAAATGATGTATCGAACAATTTGGAGGTTTATTCAGGAGTACCACAGGGCTACGTGCTAGGGCCTCCCTTGTTCCTGGTATATATAAATGATACAGCTTCAGTTATTCAATCATGTGTTAAAATTAAGGTTTTTGCCGACGACTGTCTGACTTATTGCTAAGTAACATGCACAGACGACCAGTTTAAAATCGACCACCGTCTTAAGTCGCTAAGTGAGTAATGCAGAAAATGGGGGATGTAAATTAATTACAAATCCACTTACAGACGAATAACGAAAAATGCAATTTCACTTTTGTTTGAATATACGATTGAGGACAGAGTTCTTCAAAACGTAACTAGCTTCACGTACTTGGGTGTAACAATTAAAAAAAATTAAGTTGGACTGAACCTGTGCACAACATCCCTTTCTCAGTATGTAAAACATTACGTTTTTTGAGGGCCGAAAAACCGAAAGCGACGAGAAGGGTTAAACTATTGGCATATAAAACTTATATGCGTTCCATTTTAGAGTATGCTAGCGCAGTTCTGATCCCGCATCTGAAGGTTATCAAGAAAAAAATTGTAGCGCAATCACAGAATTCTGTACGCTTTATTTGTTCAAAATACAGGCGAACAGACTCAGTAACGAATATGTTGGAGGAATGGAGTTAGAAATCTTAGAAGTAAGAAGAAGATAGGAGTGTCAGAGAAACTGTGCTTTCAAATATTTCATAGAAACGTGAATATATATATATATATATATATATATATATATATATATATAGAGAGAGAGAGAGAGAGAGAGAGAAAGAAAGAGAGAAGGGAAAGAAGTGTATACCTAAGGGCTAGTTTTCCGTGCTTATACACAATAATAATGAAATATAACAGACACTAATGCCAAGGAATGTACACGGGAAGTTATTAGAACCAATGTAATGTAATTAAGAAAGAAAATTAGGCGAAAAAATAACCAGCCCTGAGCAGAAATCGAATGTACGACCATCGAACAACGCGTTCAATGCTGTAACCACTGGGCTACCACAGCGGCCTTCCCTCCATCCACTTTTTTGGGTTTATATGTGAATTTAGAAGTAGGAGTGTCAGTCAGCGCCATCTATAAGCCAAGCGACGAGTGCGAAACAATCTTTTATGCGCATATGTGGTGTCACGTAGCACGTGAACTTATTACGAGCGGGCAGCTGATTAATAGTCCCTCGTATGCAACCTAATGACACCAAGTCTGCCAGTACGAGACCCTCGTTAATGAATAAGAGAACGAAGTGTGTACCTGAGGGCTCGTTTTTTCGTGTTTTGACACAATAATAATGAGATATAACAGACAGTAATGCCATGGAATGTACAGGGGAAGTTATTAGAACCAATGAAATGTAATTAAGAAAGAAAAGTGGGTGAAAAATTAACCAGCCGTGAGTAGGAATCGAACATACGACCTTCGAATAATGCGTTCGATGCTCTAACCACTGCGGTCTTCCCTCCATCCTTTCTTTTCTTTTCTTTCTTATTTACATTCCATTGGTTCTAATAAATAACTTCCCCTGTAAATTCCTTGGCATTACTGTCTGTTAGATCTCATTGTATATGTATATATATATATATATATATATATATATATATATATATATATATATATATATATTGCTACGTGCCAGTGCATGGATCTGAAGAAGAGAAAGCAGATAGACTGGCATGAGCTAATCTGTGGGGCTGGCGCTGCTTGCCTAACTGGCTCTAAATACATCGGTGACTACCCCTCTGAGTCAGTCTCCTTCCCGTAACATATTTGGTGGAGTTGTACGATCCCCGTCCTCGCCACGGAACTCCGAAGCGGACGCTTCCTCGCGGCTTTCAACATGACAACTCAAGACTTGGCTACATCCTTTCCGGTCGCTCCCCCTTCTGCCCGACCTGTCAACCGAGCGCCCGCGACAACTTTCGTGACGCTTCCCGCACTCAAAGACCCCGGCGTGTTCTCGGGCAACGAGGGTTCCGACGTCGACCAGTGGCTATGCCTCTACGAACGCGTCAGCGCCACTAACAGGTGGGATCCCACTCTTATGCTCGCAAACGTCATCTTTTATCTCGACGGAACCCCTCGTTTTTGGTTTGATAACCACGAGCATGACATAACAAGCTGGGACAGCTTCAAGGCAAAGATCCGTGAGCTTTTTGGCAACATCTCTGGTCGTCGTGAAGCTGCGAAAAATGAGTTGTCGACTCGCGCCCAATCTTCCACGGAGCCCTACGTCGGTTATTTTCAGGCTGTCCTTTCACTATGCCGCCAAGCTGACGAAAATATGTCTGAAACTGAAAAAGTTGCGCATATCCTAAAGGGTATCGCCGACGATGCGTTTAACTTGTTGGTATTCAACATTGTGTCATCTGTTGATGCGATCATTCAAGAATGCCGCCGGTTCCAACAAGCTAAAAGCAGACGCATCTCCCATCAGTTCCAGCGCCTCCCGAACACCACTGCGACATCCTCGTGTCTCGACACATATCATCCGCCAGACACCTGCGACAACTTGACGCGAATCGTCAGGCGGGAGCTTGAAGTGGCTGCTCCAGCTAAGGTGGGACCAACGTACCTTCATTCAAGCAGTCGTCCGGCAGGAAATCGCCAGCTTGGGAATTCACTCTATCGCACCGCCTCCCCACACCGACTACCAGCCCCGATACACGCCTGCACATCCCTTCCCGACCGGCTCTTCCTCAACGTTCCGTAATCCGTCCGCATGGCGAACACACGATGACAAGCCGATATGCTTCTCGTGTCCCAGAATCGGGCACATTTCTCGCCATTGCAGAAGTCGCTGGGGTCCTCCTGCACAACCGTCCTCTCTTCTCTTCTATGCACGTCCTGCCTATCGCCATGAGACCAGCTGCGACCATTTTGCCCAGGAACCTGCTTCTGAACACCGCTACTCCCGCTCTCCATCCCCCCAACGTCGCCAGTCTCGTTCTCCACAGCCCGCCGACCATCTTCCCCCGCCTTCCCACGAGGTTCCCCGACAGAAAACTAAGCGTTGCAGCCCCCGGAGGTGGCGCTGCATCGCTCCGACTGACCAAAAATCCTCTTTTGACAATACCGACAAAACGGAACCTCATAGACGTACAAGTAGACGGCGTACATGTCACTGCTCTTGTCGACACCGGCGCCCAACTTTCCGTGGTGACGAGTGATTTTCGCCGCAAGCTTAAGAAGGTTCTCACACCTGCGACCACTCAGTTCGTCCGTGTTGCGGATGGTGGTATAGCATCTATCATTGGAATGTGCTTCGCTCATGTGAGCATTGCAGATCGACACACAGTTGTTCTCTTCAGCGACCTTGATAAATGCCCCCACGACGTAATCTTAGGCCTCGACTTCTTGTCCGCGCATTCTGCCCTCATAGACTGTTCGACCAGTACGCTCCGTCTACACTTGCCCGCAACAGAACCTTTTACACAACGGCCGAGTCGCCTCTGCACAACGGGACACGCGCGCCTCTCTCCACAGACACTGACCTACATATAGCTCGTCTCAATACCACCAGTGCCCGACGGTGACTATGTTCTGACCCCTATCACCGATGTTCTCATAAGCCGTGGCATTACATTACCGCACACCATTCTGTCCGTCGCAGGAAAGTCTACGTGCCTCCCAGTTGTCAACTTTAGCTTGACACCTCAAGTTTTGCCACAAGGGATCTCTTTGTACTTGCTCTGCACCTTAGAAGACAATATGGTAGATGTTTTCGCGATGGCCGCCCCTTCTGACCCCCATGTTCAACATCAATCTACCACTTGCTCCGACAGCGCTATTACTTCGATGATCGCTTCCAACTTAACGCCGCAGCAGACTGATGAGCTCCACTGGGTTCTGCTGTCCTACATCGACGTTTTTGACATCAGCGGCCGTCCGTTGGGGAAAGCTACCGGTATGAGCCACCGCATAAACACTGGTAGTGAGCATCCTATTCATAGTCGTCCATATCGGGTGTCGGCGGCCGAGCGTCACATCATCCAAAGTGAGGTCGACAAAATGCTCGCTAAGGACATCATTGAGCCATCCTGCAGTCCTTGGGCTTCTCCTGTAGTGCTAGTCCGCATGAAAGACGGTGCATGGCGTTTCTGTGTGGATTATCGACACCTAAACAAAATTACCAAAAAAGACGTCTACCCTCTGCCACGAATAGATGATGCGCTTAATTGCCTCTATGGGTCCCACTATTTTTCCTCCATAGACCTTCATTCCGGCTACTGCCAGATAGAGGTAGATAAAATGGACCGTGAAAAGACGGAATTCATTACCCCCGATGGCCTATATCAGTTCAAGGTCATGACCTTCGGCCTTTGTAACGCTCCAGCCACATTCGAACGAATGATGGACTCCCTGCTCAGAGGATTCAAATGGTCCACCTGTTTGTGCTACTTGGACGACGTCATCGTTTTTAACCAACATTTGAAACTCACATACAGCGCCTCTCAGCCATCCTGGGAATCTTCCGTCGTGCTGGCCTGCAGCTCAACTCGTCCAAATGTCACTTTGGACGCCATCAAATCACAGTGCTTGGCCATTTAGTGGACGCCAACGGTGTACAACCAGACCCGGCAAAAATCAGCGCCGTCAAAAACTTTCCTGTACCATGATCTGCGAAGGATGTACGCAGCTTTATCAGACTATGCTCTTACTTCCGACACTTCGTGAAAAATGTTGCGCACATAGCGAGGCCGCTCACGCAGCTCCTCAAGAAAGAAGCCCCGTTTTCATGTGGCTCCGAAGAGGCTTCTGCGTTCTCGACTCTCGTCGATCTTCTCACTACCCCTCCAATTCTGGCACACTTCAACCCTGCTGCCCCTACGGAAATCCGTACAGATGCAAGTGGGCATGGCATTGGTGCAGTGCTGGCTCAGAAACAACATGGCCATGATTGCGTTATTGCATATGTCGTGCGCCTCCTATCCGCCCCTGAACGTAACTATTCCATAACAGAGCGTGAGTGCTTGGCTCTTGTATGGCCGGTGGCGAAATTTCGACCTTATCTATACGGACACCCATTTTCGGTAGTTACCGACCACCACGCACTCTGCTGGCTCAACTCTCTCTGAAAGACCCATCAGGCCGCCTTGGTCGCTGGGCTTTGCGCCTGCAAGAGTTTTCCTATTCGGTGGTCTACAAATCTGGCCACCTACATCGTGATGCTGATTGCCTCTCCCGGTACGCTATCGACGATCCTGAGGACACTGACGAGCCCACGGAGAACTCTATCTTGTCAGTGTCCGGCTTCCTTAATATTGGAGAAGAACAGATGCGTGATCCAGAGCTGCTTGACATCATCAGCCGTATGGAATCCTCCCCAAATGATGCTTCCGTCCGCTACTTTGTCATTTAAAAGGGTGTGCTATACTATCGCGATTTCCGACTATACGGGCCCGACCTTCTCATTGTTGTGCCTAAGCATTTGCGCGGCTGTGTTCTCACCGAACTTCACGACGCTCCCACGGCTGGACACCTTGGCGTATCCCGCACGTACGAGCGCGTCCGGCGCCGTTTTTTCTGGCCAGGCCTTGCTCGTTTCGTACGCCGATACGTTGCCACGTTTGACCTATGCCAACGTCGTAAGACACCGTCGCTGCTACCCGCTGGCCATCTTCAACCAATTGACAAACCCGCGGAACCATTTTACCGTGTTGGGTTAGACCTGCTTGGTCCTTTTCCCAAATCAACATTGGGAAAAAAATGGATAGTCGTTATTACAGACTACGCTACACGCTACGCTATTACGCGAGCTCAACCGACCAGCTGTCGACCAACGTCACTGACTTCTTGTTACGGGACGTTGTATTGATTCACGGTGCTCCGAGATAGCTTCTCACAGACCGTGGCCGTACATTTCTATCCCAAGTCATCGCCGACATTCTACGTTCTTGTTCCACGCAACACACACTGACAAACGCTTACCACTCTCAAACAAACGGCCTCACGGAACAACTTAACCGCACTTTATCAAATATACTCGCTATGTACGTGTCGCCCGACCACCGAGACTGGGACCTTGCCTTACCCTACGCAACTTTCGCGTATAGTTCATCCCGTCACGACACAGCGAGCTTTTCGCCGTTCTACTTATTGCACGGAAGAGGGCCGACTTTACCACTGGACACAGTCATCTCAGCTAACACCTCGTCCACCAGCGAGTATGCCCGTGACGCGATTGCGCGAACCGATCATGCCCGTTAGCTCGCTCGCGCTCGGCTGATGGCGTCGCAAACCAACCAATGCCGTCGGTACGATGCGGAACATAGAGACGTACATTTCGCTACCGGTACCCTCGTTTTACTCTGGTCCCCTCATCGCCGGCTGGGCCTATCCGAAAAACTTCTGTCTCATTACACGAGACCCTACCGTATATTGCGTCAAGTAACACCTGTCACCTACGAGATCAGCCCCATCTGTCCATCATCATCTACTATGCGGCCCAGTGATATCGTACACGTCTCGCTGATCAAGCCCTACAATAATGCGTCAGATAACGACCTTTAAAGCACCGGGACGGTGCCTCCGCCGCCGGAGGTCATGCTACGTGCCAGTGCATGGAGCTGAATAAGAGAAAGCAGATAGACTGGCACGAGCTAATCGGTGTGGCTGGTGCTGCTCGCCTAACCGGCTGTAAATACAACGGTGACTATACCCCTCGGAGTCAGTCTCCTTCCCGTAACAATATATATATATATATATATATATATATATATATATATATATATATATATATATATATATATATATATATATTGTTACGGGGAAGATTTATTCACCGAGAGCTGGTCTTGCTAACGGCCCAAAGCGCGCACAGTCATGCAGGCCAACGGGAGAAGCTCGAGAGTCCAACCCACTACAACCACGTTGTCGTCTTCTTCATTTGGGTGCCAACTCAGCTGTGTCGGGGTGACAGTTCCATACACGTATCATCACCCCGGCCCGTAAGGCACCGTCTCGGTGCCTCGTAAATGAGCGAGTCGGCGTTGTAGGGCTTGAGACGAGAAACGTGGACTACTTACGTTCTGGGTGCAGCAGCTGATGACTTTGTGGTAGCGGCAATCTCGTAGGTCACAGGTGTGACCTGACGAATGACTCGGTAGGGCCCAGCGTATCGCGATAGTAGTTTCTCGCAGAGGCCAACACGTCGAGATGGGAGCCACAAGAGAACAAGGTATCCCGCAGAAAAAACGGCATCTCTATGTCGACTGTCATAAAGAGACTTCTGTGCTGTCTGCGACGACGACAACCGAGCACGCGCTACCGCGCGTGCTGTGAGGGCACGGGTGATCGCATCCTGAGCGTACGAAGTGGAGGATGGGTGGTCTGATGAAAGCAGTGTGTCGAAGGGCAGTAAGGGATGACGTCCGAAGAGTAGATAAAAAGGGGAGTAGCCCGCTGTTTCATGACGCGACGAGTTACAGGCGAAGGTTACGAACGGAAGAGCTATGTCCCAATCAGTGTGGTCGGTAGATACGTACATGGAAAGCATGTCCGTCAATGTGCGGTTTAGGCGCTCCGTAAGGCCGTTAGTCTGAGGGTTGTAAGATGTGGTTAAGTTGTGACGGGTAGCACAAGATCGGAGTAGATCATCAACCACACGAGATAGAAAGTAGCGACCACGGTCTGTGAGCAGGTGAGTCGGAGCGCCATGCTGGAGAATAATGTCGTACAGCAAGAAGTCGGCAACGTCGGTTGCGCAGCTGGTTGGTAGTGCTCGAGTGATTGCATACCGAGTGGCATAGCCTGTGGCCACTGCAATCCATTTATTTCCAGTTGTAGAAGTAGGAAAGGAACCTAGCAAGTCCAACCCCACTCGATAAAATGGCTCAGCTGGAACTTCCATAGGTTGAAGAAGACCGGCAGGGGGAGTCGTAGGCTTCTTTCGGCGCTGGCAGAGGTCGCAAGATGCGATGTAACGGCGAACAGAGCGGTACAGACCCTTCCAGAATACTCGTCGACGAATGCGGTCGTAAGTTCTGGAGACTCCTAGATGTCCACAAGTTGGAGCGTCGTGGAATTGTCGCAGAGCATCCTTTCCCAGGTGATGCGGTATGACGAGTAAAAGTTCCGCGCCGTCGGGGTGTAAGTTGCGGCGGTACAAAATGTTGTCTTGAAGCAGGTATCTGCTAAGAGAAGGGTCAGCATAACGAGATTGAAGGTGGTCAATGATGGTGAGCAGCGATGGATCTCGGCGCTGTTCGTCAGCCACGTTCAAAAAGTCAGTGATGGCTAAAACGCAGGCATCGGATTCCAAATCAGTGGAGCTAGGTGGATCAACGGGGTGCCGGGATAAGCAGTCAGCATCGCTGTGCAGCTTTCCAGATTTGTAAACAACCGAGAACGTGTACTCCTGTAATCGAAGTGCCCATCGGCCGAGTCTTCTTGTAGGGTCCTTAAGCGTCGACAGCCAGCAAAGCGCATGATGGTCCGTGATGACTGCGAACGGACGTCCGTATAAGTACGGACGGAATTTCGCGATAGCCCAAACGAGGGCTAAGCATTCCCGCTCAGTTATAGAATAATTTTGTTCCGCTTGCGACAAAAGGCGGCAAGCGTAGGCTATCACACGGTTGGTGCCATTCTATATCTGAGCGAGTATAGCACCAATGCCATGGCCGCTTGCATCGGTTCGAAGCTCTGTTCGAGCCGTTGGATCAAAATGAGCCAACACAGGTGGTGATGTGAGGGCGGTAATTAGCGACGCGAAGGAATGTTCTTGGTCCCTTCCCCAAGAAAAGGCCACATTCTTTTTGAGGAGATCCGTGAGGGGCCTAGCAATATCCGCGAGTTTAAAGACAAAGCGGCGGAAGTATGAGCAGAGCCCAATAAAACTGCGAACTTGTGTGGAACGCGGAACCGGGAATTCTCGGACTGCACGGACTTTGTCAGGGTCGGGTTGAACACCAGTGGCATCAACAAGGTCGCCGAGTAGTTTAATCTGCCGACGTCCAAATGAACATTTCGACGAATTCAGTTGGAGACCAGCGCAACGAAAAACGTCAAGAATTGCCGAGAGACGAAACAGGTGGCTTTCGAAGGAGGGCGAGAAAACTATTACATCATCCAGATAGCAAAGGCAGGTCGACCATTTGAAACCGCGAAGAAGAGAGTCAATCATACGTTCAAAAGTAGCCGGAGCATTGCACAACCCAAAAGGCATGAACTTTAATTGGTAAAAGCCGTCGGGTGTGATGAATGCTGTCTTCTCGCGGTCGTGGTCGTCAACCGAAATTTGCCAGTATCCGGATCGAAGGTCAAGTGTCGAGAAATAGTTGGCCCCGTGGAGGCAGGCGAGCGCATCATCGATTCGGGGTTAAGGATAAACGTCCTTCTTGGTGATCCGATTCAGGTGGCGATAGTCGACGCAAGAGCGCCAGGTGTCGTCCTTTTTTTTTAACTAAGACCACAGGGGAGGCCCAAGGACTCGATGAAGGCTCAATGACGTCTTTACTCAGCATTTGCTCGACCTCCGTCTGTATAACTTGGCGCTCAGCATGTGATACGCGATAAGGGCGTTTTTGGAGTGGATTGGCGTCGCCGGTGTCGATGCGGTGGGTTATGGCACTTGTGCGGCCCAGGGGACGGTCGTCGACGTCAAAGATATCCAGGTAAGAAAACAGAACACCCCGGAGCGCCGCATTTTGGGAAGGTAAGAGGTCGCTGGATATCATTTTGTCGAGGAACGCCTTATTTTGCGACGTGATGACAGGTTTCGCCATGGTCCTAGTGTCAGGTGTAAAAGAACAAATCGAACATTCATTAAGGGTGGAAACATCGGCTCAAGTGATGCCTTGGGGAAGAACTTGGGTCTACGTAGAGAAGTTCAGAACTGGAAGTAGCACCGTGTTGTTAGCAACAACCACTATAGTATGTGGTAGTGAGATGTGGTGCGTAAGGGTGAAATCAATGAGGGGAGCTACCAGATAGTCTCCATCAGGAACGGACGGGAAGGGCGACAGAGGAACGTACATAGCAGCCTGGGGCGGTAGCCGTAGAGACTCCACGGATCGTAGCCGAGTGCGACTTGGAGGAGTGAAATCGGAGCACAAAGGCAATGCGAGCTGTAAGATACCGGTAGAACAATCAATGAGGGCGGAGTGGGTGGTTAAGAAGTCAATTCCAAGGATGACGTCGTGTGGGCAAGTATCGAGGACTGCGAAGAGAACGGAAATGTGGTGGCCAGCAACAGTAACGCGGGCAGTGCACATACCAAGCTCCGATGTTCGAGTTCCGTTGGCAACTCGAACAGTAGAGAACATAGCTGGTGTGAGAACTTTTTTCAGGCGAGATCGAAGTGTAGAACTCATAACAGATACTTGGGCACCAGTGTCAATTAGAGCAGTAACGGCGTAGCCATCAACGAACACCCGAAGTAAATTGCGTCTTGAATTTGTAGCCGGTTGAGGGTTATTGTTCCGACTCGTCAACGCAGCGTCACCTCCAGGAGCTGCACTCGTCAGTTTCCCGGGGAATGGCCAGAATAAGCCAGTGACAAAGAGCGGCGGCGTTGAGGGGAGCGTGACGGCCGACCCTGAGGTGATGGCGAGCGGCTTGACCAGTTCTTTGGGCGACGACGTCAGCGCAGGACGGTTCGGAGCGTGGAACGGCGAGATGAAGGGTCCAGAATATGGTCATCCGAAAAACCGGGTTGCGAATAGTGTCCACGGTCCTGTCGCGGTCGACATTACGAAAGCTTGGCCGGAAATACCACCTGTTGCGACAATGGCGGGAGATGTGCCCCACTCGAGAGCAAGAAAAGCAGATGGGTCGATCATCGTACGTACGCCACTCAGATGGATTTCGGTAGCGTGGTGGAAACCGAGGAGTCGAAGCTGCTGCAGCGACAAGTGGAGCAGAGTGGTGGTCAGCGTTGTGGACAGGAGTGCTCATGGGCTGCGGCTGGGGAACCTGGACGCCCAGGTTAGCAAAATCTTGGCGTACGACGGCTTTAATAAGCGAGACTGTTGCCCAGTTGTCTTGCGCAGGGGGTTGATAGGAAGCGGGTGCCATGACTTCCAGCTCCTGGCGAACAATCCTTGCGATATTGGTAGGAGGCGCAAGTGAACGGTGCGCTGCAGAATCCTCGCAAGACGAAGTCGCTGCAGTGTTTGGTAGTCTCGCGATGTGGTGGGTGATTCGCCTGCTTTTAGCTTGTTCAAATCGTCGGCATTCAGATATGATGGAGTCGACAGTGGTGCAGTTCTTGCACATTAGTATGTTGAAAGCATCATCAGCAATGTCTTTCAACACGTTGCTGATCTTGTCCGCCTCGGATATGTTTTTGTCAGTCTTCCGGCACAGTGCCAGTACGTCCTGGATGTACGTGACGTACGACTCCGTCGATGATTGAACACGTGACGCGAGGTCCTATCTGGCTGCCATCTGACGAGCAACTGACCGACCGAACAAATCGCGAAGCTTTTGCTTGCATGTGTCCCAGCTGGTTAATTCTTCTTCATGCGTCTCATACCAGGCGCGTGCCGTACCCCGTAGGTAGAATAGAACATTTGCCAGCATAAGCGTTTCGTCCCACCTGTAGTGCTTGCTGACGCGCTCGAATAATGCGAGCCATTCTTCGACGTCCGTGCTGTCCGTCCCGGAAAACGTGCCAGGGTCGAAAAGATGGGGGGAATCACAGGTGATGGAGCCGGCGCGGATGGCGAGGCCTGAGTACCAATTTCAGGCATCGCGGCTGGACAAAGCTGGCGTCCACTGCGGAGTTCCAGAGCCGGGTTATGTGAAGACCCCACACCTTCCACCAAAAGATGTTACGGGGAAGATTTATTCACCGAGAGCTGGTCTTGCTAACGGCCCAAAGAGCGCACAGTCATGCAGGCCAACGGGAGAAGCTCGAGAGTCCAACCCACTACAACCACGTTGTCGTCTTCTTCATTTGGGTGCCAATTCAGCTGTGTCGGGGTGACAGTTCCATACACGTATCAATATATATATATATATATATATATATATATATATATATATATATATATATATATATATATATATATATATATATATTATGTGGCAAAGCCTTCGCACAGTGGGTCGTCCTCTCCGGTGCCCTCTAGTGGGTCGCCTTTTTCATAAGAAGAGCAGCAGCTCGTGCAGAGAGTCGGTCGTGGATCATCGACGAGTGGGCGCCAATAACCGTCTTAACAATTTGGTGGAGAGTGCTGAGAGTGCTGTGCCCTTCAAACATCTGTGGTTCGCATTCGATGCCCTTGGAGCTTCGATCCGTACCGTGCCTTCTACCATGCACCAGGACGCCGCTCAGCAAACGCTCCCTCCTTTGCCGACGCCATGTCCCGGTGTCCCCCGCATCCGCGACCCTCCTGTCTTCACCGGCGCGGATGGCACCGACGTCGAGGACTGGCTCGCCATGTACTAACGCGTGAGCGTCCCCAATCATCGGGACGAGGCAGCTAAACTGACGCGACATTGTTAACGTGGAGCGCCTCAAGGACTACCATGACCCGCTAATTGTAACCACCTGTTAGGTCGCCAGGCGGCTCCCTTTTCGTACCCGGGGTAGTTGTGACAAAGCCTTCGAACAGTGGGTCGTCCTCTCCAGTGCCTTCTAGTGGGTCGCCTTTTTCATAAGAAGAGCAGCAGCTCGTGCAGAGAGTCAGTCCCCGCATTGACTGTCGTTGTAGTGGATCATCGACAAGTTTCCGCCAATAAACGTCTTAACAATATATATTTTTTTCATCAAACAGCAGCCTGACGAACAGCCTTTGCGAAAAGATTATCACCTAAGTGTGCGCTCTTTCCGCAAACAAGGCCTGCCCAGAAAGCGAAGTTTGCCTTTGTGGCCCTGGCCACTCAGGCAATCATTCCGGTTAAAGGCAAATGCACACAATTCTTCCTACCGAAGACTAAGCGCAAGCACACAAGCAGCTACCCCCCACCCTCTCCCCGCGCTCCATGCGTGGGGCAAAGTACGCGTGAGAGATAAGCGAGCGTTGGCGCATGGCAACGAGCTTGGTGCCGAGCGTGGGTGGCTTTTTAAATGCGAAGCCTTCTTTAGCGAACTTCGGCTACTATGAGTCTATCTATCTATCTATCTATCTATCTATCTATCTATCTATCTATCTATCTATCTATCTATCTATCTATCTATCTATCTATCTATCTATCTATCTATCTATCTATCTATCTATCTATCTATCTATCTATCTATCTATCTATCTAATCTATCTAGTCGCCTAGGACATTTAGCTCTCCTGGCCGTTTCGATACTGGTATCGATACCAAACTTATGAAGAACATATTAGACTAAAAATCACGACATGTAGGTTATGAATATCATGATCTACACTTCATGGTCCTGCAGCTCTTGCGGTAGTTCTGTTCACATAACATTTTTCAAAAGTGTTACGGTATGACATGACGGCATGGCGAACATAAGGAACAGACCCTAATAAGAAAATCGTGAAATGCATTTCATAATTTTCATGTTATGACTAGTCTTGACTCTACGCCACGCTCATGTCGGTAAGTAGAAGGTAGTGTTCCGTTACATCTACCGCTTCTTGCGTGGCCCTTTCTACTTGCCCTTCCCTACCGCCGGTGCACCAAATTGTGATGTCATCGGCGTAGATGGTGTGGCTGATACCTTCGACTAGGGCCAGTTTCTTCGAAAGGCCGACCACGCAGATGTTGAAAAGAGTGGGCGAAATGACCGAACCTTGCGGTGTACCCCGTGGGCCCAGCAGCACCTCGTCAGAGACACAGTCAACGATCCGCAGTTTCGGTTTCCTCCCGGTCCAGAAAAAACGGATATAGTTATACAGTTTGGGGCCCAGCTCTAGGTCCGCGACAGAAGCCAGGATGTACGACTGGAGATCATTGTCAAACGCCTTCTCGAGGTCAAGTCCGAGCAAGGCCCTGGTGTCCCAGGTACGGACGTCAATCATTCGATGCTTGATCATCTTCATGGCGTCCTGCGTCAATAAGCCGGCTCGGAAGCCAATCATGTTGTGCGTATAAATGTTGTCTTCCAGATATCGGCTTAATCGGTTGAGGATGGCGTGCTCCGCCACTTTCGCTACGCAGGACGTCAGAGAGATTGGTTGGAGGTTATTAATATTCAGAGTCTTGCCTGGTTTGAGGATCAGAACGGTCATGGTGGTCTGCCATTTTTCTGGGACGCTGCCGTTTCTCCTCCGCGTCTCGTTAGTCTTCTCTGTGAGGTATTCCATTGAACCATCATCAAGATTCTACAGCATCTCATTAGTGATGCCATCGGGACCGGGCGCGGGATTGCCTTTGAGTGTAAAAATGGCTTGCCTGACTTCCGCATGGTGAAGTCTTCGTCCAATTCCGGGCGGGCCGGGCCAACGTACCCGAGAAACCAGACCTCCTCATCTCCGTGCTTCAGGGGCATGTACTTCTTCATGAGCTTGGCAGCCAGCTATTCTCCGGAACACGACCTGGGTGCTTCGTGAAGGGTTCTGGCGAGAGTGTGTCTCTGATTCGACCTTGTGTTGCCCTCATCAAGTAAATGTTTTAGTAAGCCCCACGACTTGCCATTGCGCATCTGGCCATCGATCGAGTCGCAGACCTAGTCTCATTGCTGCTTGTAGAGGGTTCGACAGTCATCTTCGATAGTCTTATTGAGCTCCGACATTCTTCTCCTTAACCTTCGGTTGAATCTTTGTGCCTTCCATCGGAGTAGCAGCACATGCTTGGCTTCAATCAGATGAGCTGCCCTGCTGTCCATCATGTCTACCTCCAGGTCGGTAGAAATTTTATTTGTGGATGACTCCGTGTCGCTGTTGATTCATTCGCACCTGGCTGCTATGTCTTTGAGGGTGAGTTAAATATCGTTTCAGCGGAACTCACGAAAACGATCCCAATCTGTGACGGTGAGCTCTCTAAATTTACTTCAGTTGATGTCGAAGCGGGTCTCGAGTACGTAATGGTCGCTGCGAAAATTCCTTGCGGTGTTATTCCACTCCACTCCCTCAAGATTTTTCACAAACGCCAGATGGGGGGTGGTGTCCCGTGTCACTGAGTTGCAAATTCAAGTTGGGGACACCTTCTCCGTGACAAGTGTGAGGTCCAATTCGTTGGCTCCCACAATCTTCAGACCTTGCTTGTGTCGTAGACGTACCCCCCATAGTCCATAAGGGGAGTTGAAGTCCCCGGCGACGACAAGGAGATGAGTGTCGGCCAGGTCAACGGAATTTTTGAGTATCGTCTAAAACTGCTGTCGGGAGTCCCAGGAACACCTGTAAATATTAAGCATAAATACGCTATTTCTTCGCTGGTTGCGGTATCTCGTGTTCAGCTGAACATCCAACATGATATAATTGACATCGCAACTCGCCAGCTTCAGGTTATGAGACAGGTGCGTATATTTCCTATCCACAAACGTTCACACTTTCCGACCACCGGGCTGACCGGGAATGGCTCAATAACCTTGAAGAGATGCGGCAGAAACTAGGGTTTTTTTGTAAAGCTACTATCTGTGGTTGATTAAATAGTGATCTAAAATACTGCTGCAACCTAGCCCTCGTGTTGGTGTACCTGCTGCAGTTCCATTGCCAAACTGTGAACCTTTCTGTGGAACTGATGACATTAAGCGAAATGGTGACATTAAGAACTGGTGACATTAAGCGTATCTATCTATCTATCTATCTATCTATCTATCTATCTATCTATCTATCTATCTATCTATCTATCTATCTATCTATCTATCTATCTATCTATCTATCTATCTATCTATCTATCTATCTATCTGTCTGTCTGTCTGTCTGTCTGTCTGTCTGTCTGTCTGTCTATCTATCTATCTATCTATCTATCTATCTATCTATCTATCTATCTATCTATCTATCTATCTATCTATCTATCTATCTATCTATCTATCTATCTATCTATCTATCTATCTATCTATCTATCTATCTATCTATCTATCTATCTATCTATCTGTCTGTCTGTCTGTCTGTCTGTCTGTCTGTCTGTCTGTCTGTCTGTCTGTCTGTCTGTCTGTCTATCTATCTGTCTATCTATCTATCTATCTATCTATCTATCTATCTATCTATCTATCTATCTATCTATCTATCTATCTATCTATCTATCTATCTATCTATCTATCTATCTATCTATCTATCTATCTAGCCGCTTACGTTTGGGTGCTCTCATGGTCACCCCCTTAACTTGTCGTGATCCAAAACTAGCATGGGAGGGTAAAATGGTTTGACGAATATGACGTGCTGGTCAAAACACGAATAATGTCCCAATACCGTAGCCCACGTCGTCAAACACGTCCCGCCAGGCAGTGGCAATACCCACGGGCGAGTATGTGCCGCCGGTATGTGCCACAGGAGATTGACACTTACCCCCGTATTCTAGAAGGTCCCTTCACTCAACGCTTCACCTTCACTTGATGGATGGATGGATGGATGGATATGGCTGTACCCTTTAGATCGGGCGGTGGCTAGCGCCACCAAGCCGTAATACCTAATGAACCAAAAACTATATTCATTTTTTTCCCTTAAAAAGTGAGTTTGAGGATTCGTACTTTGCAGTGAAAAGTTTAATTTTCACTCGTGCCTTGACTTTAGCAACCAATCAGATAACCTCCTTCTAGTTAAGTCTACCCGCTTAAAGTCTATTTTGCCCTCCTGGTGCCTAAACCCCAGTGCTTTGAATGAGTCTATCTATCTGCTTGAGAAAGCCGATGGGAGCGCCATCTCTAGGCACGGCGAGTCACTGCATTTAAGCAATAATGTGCTGCGATTCTTGAGTAGCGCAGCGTTATTTTGAGCCGAGCGGCGGCGCAGTGCTCAACTTCGTCAAGGGAAGGGTGGAAGTCGAGTCGAGTAGCGTTTGTGAATATGGGGGTTAGTGTCTACCCAGGAACAACGAGGAGAACACACATGGGAGATTTTACCACGCGAGCATTAAAAAGCACCCAACATCAGCAGCGTCCACACGAAGAATGCAAAGAATAAATGTCGGGGTTCCAGCTGGAATCGAACCCGAGCATTCTGCGTGGTAATGAAACATTTTACCACAGAGCTACCCCATGTCTCAGAACTACTTTTGAGATAGACGCGAATCTTCGTAAAGCGTCCATATAGGTATAATGGTTGCATTGCTGCCTAACCAATTTTGATTGATTGATATGTGGGGTGTAACGTCCCAAAACCACAATGTCATCATGAGAGACGCCCTTGTGGAGCACTCCGGAAATTAGACTACCTGGGGTTCTATAACCGCGCACTCACATCTGAGCACACGGGCCTACAACACTTTCGCATCCATCGAAAATGCAGCCGCTGCAGCAGAGATTCAATCCCGTGGCTTGCAGATCAGCAGCCAAGTACCTTAGCGACTAGACCACCACGTGGCGGTGGCGGTGGCGTGCTCATTGCTACTCACAGAGACCTTAGGTGCTTTCGCATCAATATACCTACCTCACTTGGAATGGTGTTTGTGTGCTGTAAAGCCGCTCATCCCCACGTAATCTTAGGAGCATGCTATCGCCCACCAGATTACGAAAGCACGTGCATTCCCATGTTTCATGACGCACTAGAATCTTTGAAGACTCAATTTTCTTACGCCACAGATGTCTTATTCGGTGACTTTAATTTTCCGAACATAGATTGGTCTGATCTCGTCTTCGTCACATTGAAACAGAACATTGAAAGCAACTTTGTCGATACACGTTGAACGTTTTTCCTAACTCAAATTGTTAATGCAACAACAAGGTAATATAAAAATTCAGCCAATATACTTGATCTCGTATTAACCACCCATCCAGAGAGAATCACCTCACTTTCATACCTCAATGGAATCGGCGATCATAAGGTCATTCATGGTTTCTTCCAATGTAGACTGAAGGGCGACTACATCAACTTGAATAAAGAATTAGAAATATTATGGCAATTATTATTCAAATATTTTAATAAAGATGTGTTACAACGAATCGCTTAACGTTTAAATTCAAAATGCATGAGCTGATCAGTACTTACATCCCAGCCATCACAATTCGTGAAATTAGCACCTCCTGCTGATTTATTCTTCAACTTACGAGGCTTAAAAACAAGAATAAGCGACAATTTCGCTCCGAAAAACGCACGAACAATGCCGTGGCGTGGCAAAAATACCAGGCCACAGCAAAAATGTACTGCTCTGCTGTAGATAAAGCGAAACTGCTCTTCAATGAAACCGCCTTGCCCAATTCACTCCGCACTAACTTAAAGCAGTTTTGGAAAGTGATTAACCGCTGACACAAAAACAAGTGCATATCAATATTGCATGATACTCGACAGCCTGTCGCCAATGACGAAGTAGCTGAAGCACCAAACCGTACTTTTTATTCTGTCTTTACCTGAGGACCAATTGATAACCTCCCTGAGGTATTTCCCCCTCAACTTCCCTCTTATGGCCGATGTCATATTTTCACCTCAAGGCATACAGAAAATAATTGAATCGTTGAAACTTTCGTCATCCTGCGGCATCAATGACATCAATGCTAAGGTGCTCAGAAACACCAAAGAAATTACGAGTGTCATCATTTTTCATGTATTACAGCAATTGCTCTCATCCCGCATTGTTCTTCATGACTGGAAAGTGGGTAAAATTGTTCCAGTTCCAAAACCAGGTTTATCTAGTTACCAAACTATATTCCTAAGCAGCATCGGTTCAAAATTTATTGAACATATAATTCATTCACAAATTGCTAAATTCCTTGTCTCAGTTAAGTTTTTTTCACCCTAACCAACATTGATTCCAAAAAGGACTCTCATGCTATACTCAGCTTGCATTATTCATCCATGACTTTAGCGCTAGTGTAGTCCTTGACGTACCAGTTTTTTCACCCTAACCAACATGAATTCCAAAAAGGACTCTCATGCAACACTCAGCTTGCATTATTTATCCATGACTTAGGCGCTAGTGTGGACCTTAACCAAGGAGGTTCTATCGAACCTCTGGAGTGGCAGGGCCAGCGGCTGCCAACGGGAGCACGTGAAGCCGCCGGCGGCCAAATCGCTAGAGCAAAAACAGGGTGGAACCGCCATAGACCGCAGTGGAATACGTGCGTTGCGCTCGTTGGTTTGCAGTTCAACGTCATTTCCGGTGTACCACAGGGTACCGTTCTGGGCCCTCTCTTCTTCTTAATTTATTTACATAAATGACTCACCCGATAACATTTCATCTAACATTCGCCTCTTTGCTGATGACTGTGTAATATACTGACCCATTGCTAACATTTCACATAGAGTTACCCTTCAGCATGACCTACTAAAACTGGGCGAGTAACGCTGTAAATCGCTCATGGTTTTAAATACTAATAAAATTGCACGTGTTTCATTCTACAGACGCCAGAACTTTGCCACTGCTATCTATATAATTAAAGGCTGCAGAGTTTCTTCCCTCAAACGTATTAAGTACCTTGGCGTAACGTTTCACAGAATATAAACTGGTCTTCTTGTATAAGTAAACTAGCTAACGATGCTAACAAAGCTCTTGGTTGCTTTCACCGTAACATACATCTTGCCCCTCCTCCAGTAAAAGTACTAGCCTACAAAACTCTAATTCACTCAAAACTAGAATACGCATCCGCCATTCGGGACCCACCACAAAGTAACCTAAGTAAATTCATCGAACTAATTAAAACCATGCAGTTAGATTATTATATTCTGATTACTCATATCACACCAGTGTTACTACCTTTAAAAGTAAGGCAGGTTCACCGAACCTTGACCTACGTCGTAAGACTTCTAGACTGTCCTTGTACCACAAAATGTATCATGCGTTTCATTATAATCCCCCCCCCCCCTTCTTTTTCAACCAGCCCATAGGACTTCAGTCCATCGGACTTCAGCAGGAAGTCACCACAAGGCCGTCTACCCCCCTCCAGCTTGCACCACAGCCCTCCATCATTCCTTTCTCCCTCAGGCAGCCAGGGACCGGAACAATCTTCCCCAAAGTATCGTCGACCATTCCAACACAAGTACATTTAGGAATGCCATAGAATCGTTGTTTTATTAAGTCTATATTGTTTTCTCACTCCCTAAAGTAAAACCCACTGTTAAGGGCCTAATAAAAATTATCGCCGCTTGCTCAGATAAGCTAGCAATCACCCCTACCAGTTCTCAGTATGAACGTGTGCACCGTCAGGGTAAATTCGCTCCAAACAAATGCAGGCCGATAATTACTAAGATTACGTTTTTTAAGGAGAAGAAGGCGATCCTCGCCGTTGCACATCGGCTGAGAAATAATGGCATCTCTATCAGAGAAGATTTTTCCCAGGCCACACGGCTTGCACGCAAGAAACTGCTTCAGTTCGCCAGGGAACGACATCGTCCTTTCAAACTGAATGTAGAGAAACGTCGTATCGATAATATTATAAATATCTATGACAATTGTACAGACACCGTCATACCTGCTAGATAGCTATAGCTGCCGATTCACGCAGCACTATTATTCAGTGGCCATCTACTTCATGTGCTCTTTCTTTTTCAGTATCATTTACTAACATTCGCAGTTTGTTATCTAAACGTGTCTTGCTTTATTCATATCTTGTCGATAGTGAATCTGACGTTGTATTACTAAACGAGATGTGGCTACACGATGACGTTTGTGAGTCTAAGCTATATCATGACTCAAATCAATACTCCGTTTACCGCCATGACCAGGCACACAAAAGTGGTGGCGGCGTGCTGTTAGCAATCGAACAAATTTTACCTTCCTTTCTTGTCGACGCTGACTGTTCTGTTGATTTAGTTTGGGTGGCTTGTCCTACCTTATCTGGAAAATTACTGAGGGGTGTATGCTATCGCCAACCTTCTTCTGACCGTCTTTTCGGATACGAGCTTCGATTGATTGATGATTGTTTTGTTGGGTTCAACACCTTAAAACCACCATATGATTAAGAGAGACGCCGTAGTGGAGGGCTGCGGAAATTTCGACCACCTCGGGTTCTTTAACGTGCACCCAAATCTTAGCACACTGGCCTACATCATTTCCGCCTCCATCGAAAATGCAGCCGCCGCAGCCGGGATTCCATCCCACGACCTGCGGGTCCGCAGCCGAGCATCTTAGCCATTAGACCACCGCGGCGGGGCATCCGAGCTTCACAAATGTATTTCTAGGGCTCTTCACCAGTTTCCCACCATAAAAATTTTCTTATTTGACGATTTCAATTTTCTTGACAATAACCAGTCATGCATGTCTTCATCATGTAGTAATTCATGTGAATTCATTGAGCTATGTCTTGACTTCAATTTCACACAGCTTGTTTCAGAGCCCACTCATGATATTAATATCTTAGATCTCATTCTGACAACAGAGCTACATACCATAGGACCCGTTTTGCAATTAGACGGCTTTAGTGATCACAAGCTTCTAGAGTTTTCAATCAATATCCCACTAACCCTTTAGGGTGTCCAGCGTCATGTAATCGGGGATTACGACTAAGGCAAATTACGACCGAATAAATGCTGTAGTTGATGTCTTCCTACACAACACATTTTTTCCCACATGAATTAACAGGTCTGTGCAAGACAACTGATTTTTTTTCGAAATATCATGGTGCTCCTCGTAGACAAATATGTACTACTATTAAATACCACTATCGACAAATTCAAACCACGGTCAATAGATCGTTTAGATCTCTGAGAAATAAAAAGAAAAGGTTATATGCTTGCGCTAAATAGTTATGATCTTCTGAATCCTGGTCTAAATATAAAGACTGCTTAAAAACTTACTGTCTTGCTGTTGGTAAAGCGAAAAAGAAATATTTTAACACTTATCTGTCTACTCTTTTGCAAACTAATCCCAAAAAATTCTGGCGTTCCATTTCGCCTGATTGTGGCAGTGACATGGTTACATTACACAAGACTGACAGTATTTCTGTGTTTGCATCTGAATGAGCTTCGTCCTTCCATTCGTTTTTCTGCTCCGTCTTTACAAATTAAGACTTTTCATCAGTTTCTTGCGTCTCTGATCTTGAGTACTGCTTCATGTCCGCTATTAGTGTTACTGACGAAGGCGTATCTAAACTTATAAACGGTCTAAAGTTGTCTACATTGTGTGATGAGAACAATAATAATTCTGAGATACTCCAAAACACATGCCCTTTCATCCAGTCAAACTTTATGCCACATTTTTCAACAGTCTTTATCCACTGGTCAACTTCCCATGGACTGGAAGACTGCAAAGGTCATTATGATATTTAAAGACGGGGACAAACACCTATCGCCCCATCTCGATAACACGCATCTCTTGCAAGCTACTGGAGCACATCATCGCCTCCCACATTTACAGTCATCTTGAGTCTAATACCTTCTTCTTCGTAAATCAACACGGTTTTTGGAAAACATTATCGTGCGATACCCAACTATTCGAATTTACGTCGGATATACATAACGGTATGAATAATAACAAAACCATTGATTACATCTTTTTAGACATTGCAAAAGCATTCGACTGAGTTGCCTATTGTCGTCTAATAGCTAAACTATCGGCCCTTAGACACGACTCATCATGATTATCTTGGCTCCGGAATTTTTATCTAACCGACAGCAGTTCACATTTGTCAATAACTTCAGCTCATCTCTTTCATTTGTCTCATCAGGTGTATCCCAGGGTAGTGTATTAGGTCCTCTTTTTTCTAATTTGCATTAATTATTTGCCTTGTAATATTTCTTCTTTAATTCATCTTTTTGCGGATGACTTCGTAATGTATAGGACCATAAACTCCGAACAAGCCCATTTAAGATTGCAACAGGACCTCGACATAATTAATCAGTCGTGTGACTGATGGCAACTGCCGCTGAACACATCTAGCTGCTGCGTGCTTTATTTCACCCGTAAAAATGCTTTTTTTATTTCTTTCCTTACTCTGTCTGTTCCGCTGCAATTGCCCATTCATCTAATTACAAATATATTGGCGTTCATATTTGTTCTCACCTGACCAGGCGTAGTCAAATCGCAAAGGTATGCGGGAAAGCTAATAGAACCTTGGCATACTTGCTTCAGAATCTGCATCATTCACTATTTTCCATAGGGCATCAGGCCTATCTAACCTTTTCACGCCCTCAATTGGAATACGCTTCATTGATCTGATCTCCTCATCAACAATAATTAACAGATAAAGTTGAATGTATCCAAAATCGTGCAGCCCACTTCATTACTTCAAAGTACAATTGCAATTCTAGCATCACCCAAATATAACGCGATATTGCCCTCCCTAACTTAGATTCCCGCTGCTCTGTCAACCTCTTATGCGTTTTCCGTAAACACCACTTCAAATTTTGGACCAGTCCTCTCTCGATTAAAATTGCTTCGCGTACATCAAGTCGTCTTCATAATCATCTCAGTTTACGACGCATTTTCGGTCACACACTGTCAATCAATAATTTTGCTTTGCCACGCGTCATCGCGCTTTGGAACAGTCTTCCTGGTCAGATTGTTTCATTAGGAGGCCCTGTGAAATTTCGGGAGCACTTGCAAGCTCATATGTCCCATTGATTTTCGTTTAAAGATTTTTTACTACAGCGTATTATAGCGCTTGTAATTTTCTTTTCCATTGTATAATTTTCTTCGTTTTTTCTTTGTTGAAGTTTGTTTTCATGCTTTATTTATGGTGAATTTTCTGTAACGCCCCTAGTCAATGCTCTTCAGGGCCTGTAGGGTATTATAAATAAATTAGTCTTGAACTATACGAAAGCTACTAAAGCTATCTAGTGATATCATAGTGATAACACACAACGCCATCTATTCACATGTTCATGAACTAGATGTGGCTACATACTAATACTACTTCTACCACAGAGAAGAGAACGACCCACAGCCTGAGGAGCTTCACCCCTAAAACTTTATAGTGTACGATACCGTCCACTGTTACAGAAAACACTCGAATTATTGAATGTACACGATCAATATTGTTGGCTCTCTAACAGCAAGCGCCTGCGAAAAGCAATCTGCATGCACATCAATAGTCTATCAATATGAGCGAAAAATTCACCCATCGGTAGTCTTATGCTACTAAGCTACTATGTTTCCGTAAGATAACGAAGTATAAACGTGCTCTGCACTCAGGTGTTTCCTTTAACTGTGTGCGCGTTTGTACATCCTGAAGAAGCGATGCCATATATGAAAATAGTGCTATGACATAATTTATGTTCTTTCTTTCAGCTACTTATATGTATGTCTAAAAGTAGTCGTGGTGCACGCGGTTCATTAAAATTTTTGTCTAGGTTAGTGTAGTTGCAACAACATGATGAATTTGGCTTTTTCCACTTATTTCTATTAGTGTGGCGACGTGCTACTATGCTAAAGACAGGTGCTACATTGCCAAAAGGACAATGGTGCACGATTGGCTTGTCATGAGATCAAGCGCGCTCTAAATTTATTAGAACGCAATGTAAAAAAAGAGAAAGAGATGATTTTGTTCTTGTGTCTTCTGTTTTTATTGCACTCTGTAATGAAGCAGAAATCATGCTGCAAGTCACTTTTCTTGCTATGATATCACTTGCGAAATGCTCTTGATGATCCTCATAATTTATGTTTCAGCACGCAGTACTGGTGATTTTGAACAAGTCTCACATTCACGGTCCCTCAATGTCAACACAATTTATACTGTTCTGGATGGTGTCCTCCGCTTTTTATGCAACGAGTCTAGCGGACAAGTGAGGTGTCTGTCGAATCCTTGATTGTCGCCTCATAGTATTTGCAGAAAAATGCAGGTACCGTGAACCACTGAGAAGCAAACATTCCCTGTATCCTGTATATCACCTCAGCTGTTGCCACCGTGAACCAATTTTTCGAAGAAATTTCTATACGTAAAAGTATTTGCAAGTTTCATCGCCTATAAGGGGCGCATAGGTAGGTTCAATATGGCACCCACAGAGAGTACGAGTTGCTGAGAAAATGTGCGGCCGGCACTGCAGTTTTTTTTTCATCGCGATGGTTCTATTCTTTGCGCAGTCGCATATTATGCGCCATCTAGACGCTTAAGAAACTCGGATATGATGTCTCGTTGAAGGCGAAGAGGTCATGAATGTCAAACACACCACTTTTTCTGGCGTGCGATGTTCATGCACGTTGCCCTCCACCAAAGGCGTGCCTCACGATCATTACGTGGCTTGTCACCCAAAACCGCAAGTAGTGTTATGATATTCTGTATTTCCTTTCACATCCTCAGTTTTGAGCCGATACTTGTCGATGTAAGATGTCGCGAAGGTACCGCAATGCCGATACTTTTGACGCAATTTTGAAAAAAAGTCACAGCTTTGCCGAAAGGCGAAGCAAAGAACGCGATAGCCACAAATCGAAAGGTCACGCGCCGAATGGCAAAAAGACCAATACGCGCCCCGCGTATTTCAGGCACAAATGACAGGCGAAACGCGCTCATAGGTAGAGATGAACGCGAATAAGCGTCTCAGTTGTTACCTCGCTGTGTCTGGAAAGCGCACCCTTTTCGTAAACGAAGACTGTAAAACGAATTGAGTGACCCTCGTGCTCCCGGTAACTACAACAGAAACGTTTTAGTGAAGGCCGAACGCCAGCCAAGACGTACATCCACACGCTATGAGCGTCGCTGCCTCGCCGCTACTCAGATAATCTTTGATAAAGTTACGCTGACGGCCGCGGGGCGGTGTGACAGTGTTCGGAAGTTGCGAATAAATGTCAGTGTAGAATGTGTCACCAAAGCATATATATATATATGCCACTTAAGACACAATGTTGTCGAATCCGTGCTCAAGGACCACGTATATTGCCTCTCGGGCCTTTGTCAGGCTCATTCTGCGGTCGGCTGGGGTGTACGGGCTGGGCCAGGGCCTCACATTAAGTAACCGGGCCGAAGTCGGGAGGGTGAGTTTCACCAGCTAGGGCCGAAAATACCGACCCATGAGGTTCTCTAGTTTCGATCGCGTGTTTTCCCATCGTTTCCACAAACGATCATTCTATGATGCCAAACAGTATCCTCGACAGACAAATTCGGGGTGTTTAAGGGGTGAGGGATGTGTCCTCATGAAGGCAGTTGTAGGCATGCCTTGAATATCTTAGCGCTACCTTTGAAGGGAAACTAAATATGATGCGTTTGCGTAAAGACCGCAGCATCGGCCTATCATCAACAAAGCAGAACGGGCACCTGCCGCATCCGGATGGGTGGTTGGGAGGAAAAAAAATGAGTATCGAGAGATTAACCTTGTGTTGCTGAACTATACTTAAAAGTAAATTTGTCGATCAAGACTTCTTGAAGCGACCTTGAAACATTTCACGGAAATTATTACCAATAAATCCCGTAAATTTATTTTTGCAACAATAAATGTGCATACCTTGACACGAGTGAGTGGCCATGGACGCGCATACGATGATGTTGCTTGCATGAAGATATAAAAAGCAGCGAAGTGGCAATCAATGCTTATGAGTGAATTAGGGACAAAGTAAGGCAATGCAGATTAAAATAGAGATATAATTCTCATAATTGTGTCGCCTTAACTAATCGATGGTCGTAATAATGCCACCAAGCAAAGAAAAAAATAGCTGAGCAAGAGATACAACTACGTAAAGCGTCTGAGTTAAATATGAATAAAACCAAGAATATGCAGAGTAACTGAAATGTTAATATAACTTTCCATTTTTAAAAACGTGCGCAGTATTGCGCCTCTTTCAATGAAGCCTTCTTTTTTTTGTTTTATGACAGTGTACATGTACGAAAGCGGAGTGCGTGTTTACAAAAGTACACATACGTGTTCTGTTCTTAGAGATTGCTTGTTTGTTTGAACACGAACGCGAGTTCTTCGCTTCAGGCTTGATGTAGCGGAAACGGCGTTTCATTGATGATCGCATACATTAGCGCCGGGAGCTGCTGGCAGCTCGAGGAAGAACAAGCGCGCTTATCATCTCTGCTTGCTGCTGCCAGAAATAAACAGCGCGCGTTCCATTAAGGCTGCATGATGAGCTGCTACGTAAGGCAAGCGACTGCAAGATACTCCTTTGTTTACATGGTTCCTGCAGCGTCTTAATGAAATCACGGCAGAAAGGTGTACTTGAAACTTAATTTAGATAATCACAGTTTTGTTTATTTATTTATTTATTTATTTACAAATACAGCAGGCCCTGTTCGGGCCCAAGCAGGAGTGAGTAACAAATGTAAGTGACAAAACAGAATATAAAAATATAAGAAAATACAATACTAGGTACGAAAATAAGAATATTCTCAACATCAGAGAAAATATAAATAACACATAGCAATATTGACATTCATACAAAAATAGAAAAGATCTCAGCAATAATGAGGAACATAATATATTGTATATTAAAAATCAAGTGTTAGGTCATTGACGAGATGGGCAAACGATTGTGTCATGTCCGCATTAACGACCTCTTGAAGTAACTTGTTTCATAATGAAAGAGCATGAGGCAATAATGAGTACTGATGAAAGTTCAGATGACTGAATGATTGTCTAACTGTTTTATTATGATGAATACGATCAAAGCGCATAGACAGGTCTGTGAGGTAGCGATTGGGTGGGATTTCGAAGTGACCATGGTACAATTGATAGATGAATTTTAATCAAGAGACTATTCTACGATGAGCGAGTGTTTTCAGATTTGCCTTCTCGCGAAGGGCAGATACGCTTGCAAAACGAGAGTAGCTGGAATAAATGAACCTCAGAGCCAGGTTTTAAACCCTCTCTATTTTTTTAACCAAGTATTTTTGATACGGCGCCCAGACCAGGTCTGCATATTCTAACTTAGGCCTGATAAGCACTTTGTAAGCTGTTAGTTTTATAGAAGGGGAAGTGCGACGCAGTTTACGTTTTAAAAATGCTAACTCCTTTAGCACATTGCTGAAGATGTTATATATATGAGTTTCTCAATTTAAATTGCTTGTAAGCGGGACACCCAGATATTTCACTCGCGTAGCCTTTTTAACATAAGCGTTATTAGTGGTATATTGGAATGCTAATGGGTTTTGTTTCTTCGTAACTGTGATGGATGCCATTTTTGATGCGCTGAACTTCAAGCCCCGCTTATCACACCAGGCGCAGATGAATTGCAATGCATCGTTGAGTCTGGCTTGATAAGAATGCTGAACAATGTCGGCATAAATAACACCATCGTCCGCAAAAAGTCGGATTTTAAGAGGTGATTGAACTGAGAAATAACTATCATTTATGTACTATAAAACAATAATAGTGCGAGCACGGATCCTTGCGGTACTAATGAGTGTACATCTAATAAGGCAGAAACGCCGTCATTGACCATCACATATTGTTTCCGTGTGGACTAATAGCATGCAACCCAACGGACAATTCTCTGATCAACACCAATAGCTGACCGTTTCACAATTAAATCATTGTGTGGTACTACATCAAACGCTTTAGAATAATCTAAAAACACGGCATCAATATGGCCCTTAAAGTTTAGTGAATTTGCAAACTCATGAGTGATCTCGGCTAATTGAGTGGTGGATAGGCCAGACCTGAATCTGGGTTCATTGTCGTGAAGCAGTTTATTTTCTTCCAGATGTGTCATAGTCGCCTCAACTATTATGTGTTCTAGTAGCTTACAAGCTGTGGATGTAAGGGAAACTGGCATATAGTTGTTTAATTCTAATGGTGAGCCAGATTTATGAATTCGAACTATTCTTGCAGAGCGCCAGTCATCGGGTATCACACAAGTTTCTAAGGAAGTTACATATATCTTATACAAATATTCTGGAACCCTGATTGCATATCTACCAAGAAAAACGTGTGATATATCATCAGAACCCAGAGGTTTAGTTGTGTCTCATTTACACAAGAGGCTAAAATTACCTTCTTTACTTTATTATAATTTAGGCATATGTTTGACGAGCGTATAAGCTGGCAAGTGCGCATGTGAGGCCGTCCGTGTAAATACGGACTAAAAAAAGGCGTTGAAACTTTGAGCAATGACAGCAGCATTATCAGTAGTTCCGTAAGATGTTTTTATCTCTGTGATGCTTTTTTTATCTTTCGACAAGTAACGCCAGAATCTTTTGGGTTGGCCTGTGATCAAGGAAGACAGAGTAGACAAAAAAAATTGGTCTCTTGATACATGCATCTGCTCGTGAAAAATGTGTACTGTGTACTACAGCTCTGTACTACAGTTCTGAGGCAGTACAGAAGAATAGAATGTAAACTATAAAAACAAAACAAATGACAGTTGCAGCACGTATTCGAAATGTTAGTACAACATGGCAATAGCAAACAGTCAAAGAAGGTGTAATGTACATGTTCCTATTCACAATGATGAGAAAAAAGCGCTCTTGTGACTCAAATTTACTATATCACCATGAAGTCTCTCTCTCTTTATTCTCTAATTGTTCTTAAAAAGATGAAGTTGGCAAAACTAGTGTTTCTGAAATAGTACTCTCGTATGTTATGTGTTCGTTGCATCTCTACGAACTATATGCTGCTGCTAGTGAACATTCCACTTTATCGATTCCGGTTTGATTGTAGCTTATGCTGTACAAAAGTTTCATTCAAAGCTTCTCTTTTCTATACCATAGAGTTTTTCGTCTTAATGTGGCCTTTATTTTTGAGACACTAGAAGATGGGTTGTAGTTATTGCTCCTTATACATGGTGAGTTTATCCCTCTGCCTTAGTAAAACTAACGTGAGATGTTTTCGCTATTTCTATTAATAATAATATTTTATGAACAGAACGGTGGTACAATACAAAACTGGCCTACCGAAGGCTCACTGGGCTTGAAGGGCAGATCCCACAGACAGCACACATAGAATTTTTTTAGCTAAAATTAATAAGACAAAGTATTGAATAAATTATGCTAGCTGGCACATAAAAGTTTGAAGGTACCAGGGGGAGCTAAAAGTTCCCAGGCCACGCTGCCATAGGAACACACGGAATAGTGGCGTGGAAACGTTTGGTCCCACTGTACATGAACGCGTGCAAACTGCAGTATGTGAAGAAATGACTTTATGCCGGCCCAGGTGACGTCCTAAAGTGTTACATGCGTTTCGGATTTATACATACAACAGGGACGTAACAACCGTATGCATACAATAATGAAGCACAATCAGTCTTTTGGGGAGGTGAAAGAAGCGGGAAAGGTGAGAAAAAAAGCTCACATTACAACTGGTACGTAACGTCATGCTGAAGTGCAGAAAGAAAGCAGAGAACATAATTTTTAAATTTTTAAATGAGAAGCATTTCTTAGCGAACTTCGGCGACTCTGAGCGTATCCGTCCGTCCGTCCGTCCGTCCGCCCATCAATCAATCAATCAATCAATCAATCAATCAATCAATCAATCAATCAATCAATCAATCAATCAATCAATCAATCAATCAATCAATCAATCAATCAATCAATCAATCACTCACTCAATCAATCAATCAATCAATCAATCACTCAGCCAGTCAGCCAGCCAGCCAGCCAGTCAGTAAATCAGTCCATCCGTCAGTCCGTCCGTCCATCTGTCCGTCCGTCCATCCGTCCGTCCGTCCGTCCGTCCGTCCGTTCGTTCGTCCATCCGTCCGTCGAAGAACTTTAGCTCTCCTGGTTGTTTCGTTAATGGTATCGATACGAAACTTCGTATGGCATAGTATGGCTGTATAAAGAACATATTAGACTAGTCATAACAGGAAGATCCTGAAATTTATGACACGAATGTCAAGATTTAAATTTCATGGTCCTGCAGTTCTTGCGGTGTTTTCGTTCACATGCCATGGTGCAAAACTTGTATGGTATGACATGAATGCGTGCCAAACACATGCGACCAACCCTAACATGAAAATTTTGACATGCGGGTCATGTAACATGACTACATGTCACGCTCATAATGCGATCGTGGCCGTTTCGTAGCGTCACATATGCCAAATTTGGTATTATGGTACGTGAATAGATGACGAAGGTATGTGAGTGGTGAAAACATGACAATCGGGAGAAGCGCGTCATGTAACAACATGACTACAAGCCACGCTCATGATGTGCTGGCGGCCATTTCGCTAGCTTCACTTATACCAAACTCGGTATTACGCGACGCGAATGAACGACTCAGGGAAATGACACATCCAAACAATAAAATCATGACATGCGTGTCATGAACGAACATGACTACATGGCACTCTCACGATGCGCTCGCAGCCCTTTCGCTAGCTTCACATATGCCAAATTTTGTATTACGTGACGCCAATGGATGACGAAGGTATGTGACTGGTGTGAACATGATAATCATGAGGTGCGTGCCAAGTGAGAACATGACTACATACCATTGTCAAGGCACCAATATATTTCGGCGTGATGCGGTGCTCGTGCTCGTGGTGCACATTTATATCGTCGCGTCACGCCGGCGTTGCCACGCCAGGCACCGGTCTCTGACTTATACACGCAGGCGCGTGCCGCGCTGCGTTGCTTTGACGCATGCGCTTTTCAGCGCGTCGGGCGTCCCTCCGTCACGAAATAAGGGAGACGCAGTGTTGTCTAGGTATAGTGAACTAGAATAGGATGATAGTCTAGTTCACTATAAGTCTGGGTAACATGGAGGTGCTGGGTAACGCATCGGCGCGAAATGCAGCATGCCGCATTTCGCGCTGGTTGCCGTCCAGCGGTGCCGACGGACGCTGGTTGCGCCGGTCACGCCTGGCGTCAGACTATAGAGTGATCGCGTTTTGCTAACGTAGCGTCGCTGTGTCAAGCGTGCGCGCGCGTCAACGCTACGTTGGAGTATATTGGGCCCTTCATGATGCGCTCGCGGCCGTTTTGCTAGCTCCACATATACCAAACTTGGTCTTACGTGACGTCAATGAACGATAAAAGTATATGACTGGTGCACACATGATAATGCTGACAAGCGTGTCAATTAGGAAAATGACAACATGCCACGCTCGTAGCGTGCTCGTGACCATTTCGCTAGATTTGATTGATATGTGGGGTTTAACGTCTCAAAACCACCATATGATTATGAGAGACGCCGTAGTGGAGGGCTCCGGAAATTTCGACCACCTGGGGTTCTTTAACGTGCCATTTCGCTAGATCTACATGCATATACTAAATTTGGTATCACGTGACGTGAACAGATGATGAAGGTAAACGACACATCTAAACAACATAATCATGACACGCAAGTCATATATGGCATCATTTACCTCCACCTCGTAACATTGTACTGATTTTAGAGTGACATATCCACCTTTCTCATTCGTGCTTCGCATATAATCGATTCCCACTGTACGCGGGATCTGCCGCTTTTTTGTATGGAACTGTGTGCGTCTGGGTGACGCATCGGTGCGCATTTCGTGCCGGTTGCCGTCGGGCAGCGTCGCGCTGGACACGCCTGGCGTCAACTATAGAGTTCTCGCGTTTTGCAAACGTAGCGTCGCTTTGCCCAGCGTGGCGCGCGTCAACAATACATTGGAGTATAATGCGCCCTTCATGATGCGATCGGGGCCGTTTTGCTAGCTTGAAATATGCTGAATTGGGTGTTACGTGACGTCAATGGATGAAGAAATATATGACTGTTGCAAACATGATATTACTGACACGCGTCTCGTGCAAGGGCATGACAACATGCCACGCTAATAGTGTGGTCACAGCCGTTTCACTAGCATCACATATAATAAATTTGGTAGCATGTGGCGTGAATAGATGACGATGGTAAACAACACATCCAAACATGATAATCATGACACGGAAGTAACGTACGGCATCATTTACCTTCACCTCGTGACATTGTGCTGATTTTATAGTGACATATCAACCTTCCTCATTCATGCTTCGCAGATCATCGATTACCACTGTACGTGGGCTCTGCCGATTTTTCGATAATAAAACATTTACAAGACTGCCGAGAGCCTTGAACGAACGTAAGCCAGGTGAATATTCCAGGCGAAGCCACTGTCGAGAAGTAAGGTACTCCACAAATGAGACATAAAAAACGCTTGCGCAAGTACGTGAAGAACAGGATGAGCGGTGAATAAATGCAGGAAGTCTTAAACTAACTTTTGTCAGAATTTGATGGAAACAGTAGCGTTTATTGCCTCACTCATCTTGGAACTCACTGCCGCGCTGCGAGCAAAATGCGAGGGGTAGCTATGCGTATACTGTGTGTCAGTGTTGATCTTCCACACCCGGCACACTCATAGCCCGTAGAGTCTGTGCTTTTGCTTGATTGTTGCCATTTCTTATTGTAGCTGAGCCCGGCAAATGAACGTCTTAACAAATAGGTAGAAAATGCTTTGTTTTCACAACAACTCCCGTTTTCATTCCATACCCCCGGAGCTTCGATCTCGTAATGTGCAATCTACCATGCCTCAAAACGCCGATTCCTCCACCACCCGCTTGGTTTGGTACCCAATCTGCGAACCTCTGAGCAGCTTAGTTTTCTACACCACGGGTGCGGCAGAGCTGTGGTAAGACAACCGCGCATCCGATTTTCCTACGTGGTGAGATGTCAAGATTGCGATTGGCTGCCCAGCTATTCGTAAGCTGCAAGCCATACATTGTCTGCGTAAACGAGCCCAGCAGGCCGGTGAATTGTGGCGATGCCTTGGAAATGTGTAATAGAGAGTTTTAGTGCTGGGCAGTCAAGCTCTTGGGGAATTGCGGGCTTGGGGGCGTACGGCGTTGCGTACCCAAACCATACCCAACTGGAATGCCTTATAGAGTCGTGCACGCAAACGCAAGCCGCACGAAGGTCACACGTGCTGGCAGCGCCATTGCGTCTTAATCGTCGCGTAAGTATTATTTATGTTTACGATTTAAAATCTTAAATTAAACTTAAAGTGACATGAAGTTAACTAATTTCAATAACTCATTTTCAAATAATATGACAGTTATCAACACGAAACAAAAAAAAAACTTTTTTGTTTATGCGCCACACTTGCGACTGAAGCCGGCACCGTCGATGCCAAGCAATCCAGACGACCGGTCGTAGTCCGACAAGCGCGACGACAGTGCAACGATGTAACATGTAACTCTGTATAACTTTTATACTTCTTTATGTCAACGTGTTACCGGATACCAGTTTGCGTTTACCGTCCTACCGGAACGTGCCTCTTCCAACGTTTTGAGCTCATCATGCGTAAACATGTATGCCTTTACGTTTTCGCAAACCATAAATGGTGATGCTAACTACATTTGGCAGTGGCGACGAACACACTTCGATATCGCCTAATCCTTGCTGCCTTTTCGCTGCAGGTTAGTGGTTGAACATTGTAGCTTTTTTTTCTCTTTTTTTCTCGTCGTCGCTGCCAAGCTTGTGAAATTTGTGACTTTCTTTTTTTGTAACGAACGCGTAAGTGCACACTGTTGTTGTTGAACTATGGCAAAGGAACTGTTAAAGCTTAAGGAAGAACTATGGGCGGAATTCAAACAAGAGCTTGCAAAGTATAAAGACATAATAGAACGGAATCTTCGAACGGAAATTCGAGAATTGAGAACTGAGCAGCGGCATATGACTAACAGCATTGAATTTGCCCACCAAACAATTGAGGAACTGAAGCAAAAGCTGAGAACTGTGGTCTCGGTAAATGTTGAACAAGAAAAACAAAATGAGCTCCTTCGGGCTAAGAGCACAGCTTTGGAGTCTAGAGGTGCTGACATGGAAAGGCGACTTCTGCTTTCTGAGCAGTACCCTCGCAATGTCAATCTAGAAATTCAGGGCGTTGCTAGACAAGAAAATAAAAGCGTGCCGCATATCCTGTCAATGATCGGAAGTGCCATTATTGAGCCAATCAGAGAAGCCGACATAGAATCTTGTCACAGAGTGCCTACGCGAAACCCTGAGTGATCCAACATCGTTGTACAATTCAAATCAAGAGCGAAGCGTGATGCAACTCTGAGGAAAGCAAAGAAGGGTCGACTAATAAACAAAAACGTGGGATTAGATAACTCGACACCGATCTACATCAATGAGCACCTTTTCCCGACATTGAAACGGCTACTTTGAATGGCAATAAGAAAAAAACATGAATGCAACTGGAAATCTGTGTGGACAGCGAATGGCAAGATTTTCGCGAGGCAGAGCGAGCTTTCAGCTGTAATTCAGATTCATGATGAAAGTTCCTTATCTAAGATAACTTCTAGTTCGTAAAGGCTCACTGTTTGGTTCAAGAAAGATGGCATACCACGAGTTCGTATTGCCTCATTTGCTTAGTGCTCAAAACAGATTCCATTCGACTGTGTTGCATTTCAATGCTCGATCTGCAGAGTTTAAGAGTGACGTCATACACTACCTTCTCAGTGATTTCCACTTATAGTTTCAAGTCATCATGATGACTGAAACATGGTATGACGGCGCAAGCTGCCGGCAGAAGTTTAATGAATATGAGGCATTTTTCTTTGACCGTCGTAACAGGCGTGGTGGAGGCGTTGCTATTCACGTAGATGGTCGGTGGAAGTATAACTTAGTATCGTATTTCTGTGTCACGTGTGAGGAGTATGAAGTATTGGCACTCAGGCACAAGTCAGACATAATAGCTGCTGTGTATCGTCCTCCAAGGGGCAATATTATGAGATTTCAAAGCTTTTTTGATAAATTTCTGCATTACGTATCGTCCAATAATTTTACACTGGTATGTGGTGGCGATTTCAATATCAATATCTTGAACGATAATCCTATTACCACGGATTTTTTGAACATGCTTCAATGTGCCGGATTTAGGAATGTCATTTCCACAGTAACACGTGTTACACCATTATCTGTCTCGTGCCTTGACTTATTAATAACAAATATCGAAGCCAGTGTATTTCAGTGTGGGACAGTTTCATCAGATATAAGTGATCATTGCCCAGTATTTATGTGTTATTCCCACAAGCCGAATATTAAGGGGATGTATCGTGAGCCGTACACAATACAAACTGTAACAAACCACCGTTTGGAATCTTTTAAGAAGAATATTAGTGAACATGATTGGTCTTTTCTTTTCAAGTTTATTTCTGCAGACGAAGCCTATCGAAAATTTCTTGCTGTTTTTGTACATATATACGTAAAACACTTCCCATTCAAGCAAGTTAAACTATCGAAAAAAAAAACGTAAACCATGGGTGACCCCCTCTCTTGCTAGTATGATACGACTTAAGAATAAACTTCACAACTTATTCTTGCAATCAAGAGTACTGACTGATTTGGCAGAGTTTAAAAAACACGTAACAAGCTGAATTGGGAGCTTAAGCGAGCTAAGGTAACTTACTACGAGAAAATGTTTGCTGAAAGCGCCCAGCAATCACCCGACGTTGTTTGGCGCTTAATTAATGATGTGCATGGTCGCGGTAAGCGGGACTCCGCACCAGCTAAGATTACCGTTGACAATGTCGAGCTCGCTGGTAAAGAACTTGCTGATCACTTGAATAAACATTTTGTCAATGTGGGTGTACCAGCAAACGTGCCTTTGCAGGCAGACTCTTTCAGGGCTACATTAGGAAATAAACGCCCCGACAGTATTTTTCTAGCACCAACAGATTAACGAGACATTTACACGACATTCATGAACCTAAAGAACAGTAAGGCACTAGACATTGACAACATTCAAATAAAACCCATAAAATATGTCTTAGATTGCATTACTCCTGCGCTAAGCCACATTTATAATTTGATACTTGAGTCGGGTGTTTTTCCAGAAGATATGAGAAGAAGGAGAGTGACTGTGTTGTTCAATGTTGGTGACAGTAACCTGGTGACTAATTATAGACCTATATCTATTATTCCTGTGTTCTATAAAGGATTAGAAAATTGAATCTATACGCGTATATCTGCCTTCTTATGCTCCAGAAATATAATCACTGACTTTCAGTTTGGTTTTAGGAAAGGAAGGTCAACGGAGACGGCCTTTTAACACTTAAGGAAATGATACTGCAAAATTTTGAACGAAATCTTTTCACGTTAGCTGTTTTTCTTGATTTCAACAAGGCTTTCGATTGCATTAATCATACCATTTTACTGCTTAAGCTAGAATCATACGGAATCCGTTGCACGTCACTTCAGTTGATAAAGTCATACTTGCAAAATAGACAGCAATGTGTTCAGTAAATATGATGACTCATACGTCATCATATTTACCTGTTCTAAATGGTGTACCCCAGGGAAGCGTACTGGGGCCGCTATTATTTAATGCTTACATAAATGACATCGTGCATATTGATCCCAGTGTGAGCTTTGTTATATATGCTGATGACACGAACTTACTTTTTTCAGTCCCTGACGCAAATGAGCTAATTATCCGGTGTAATAAGCTATTGAACAAGCTTTTCTTGTGGTCTAGCAAAAATTTATTGTAAATTAGTCCACTTAAAACAAAAGCCATCGTATTCCGAGCTAAAACAAAATATTTTTATCAACACAAGCGTTAGCTTACGCAGGTGAAGGCATTCGTTTTGTGGATGAACATAAAATTCTTGGCGTCACGTTTTCATCAAACCTCAGCTGGAACCAACACGTCGTCGACATCTGCAAAAAAGCCTCTAGTGTAGTTGGTGTGCTAGCTCGTTGTAGATATATCTTACTTGCAAAAGTGAAACTGCAAATATACCATGCTCTTTTTCTTTCGCACATAAATTACGGCAGTTTAATGTGGGCAACCACGACAAAAGCTAACATAATGAAACTTCAGACCATGCAGAAAAAAATTATTAGACATGTCGCTAATTTAGATTATTTGTCATCAACACAACTTGTGTGTCGGGACTATGGTATTATTAAAGTGGAATATATGTATATATTTCGCAACCTGCGATCTTGCAATTTCTCTTCCATTTCGTCTAAACAATTCATTAAAAATACCGCATGTCTAACTGCAAAAAATGTTTTGTTAGGAACAAGAAGCAGTGATGTTTGGATTTTTCCGAGGTTTCGAAATAATTACAAACCTCAAACATTGCAGTACAATTTACCAATGATTCTCAATAAATACAGTCACGTAAACAGTTTCTCATTAAAAGAAGTACGATCCTTTTTTTGTAAATATAGGGTAACTTTTTCACGTTGTAAAAGGTGCTGTCTGTACGATAGTACAATTTCAATTTTCTTTCAGTGTGTGCATCCATGCTGTACCGTATAGGTTATATGATATAATTCTGTCTGTATAAACTTTTTTGTCTGACATGTGATGTACATTGTGTGATGCAGCACATACACAAGGAGCAAATTTGTATATATCTTTCCTAATATTTTAATCATTTATTTATTTTTATTATTTTATTTTTTGGCAATAATGGTGTTATGGTTGCTGGATTTTTGTTTTGTTTTTTTTTGTTCACTTTGTTTTTTTTCTTTCTTTTTGCTCGCGTCCATGTGATCTTCTGTGCTATGCTGGTATCAGGATGTTTCGTAGGAATGTATATATATGTTTGATTACACCGTATTTGGTATTGTAATGTTAGCTTAGGGTTTTTATTGTTATACACATCTTTGTCATTGTCCCACCTGCCTTGTATAGGGTTCACTGGCCTCGTCAAGCTGTCCATTAACAGCTTTTAAACAATGAACTTCTCCAGAACCTGTTTCTTTCTGGGAAAATAAAATAAATTGAAAAATTGAATTGAATTTAAACTGCATTTAACTTTCATAGGAATGAATCACCGCTGCGGCAAAAACACGAGACTTTTTTTATCGCAAAAAAGTGAAAAATACAAGGTTGCTGTAATTATAGTGTCGACATCTTGTGACACTTCATGCAACCACAGTCATGAACATGTTGGCTTACGCGTAATGTTTTCAGGTCAAAACGAATAAAACGGTTACTCATTTGTGATAACGCCACTTCGCGGTTTAAGCACCAGACGTACAATGCACAATATTTCTGCAATAACAATGTTGTGATTGCTGGTTCACTATGGCCGCTCTGGATGGCGTCACCTATTCAGCTGGTCGGAGGGGGGGGGGGGTCGGCATATTTTAGTTTCTATGTTCCAGGCCATTCTAATTGATATGTGGGGTTTAACGTCCCAAAACCACCATATGATTATGAGAGACGTTGTAGTGGAGGGCTCCGGAAATTTCGACCGCCTGTGGTTCTTTAACGTGCACCCAAATCTGAGCACACGGGCCTACAACATTTCCGTCCAGGCCATTCTAGCTTTGGTAATCTGGCTGAAACAATGTAATCGCTATGGATGCTCACACTTTGGCTTATTTTAACTCGACGGCTAGAGTATCCGCAGTGCCGTGAGTTCCTGCGAAGGTGGGCCTTAAAAAGCGGCCGATTCACGCTGTCTGAGATTTGGTGCGTTTTGTCATGATATAGTGGCTATCCACTGTAATATTTGTGCTTAAAACTTAAGTAAAAGTGGTGGCGTTAGCCAGCCTAGGATTTGCTCGCCGTGAAGATGGGTGACGTCACGGGTAACATCATTATGCGCCAGCATGTGCGCCAGGGCAGCTTATCTCAGCTAGGAGGCCAGTGGTGGCATCGATGTTTATGGCCGTGCGAACGCATGGCCCCATCGCCCCAGCAATCTTGCGATGCATCTGTTTGGGGTTTCACGCATGCGCAATACCACTGCCCCAACGTCCTTGGCATGCAAGCCGCTTGGGTACCCTGCACTAAAACTCCCTAATGTATCACACTATCCTGTGCCCCAGCTGGTTGTGCGCATGGGGTACTTCTCGATAGAATGCCATTCGCGTTGAGCGTCCGTGCTCTGCCTCGACTGTGACGCTTGCGTACTCACTGGGGGTCGTCAAACGATTACCCGAGCAAAGGAGATGTTTAAGAGAAGTTCGCGTTAATATTGTTACGGCAAGATTTATTCAACGAGAGCTGGTCTTGCTAACGGCATAAAGAGCGCATAGTCATGCAGGCCGACGGGAGAAGCTCGAGAGTCCAACCCACAACAACCACGTTGTCGTCTTCTTCAATTGGTTGCCAATTCAGATGTGCCGGGGCGACAGTTCCATACACGTATCATCACCCCGGCCCGTAAGGCACTGTCTCGGTACCTGTTAAATAAGCGAGTCGGCGTTGTAGGGCTTGAGGCGAGAAACGTGGACTACTTCCGTTCTGGCTGCAGCAGCTGATGAGTTTGTGGTAGAGCAATCTCGTAGGTCACAAGTGTGACCTGACGAATGACTCGGTAGTGCTCAGCGTATCGCTATAGTAGTTTCTCGCAGAGGCCAACACGTCGAGATGGGAGCCACAGGAGAACAAGAGATCCCGCAGAAAAAACGGCATCTCTATGTCGACGGTCATAAAGGGACTTCTGTGCTGTCTGCGACGACGATAACCGAGCGCGGGCTACCGCGCGTGCCGTGAGGACACGGGTGATCGCATCCTGAGCGTACGAAGTGGAGGATGGGTGGTCTGATGAAAGCAGTGTGTCGAAGGGCAGTAAGGAATGACGTCCGAAGAGTAGATAAAAAAGAGAGTAGCCCGCTGTTTCATGACGCGACGAGTTATAGGTGAAGGTGACGAACGTCAGAGCTATGTCCCAATCAGTGTGGCCGGTAGATACGTACATGGAAAGCATGTCTGTCAATGTGCAGTTAAGGCGCTCCGTAAGGCCGTTAGTCTGAGGATGGTAAGATGTGGTGAAGTTGTGACGGGTAGCACAAGATCGGAGTAGATCATCAACCCCACGAGATAGAAAGTAGCGATCACGGTTTCTGAGCAGGTGAGACGGAGCGCATGCTGGAGAATAATGTCGTACAGCAGGAAGTCGGCAACGTCGGTTACGCAGCTGGTTGGTAGCGCTCGAGTGATTACATACCGAGTGGCATAGTCTGTGGCCACTGTAATCCATTTATTTCCTGTTGTAGAAGTATGAAAGGGACCTAGCAACAAGGCCAACCCCACTCGATAAGACGGCTCGGCTGGAACTTCAATAGGTTGAAGAAGACCGGCAGGGGGAGTCGTAGCCCTTTTGAAACGATCAGTATGCGATCTTACGGAAATACATGGAAAATATAAAGGAAACATATGTATTCATACGGAAACATACGGAATTATTGGACATCGCATACGGATCGTTTCAATAGGAAAGCTTCTTTTGGCGCTGGCAAAGGTCGCAAGAGGTGACGTAACGGCGAACAGAGCGGTAGAGACCCTTCCAGAATACTCGTCGTCGAATGCGGTCGTAAGTTTTGGAGACTCCTGTTTGTCACGAAGTTGCCATGGAGCGTCGTGGAATTGTCTCAGAACATCCTTTCGCAGGTGATGTGGTACGACGAGTAAATGTTTCACGCCGTCGGGGTGCAAGTTACGGCGGTACAAAACGTTGTGTTGAACCAGGTATCTGGTAAGAGAAAGGTCAGCATAACGCGATTGAAGGCGGTCCATTATGGTGACCATGCAGCGATGGATCTCGGCGCTGTTCGTCGGCCACGTTCAGGAAGTCAGTGATGGCTAAAACGCAGGCATCGGATTCCAAATCAGTGGAGCTAGGTGGATCAACGAGGTACCGGGATAAGCATTCAGCATCGCTGTGCAGCTTTCCACATCTGTAAACAATCGAGGACGTGTACTCCTGTAATAGGAGTGCCCATCGGCCGAGTCTTCCTGTAGGGTTCTTAAGCGTCGACAGCCAGCAAAGCGCATGATGGTCCGTGATGACTGCGAACGGACGTCCGTATAAGTACTGACGGAATTCCGCAATGGCCCAAACGAGGGCTAAGCATTCCCACTCAGTGATGGAATAATTTTGTTCCGCTTGCGACAAAAGGCGACTTGCGTAGGCTATCACACGCTTTGTGCCATTTTGTATCTCAGCTAGTATAGCACCAATGCCATGGCCGCTTGCATCGGTGCGAAGCTCTGTTAGAGCCACTGCATCAGAATGAGCCAACACAGGCGGTGATGTGACGGGGGTAATTAGTGACGTGAAGGGATGTTCTTGGTCCTTTCCCCAAGAAAAGGCCCCATTCTTTTTGAGAAGATTCGTGAGGGGCCTAGTGATATCTGTAAAGTTGAAGACAAAGCGGCGGAAGAATGAGCAGAGCCCAATAAAACTGCGAACTTCTTGTGTGGAATGCGGAACTGGGAATTCTCGGACTGCACGGACTTTGTCAGGGTCGGGTTGAACACCAGTGGCGTCAACAAGATGGCCGAGAAGTTTAATCTGCCGGCGTCCAAATGAGCATTTCGATGAATTCAGTTGGAGACCAGCGCAACGAAAAACGTCAAGAATTGGCGAGAGACGAGACAGGTGGCTTTCGAAGGAGGGCGAGAAAACGATTACGTCATACAGATAGCAAAGGCAGGCCGACCATGTGAAATCGCGAAGAAGAGAGTCCATCATACGTTTAAAAGTAGTCGGGGCATTGCGCAACCCAAAAGGCATGAACTTGAATTGGTAAAAGCCGTCGGGTGTGATGAATGCTGGCTTCTCGCGGTCGTGGTCGTCGAACGAAATTTGCCAGTATCCAGATCGAAGGTCAAGGAACGAGAAATAGTTGGTGCTGTGGATGCAGTCGAGCGCATCATCAATTCGGGGTAAAGGATAAAGGTCCTTCTTGGTGATCCGATTCAGGTGGTGATAGTCGACGCAAAAGTGCCAGGTGTTGTCCTTCTTTTTAACTAAGACCAAAGGGGATGCCCAAGGACTCGATGAAGGCTCCATGACATCTTTACTTAGCATTTTCTTGACCTCCGTCTGTATAACTAGGCGCTCAGCATGTGACACGCGATAAGGGCGTTTGTGGAGTGGACTGACGTCGCCGGTGTCAATTCGGTGGGTTACGGCACTTGTGCGGCCCAAGGGACGGTCGTCGACGTCAAAGATATCCAGGTAAGAAAATAGAACACCCCGGAGTGCTGCAACTTGGGAAGGTAAGAGGTCGCTGGATATCACTTTGCCGAGGAACGCCTTATATTGCGAGGTGATGACAGATTTCGTCATGGTCTTAGTGTCAGGGGTAAAAGAACACATCGAACATTCATCAAGGGTGGAAAGATCGGCTAAAGTGATGCCTTGGGGAAGAACTTGGGTCGACGGAGAGAGTTTCAGAACTGGAAGAAGCACCGTGTTGTTAGCAACAACCACTATTGTATGTGGTAGTACGATGTGGTGCGTAAGGGTAAAATCGATGAGGGGAGCCATTAAATAGTCTTCACCAGGAACGGACGGGAAAGGCGACAGAAAAATGTACGTAGCAGCCTGGGGCGGTAGCCGTAGAGACTCCACGTATCGTAGCCGAGTGCGAGTTGGAGGAGTGAAATCGGAGCACGAAGGCAATTCGAGCCGTAAGATACCAGTAGAAGAATCGGTGAGGGCGGAGTGGGTGCTTAAGAAATCAATTCCAAGAATGATGTCGTGTGGGCAAGCATCGAGGACTGCGAAGAGAATGGAAGTGTTGTGGCCAGCAACAGTAACTTGGGCAGTGCACATACCAAGCACCGATGTTCGACTTCCGTTTGCCACTCAAACAGTAGAGAACACAGCCGGTGTGAGAACCTTTTTCAGGCGAGATCGAAGTGCAGAATTCATAACAGATACTTGGGCACCAGTGTCAATTAGAGCAGTAACGGCGTGGCCATCAACGAACACCCGAAGTAAATTACGTCTTGAACTTGTAGCCGGTTGAGGGTTTTCGTTCCAAGTCGTCAACGCAGCGCCACCTCTAGGAGCTGCACTCGCCAGTTTCCCGGGGAATGACCAGAATAAGCCAGTGATGGAGAGCGGCGGCGTTGAGGGGAGCGTGACGACCGACCCTGAGCTGACGGTGAGCGGCTAGATCAGTTTCTTTGGGCGACGACGCTCGCATAGGACGGTTTGAAGCGTGGAGGTGAACGGCCAGCTGAAGGGTCCTGAATATGGTCATCCGGAAAAGCGGGTGTCGAATAGTGTCCACGGTCCTGAAGGTGGTCGACATTAGGAAAGCTTGGCCGGAAATACCACCTGTTGCGGCAATGGCGGGAGATGTGCCCAATTCGAGAGCAAGAAAAGCCGATGGGTCAATCATCGTGCGTGCGCCACTCAGATGGATTTCGGTAGCGTGGTGGAAACCGAGTAGTCGAAGCTGCCGCAGCGACAAGTGGAGCAGAGTAGTGCTCAGCGTTGTGGACGGGAGTGATCATGGGCTGCGGCATAAGTCTGGCGGGCTGGAGAACCTGGACGCCCAGGTTAGAAAACTCCTGACGTACGACGGCTTGAATAAGCGAGACTGTTGCCCAGTTGTCTTGCGCAGGGGGCTGATAGGAAACGGGTGTCATGACTTCCAGCTCCTGGCGAACGATCTTTGCGATATTGGCAGGAGGCGCAAGTGAACGGGGCGCTGCAGAATCTTCGCAATTAAGACGAAGTCGCAGCAGTGTTTGGTAGTCTCGGGAAGTGGTGGGTTATTCACCTGCTTTTAGCTTGTTCAAATCGTCGGCATTCAGATATATGGAGTCGACAGTGGTACAGTTCTTACACATTAGTATGTTAAAAGCATAATCAGCAATGCCTTTCAACACGTTTCTGATCTTTTCCACCTCGGACATGTTTTTGTCAGTCTTCCGGCACAGTGCCAGTACGTCTTGGATGTACGTGACGTACGACTCCATCGATGATTGAACACGTGACGCGAGTTCCTGCCTGGCTGTCATCTGACGAGCAACTGACCGACTGAACAAATCGCGAAGCTTTTGCTTACATGTGTCCCAGCTGGGTAGTTCTTCATGCGTCTCATGCCAGGCGCGTGCCGTACCCCGTAGGTAGAATAGAATATTTGCCAGCATTAGCGTTTCGTCCGACCTGTAGTGCTTGCTGACGCGCTCGAATAATGCTAGCCATTCTTTTAAGTCCGTGCTGTCCGTCCCGGAGAACGTGCCAGGGTCGAGAAGATGGGGGAAATCGCAGGTGATGGAGCCGGCGCGGATGGCGAGGCCTGAGTGCTGGTTTCAGGCATCGCGGCTGGACCAAGCTGGCGTCCACTGTGGAGTTCCAGAGCCGGGTTGTTTGAAGACCCCGCACCTTCCACCAAAAGATGTTACGGGGAAGATTTATTCACCGATAGCTGGTCTTGCTAATGGCTTAAAGAGCGCACAGTTATGCAGGCCAACGGGAGAAGCTCGAGAGTCCAACCCGCAACAACCACGTTGTCGTCTTCTTCATTTGGCTACCAATTCAGCTGTGTCAGAGCGACAGTTCCATACACGTGTAAATATTATTGTTGGCGAACCAATAGAGTGAAACGCAAGTGAAACTGCTTCTAGAAAACGGGAAAGATACTTGCTGGTCAATAAAAGAAGCATGTGAGGGTGATGTGGAGTGTTAGGCAAATGACATAACTGTAACGTGATTGCAGCAAGCATATGATCAGGTTGACTTATGTTAGTTTATGTCACCACATGTAGGAACGCGCGAAATGGAAAGGCCGAGAGAAACTCAGGGAGCGATATTTCCACTCTCTTTTTGTCGCCATTTCTTGCTTTTTATGCCGTTATATGTGTTGATATTTAATACGAAAATTAAAAAAATGCGGGACGAACACATTCAAATGCTGGCCGTGGGCCGCAACTGAAAGTCTCGCGGCCCGCGTGTTTGAGACTCGTGGCCTGCTACCTGCCATCGATAATACCATCACAATGTCGTTACTAGCGTTTGAATGCAGTGCACAGAAACTGACGTCGCTTGTCGATGAGAGTTCCGCAGGCAGCTTCAAGCAAAGTTAGCAGTGAAAAAGAATCCCTTCCACTTCGCCTTTTGGTATATGCGTCCTTGTTGGCACAGCTATACAGATCGAGCGACTCAAACGCAGGCACAACGTTGCTCCCGTGACTCAAAGCAAGAAATCACTCCAATTTACATTAGGCACAAAATACATTGCTTATTTGTTATAACGTGAGGAACCGACAGCATTCCAAGAACAAGTGATAAGTTTATTACAGAACACATACGTATATATAGGCAAAGAACCACGTCATAGGCCGCAGAGTAATGCCCGCACTGGATGCCCAGGTGATATGTGACGTCACGCCACAACATTATTTATGTTTGGAATGACCTTAGAAAAGTCGCTTCAAGCCGCCGTGGGCTTCTGCGTACGTTGTTTTCAGCGTACATCAGTGTTCGCAACCAAATTCTGAATATTTCTCTGCGTCCCGATGAAAATTGTTCTAATGTATCCTACGAAATTCCTCATTACCATTTATTTATCTTCACTAAAAGAGTGCAGTTTATTAATGATAATTTAGACTATCCTTCACGTAAGACATGCAGACATGTGGTGGTTGTGTTGAAGACGGTCATGATATTAAAAATTGGGTGGGAAATCAGTTTAAGAAAGGTAATAAGAAACATTACCGCGAATAGGCGGGAAAAGAAAGCGCTGCGATATTTGGATGGCAATAGTGTGGCCTCCATGTGGAGAAAAACAGCTGGGAAACTCATAAGCAGAAGTACGGCCAACATGTAAGCAATATAGCAATATTGAGCGTTAAAAAAACGCCAGAGAGGTGGAAAAGATGTATATGGTAGCAAAAGCTGGAAGAAAACCACTCTGAGTAAGTATAGGAAGGTTGAAAATAAAACAAGCAAGCATGAATTACAGGATAATTCAAGAGAAAGCGTTTGAAGTTTGAATTGAAAGCAGGTTGCAAGGGTTGTAATTTGGGCAAAACGGTGCTAAGGTAAACACGTCGGCGATCGAGAAATGGAGAGGTGCCTCGAGAATCATTGGCAGAAAATTAGGCAGGTAGCAAAACAAGAGCAAGAAAATTCAGGGAAATCTGCGTTAAGGTAAGGAATGTTGCCCCGGGAATGTATGTTTTTTTGTAGGAAGAGAACCTTCATACAGCTAGACAAGACTAGGGCGTATCGTAATAATAATAATAATAATAATAATAATAATAATAATAATAATAATAATAATAATAATAATAATAATAATAATAATAATAATAATAATAATAATAATAATAATAATAATAATAATAATAATAATAATAATAATAATAATAATAATAATAATAATAATAATAATATTACTAATAATAATAATAATAATAATAATAATAATAATAAAATTCTACTCATTGTTAAAGGACAGCGCAAAAACGCAGGAAAAAGAAAGGCATGGACGAAAAGAACACTGCCTTTCTTTATTTTTTGTCTTTGCGCTTCTCTATCAAAATGATATGACGCAGCTAGCCCAACCAAAGTACTCCTCATAAATGCTACACATCAGAACACACAAATTACACACGCCAACTTGAATAATTCACGTGTAACGCTCCTAATGAGGTACTGTTTAAAATGCACAGTATAATTTGAAGACGGGAAATTTATTGTCTCTTTTTATAGTGAAAGGTGTTATGAGATAACATTTCGGGTCACGCGCCACCGTAGTTGTCCACCACCGCCACTGTCACCGCTGGTGTTCCTAACCACATCACACAAAATTAAAAAAAAAAAAACCTAGCGTTAATGACACAGTGGGGCTCGAAACCCCACTGGGTGCTAGCCAAGTATTGTACCACTGAGCTACACTGGCTTTCGTTCTTTATTGCCTGTGTAGATACTACATTCACAAACAAATGTACATCAAGCGAAAAACAAACATGAACAAAAGAAAAGAGGTAAAGATTGTCAAACTTAACAAGCTTTTTAAAATTCTTTCATCTGTAGAAGCCATTCAGGCACCTCTTGTAGAACCTTTTGTGATTCCACGAATGAACAAACTGATTGAAAAAAAGTATTGCCGAACCAGACCTGCATTAACATCAGCATGGGGCACCACCATTATAGATTGCCATATACCGTACAGGCCCAGTAGCATAACTAGGTCGAAAGGTATTCCTTCTTCATTTGATACTGGTATAAATCTGATGCCGTAGGCATCAAGAGGCAGATTTTTTTTCAAACTGTTTTGGTGAACATCCTAGAAAAAGACTGTATCCCAACAGTCCAGGAAAACATGTTCGATTGTTTCCGGCTTTTTGCAGAGAAGGCAATCAACACCACAAGGAACAAATAAGCCTTTTTCTTGCCTTTATGCTTTCACGGGCAAGGTTCCAGTGTGCAATTTGAAAAAAAAAAGGGATTGCGCTCCAGGTGATACCTCCATTTTTTACACGGTTTAAGACATTCTGGCATTGTTCTACACGGTTATACAACTTAGGCTTAGAAGACGGTTGCCAGAATTTGTGGTAGCATCTGGTCACATGAAAGCAAGCATTAGATTGATTGATTTGTGGGGTTTAACGTCCCAAAACCACTTCTGATTATGAGAGACGCCGTAGTGGAGGGCTCCGGAAATTTTGACCACCTGGGGTTCTTTAACGTGCACCCAAATCTGAGTACACGGGCCTACAACATTTCCGCCTCCATCGGAAATGCAGCCGCCGCAGCCGGGAATCGAACCCGCGACCTGCGGGTCAGCAGCCGAGTACCTTAGCCACTAGACCACCGCGGCGGGGCAAAGCAAGCATTAGAGGTTTCCTAAAAGAAGTTGTTGATTCATGCCTCTTTCTAAATACGCGATTTCATTGAAATACTGAGCCACACTGGTGCTTGGGACTTGTTGGCAAACCTGCCTAAGGCAGGCTTCATGTCGGGAAAGCAATCGCGTTGTTACGACTTTGTGACGACATCTGTTACAATCGCGCTGTTACGTTGTCGCGTTGTTACGAAAACCGCGAAAGAACAACCAGTCGTCATCCAATGCGACTAGTGTAACAAGTGAGTCGTCCAATACTACAGCCTATTACAAAAGATTGTCTTTGCTTACCCATTAACTGTGGCGCATACCCACTACCGGTATAACTCCTCATCGTCGTCAGCCAGTGCATGAACAATTGACACAAAACTGCTTGCAACTCTGTAGCGGATATACATTCCTCAGGATTATCATGAAAAATAGCATAGTGAATGTCGATGTATTACCGAAAAATTCATTATTAATGCCGTAGTGGGTATCAAGCAAGTGTGCTTGCAATAGTTACTCAATGAGTGTTTATAAAAGGCTCTGAAAGGTCAGTCCTCCAGCTTTCGCTGTGACTGTGCGGCGCTTTATGCGCAGGCCTGGCGTTTTTTTCACAAAATCAGCGTTTAACCAAGACCTGATAAATAGTGTACGGTGAGTGACGTCAGAGCATGAATGCCAACTTAAAGGAGCGCCGTACAAGAAATATTATTTCTTGCTGTACGTCACTCTCTCTATCTTGGAGTGCATACCCGGGAAAAGGGCAAGTGGCATTCAGTAGAAATTTAGCGTTGTTCCGCAACATGTAACTTTCCAAACCTTAACAGGCATGATACTGAGTGCACAGTGCATCCATTACGCTTCTCAGCTTGAATCGTCCAAACCTAGTGAGGGTCCCTCTATGGTGTTCACCGACAGGGGAGAAATTACGCGATTAGACCTGGCATCCCTCCTTTCTGGGGTATCAGTGGTCTCGTTATGTGCTCCTGCGCTGCCCTTCCTAGCCACGATGAAACAAAATAGAACCAGTAGAGTGGTGATTGGACGGTGGGCACATGACTCACAATGATGGGCAATCAAACGAATGTCCGTAATCTGCGAATTGCGCGGAAAATGCATGCCTATGTTCAACCTTTGGTGGCTTTGTGCTAACTTAAACATTAACATGTTTTAAATGCAAAGCATTTCTTAGCGAACTTCGGCATTATTGCACGTATATCTATCTTATCTATCTATCTATCTATCTATCTATCTATCTATCTATCTATCTATCTATCTATCTATCTATCTATCTATCTATCTATCTATCTATCTATCTATCTATCTATCTATCTATCTATCTATCTATCTATCTATCTATCTATCTATCTATCTATCTATCTATCTATCTATCTATCTATCTATCTATCTATCTATCTATCTATCTATCTATCTATCTATCTATCTATCTATCTATCTATCTATCTATCTATCTATCTATCTATCTATCTATCTATCTAGCCGCCTACGACTTTTAGCTCTACTGGCCGTTTCGATAATGGTATCAAAACCAAACTTGATATGGCATAACAGGACTGTATGAAGAACATATTTGACTAGTCATAACATGAAAATCATGACACGTATGTCATGAATGTCATGATTTACATTTCATGATCCTGTAGCTCTTGCGGTGGTTTCCTTTACATGGCATGTTTCAAAACTGATTGGCATGGGACGATTGCATGGCCAACACAAACGAAAGACCCTAACATGAAAATCTTGACATGCATTGTCATGTAACAACATGACTACTTGCCACGCTCGTGATTCGCATGCGGCCGTTTTGCTCGCGTCCCATATACCAAATTTGGTATTACATTACGTGAATGGATGACGAAGGTATATGATTGAAGCAAACATGATAATAATGAGACAGTGTCATATAACAACATGCCTACATGCCGCGCTCATGATGCGCTGGTGCAAACGTAATAAACATTCCATGCGTGTCATGTAATAATATGATTACGAGCTACGCTCATGGTGCACTCGCGGCCGTTTCGATGGCTTCACATGTACCAAACTCGGTGTTGCACGATGCGAACGGATGACATGGGTAAATGACACATCCAAACATGATAACCACTGCATGGGTGTCATGTAACAAAATGACTACATGTCACACTTATGATGCGCTCGCGGCCGTTTCGCTATTGCTTCACATACGCCATGTTTGGTATTACGTGACGCCAATGGATGACGAAGGTATGTGAGTGGTGCAAACATGATAATCATGAGATATGTGTGATGTGAGAACATGACTACATGCCACAGTCAACGCTCCATTACATTTCGACGTGACGCGGTACACGTGCTCTCCGGCGTTCCATTTCGTGGCGTCACGCCGGCGTTGCCACGCCGGGCGCCGGTCCTGCCATATACTCGCAGGCGCGCGCCGCACTGCGTTGCTTTGACGCATGCGCGTTTCAGCGCATCCGACGTCCCTCCGTCACGAAAAGAAGGAGAAGCAGGGCTGTCTGGGTAACGCATCGAATCGAAATGCAGCATGCCGCATTTCGCCCCGGTTGCCGTCGGGTCGCCCTGACGGACGCTGCTCGCGCGGCTCGCGCCTGGCGTCAACTATAGAGTGCTCGCGTTTTGCTAACGTAGCTTCACTCTGCCCAGCGTGCGTGCGCGTCAACGCTACAGTTGGGTATATTGAGCCCTTCATGATGCGCTCGCGGCCGTTTCGCTAGCTCCACATATACTACATTTGGTATCACGTGACTTGAATAGATGACGAAGTTAAACGAAACATCCAAACACGATAATCATGACACAAGGTGGAGATAAATGATGTCGTACATTACTTGCGTAACATCGGGCTCGTTTTAAAGAGGCATATAAACATTTCTCAATCGTGCTTCGCATATCATCGATTCCCACTGTACGTGGGATCTGCCATTTTTTTTTTCGCTTCTTGTCGTAGATACGAGTCACCGACGTCTTCAGTTCAAAATATTTCAAATTTTGTAGAAATAATTGTGCCTATATTTATGACTTTGATGGGCTAAGACGGTGTTTTACCTGCCTGTTTTCGGCACGTAGAACACACTTTTTAACACCTAAAAATCCTGCCTCTAGTCATCACACCAATTGTATCTCAGCACAACTGTTTTAATTGTAGTGACAAATACGGGCTTTACTATTGAGACGAGGAAAAAGACGTTTGTTGTGGCGGAGGCTCGTTTCAGCAGCCAGCGGTTTCATCTGCTGCTGAAACCACTGGCTGCTGTCTCGCTGCTGTTCGGCCTATTTAACGGTTGCCTCACCACGGCGTGGCGCCTAACAGTATTCGTACATTTAGAGTGCTGGTTGTCTCAAACTGAAACTCTGTTCCCATACTCTACCTCAACCCCCCACCTCGCCAATGCCTGACGACATGACCCAGCCACCTGCAGTGATAATCCCATCTGTCATCTGTTCCGGAATGCCACAACAGCGAGATCCAGTGATTTTCAACGCGACCAACGATCAAGACGCCGAAGACTGGCTGTTCCAGTATGAAGCGGTAAGCACCCAAAATAAGTGGGATGACACAGACAAGCTCGCTTACCTTCATTTCTATCTCGCGGGTGTGGAAGAACGGTGGTTTAACAACCACAAAGCTGAAATAACCTCTTGGTCAACCTTCAAGACGCGCTTTGCAGAAGTGTTTGGCCGACCCGCTGTTCGCAAGCTCCGCGCCGAACAGCGCTTGCACGGCCGCGCACAGCGGTCTGGCGAGACCTTTACCTCGTATATTGAGGATATTCTCGACCTCTGCCATCGTATCAATTCCGACATGTGTGACACTGACAAAATATCATACATCATGAAAGGTATCGAGGACGACGCCTTCCACGTGCTCGTCGCAAAAACCCGCAAACCGTCGCCCAGCTTATGCAGCACTGTCAGAGTTTCGACGAGCTGCGGAGAGAGCGCATTTCTACTCGACGTCCAAACCCCGAAACGACCTCTACATCTCCGTTAACAATTTGCGCAGTTTCATCCGAACAAAGCACGTTAATGCCGCAGTTCCTAGCAGTTCGTCCGAGAAGGAGTGGCACGTCTTTTGTGCCGTACGTTGCGGCCAGTGCGCACACGCTTACCCCAACGCTCCGCAAGGCAATCGAAGGGCAAGTTTCTGACGCTCTGTCTCCCACATACCATCTTTCGCCTATCTCCGCCCAACTCACTTACGCTGAGGCTGCCAGACGATCGCCGCCGTCGCTACCAAACGCCACGGATATTGCTAGACAGCCCCGTCCTATCTACGCAGCAAGTCCCCCTATCCGTCCCCACCCACCTCCTGTTTGCCACCCCGCACCACCATTAACTAACCCTTGGCCCACTCGGGACAACAGGCCGATTTGCTATTTCTGCCATCTTCCCGGTCATGTAGCACGCTACTGCCGTCTTCGGGATTATAAGCCAACTGCTGGTGAGGCGACTTACGGCTATCGTCCAGAGTCTAACCACAGTCGTTGTCATTCCCCATCCGCATCGAATCAGTCGCCGCCACGTCGCCGCGGCTTCGACAGGGATCGGTCGCCCTCGCCATGGCGTCGTTCTATTTCTCCGATGATTCCTCGATCACAATTGCCATTTTCCCACGTAAGCACCATTACCTCTGATGCAACTCCCGCTTCATCTCCAGAGGCTTTCTTTCCCATTGATTGACCTTAAACTTCCCGCTGCTCAGCGCACCTAACTCCTGGCTCTACTCGATTGCTTCAAGATGTCATTTGACCATAGCCAACCTTCTTTGTGTCGCACGTCTGCCATCGTTCACAAAATCGACACTGGTAGCCATGCACCTTTGCACCAACGCTCATATCGAGTTTCTCTCACTGAACCCCGTGCCATAGTTGATCAGGTGAACGATATGCTTCGACGTGGGGTAATACAACCTTCAAACAGCCCTTGAGCCTCTCCGGTTGTACTGGTGAAAAAGAAAAGGATGGTAGCATCAAATTTTGCGTTGAGAACAGGCGTCTTATTAAGATCACGAGAAAAGATGTTTATCCACTGCCAAGAATTGACGACGCCCTTGATTGCCTGCAAGGAGCAGAGTTCTTTTCTTCTTTAGACCTTCGATCGGGCTACAAGCAGGTTTCTGTGAATGAAGCCGACCGCTCCAAGGCGGAGTTTGTAATGCCTGACGGATTGTACAAATTTAACGTGATGGCATTCGGCCTCTGCAATACGCCTGTCACCTTCAAGCGTCTCATGGACAACATCCTTGGAGGCTTTAAATGGAACACATGCCTGTACTATTTGAATGACATCGTCATTTTCTCGAAGAACTTCGACTGCCACCTCAGCCACCTCGCAAGTGTCCTGACTTGTCTTTCGGACGCTGCACTGCAGCTGAATTTGAAGAAATGTCACTTCGCTGCCCGTCAACTTACCATCTTAGGGCATGTTGTTAGCAAGCACGGTGTCCGTCCTGATCCACCCAAGCTTAGCGCTGTCACCGACTTTCCCAGGCCGGCTACACTAAAAGAACTCCGCAGCTTAATCGGCCTCAGCTAATACCTTCGCTGTTTTGTGCGCAATATCGCCACCATAATCGCACTCTGACGCAGCTACTTGCCGATAACTAAGACATACTGGCGTGGTCCCCAGCACGCGATGAAGCATTTGTCTCTTTACGCCATCTTCTGACATCGCCACCTGTCCTACACCACTTTGATCCAGACGGACGCTAGTGGAGTAGGCTGCGGCGCTATTCTTGCTAAGTGTAAATCTGGCTTCGATGATTATGTTGTACCCTACGCTAGTCGCACCCTCACTAAAGCGGAAAAGAACTATTCAGTCACCGAGAAAGAATGCCTTGCCATTGTTCGGGCAATCACGAAATTCTGACCTTACGAATATAGCCGCCCATTTGACGTCATGACTGATCACTACGCATTGTGTTGGTTGTTGTAATTAGAAGACTCATCTGGTCGCCTAGCTCGCTGAGCACTACGTCTCCAAGATTATGACATTCGTGTAATTTATTGGTCAGGCCGCAAGCATTCGGACGCTGACGCTCTTTCTCGCTCGCCACTTCCCCACGATTATGTTACAGCGTCTGCTTTCAACGGCGAATGTTCTCCACTTGAACATTTCGACATGTCCGCTGAGCAACGCCAGGATCTATGGATAGCGTCTCTCTTAGAGTACCTGTCTCAGACGTCTCCACGTACCGACAACCGTTTACTTCGACGAACTGCTCGCCATTTTACCATCCGTGATGGTCTTCTGTGCCGGCGAAACTACCTATCTGATGGCCGCAAATGGTTGCTGGTGATCCCTCGCCACCTACGTTCTTACGTCTGTGCCTCCTTCCACGCGGATCCTCAATGCACCCACGCATGTGTAGTGAAGACGTATGCTCGCCTACGAATTCGACATTACTGCCGTGGAATGTACCGCTTTGTTAGCAGTACATCCGTTAATGTTCCTTGTGCCAACGCCAGAAGAGCTCCCCTCGCACATCCACAAGGCCACTCCAGCCACTGCCATGTCCTTCTCGGCCTTTCAGCCGCATCGGAATCGACTTGTACGGTCCCCTACCATACACACCAAATGAAAGCCGCTGGGTCATCGTAGCCGTGGACCATCTTACGCGTTACCCCGAAACTTCGGCGCTTCCCGAGGCGACTGCACATGAAGTCGGCTTGTTCATTCTGGACAACCTCGTCCTTTGGCATGGTGCACCCAGTGAGCTTCTCAGTGACCGTGGGCGTTCCTTCTTGTCGGAAGCTGTAGAAGTCCTCCTACGTGAATGCAACATCGTCCATCGAACAACCACCGCATATCACCCCCAAACCTACGGGATGACTGAGCGATTTAATCACACGCTGGATGAAATGCTCTCTATGTATGTTTCCGATGACCATACGAACTGTGACCGAATACTGCCATTCGTTACTTACGCTTACAACAGCACAATTGAATCCACAACTGGATTCTCCCCGTTTTTTCTTCTTTATGGTCGGGAACATTCGTCGTTCTTGGAAACTATCCTTCATTTCCGCCCAGATTCACGCCTTCAGATTCTACGACTTTGGCCGAAGCCACCACATATGCCGAAGAATGTCGGCAGCTTGCACGTGCGCTTACTACGCACGATCAGGCTCGCCAGAAGCACTCCCACGACCGACTCTCATCCCCATCGTCATACGCGCCTGGAACAATCGTGTGGCTCCGTGTGCCATTGTCTGCCCCAGGCCTTTGCTCAAAGTTCATACCCAAGTATGATGGTCCGTACAGGATCCTGCGCCAGACATCACCAGTCAACTACTTGGTTGAACCCATTCAGCCACCTACAGATAAATGGCGCCGTGGGCGCAAAACTGTAATAATAATAATAATAATAATAATAATAATAATAATAATAATAATAATAATAATAATAATAATAATAATAATAATAATAATAATAATAATAATAATAATAATAATAATAATAATAATAAGGTCATTTCATTATGGGCGCCCAGACATTGCACTTGCACATCGCAAACTTTGCTAATAAAATTTACAGAATTGTCGAACGCCGCATGATACATTGCGGCAAATCATTTTCGCTCCAAAAAAAAAAAAACTTCTCAAGACCAAGGCACCTCCTCGAAGTAGGCTTCTTTGTGTTCAACTGTTATTAAGAGAAAAATGCACATAAACCAATTTTTTTTGTATTGAGCTTAAAAACAGCGCTTCCGCTATTACAGAGCCTTTTTTAGTAGTGCTAGATACTGTTACGAAGTGTGCCGTCAATGTCATGGGCCGCGATTGCTCCCGACGCCGTCTGATGCTCTCAGAAGCTTTCGGACGCTCTGAGGATCTCGTCTGCTCTGACGCTCCGATATGCTGCTTGTAGTCGCTCCGCTTGGTTCTTTTATAGGCCTTGGGGTGTCCTCACGTCCGCAAGTTCCACTCAGGACGGCCGCTGTGCTTTGCGTGAGTAGCCCCCAATCAGGAACCGCCCCGCAGGATTGCACCCATGGGCGAGTGGTAATGCCACGCGTTGCGTAAGACTCCTTGGGCTAGATGACGCCGACTGCGCCATCGGGCTTGAATCGAACCCGTGGGTCGAGGGAGCTTGCCACGCATAGCGTAAGACCTACCGTTGCCGATGATTGCGTCAGCCGAGCTCGTTCGCTGGTTTTGACACTGGTTGCTTTTGCAGAAGCAATGGAGTTCGGTTTGACCTTGAAGGCATAACAATACCGATACCAAAATTTAGCTTAGACTGCCAGTTTCGTATCTTCAAGTACAACGAAACTCTTCGAAGTTCTCAAACTTTACGACAGCTAAATAAAAGAAATGATTATAATTTATATGTGGGGCTTAACTTTCCAAAACCACCACATGTACATCGAGATGCCGTAATGAAGGGTTCCGGAAATTTCGACCACCTGGGGTGCTTTAACGTGCACTCAAATCAGAGCCCACGAGCCTCCAGCTATTTCGTCTCCATCGAAAATGAGCTTAATAAAACTATCTCTAAGCAATCTTGACATTAGTAAGGTTCTTGGAACGTATATGTTTGTACATATATTTTTGAATTTGTAAGAGGTTTTAAACGTTCTCTGCGAAACTGTGAACATTCGATTTGTCGTATATTTGACCATGGTTTTTGTATTCATGTGGTCCAAGTAAGAACTCTCTTGGTGCAGTATTTGATGGATCACTTCATCGCTAAGTGATGACAGAAGTATAATAATTAAGTATATTTTTGTTTTCAAAAAGAAAATATTGATTTCTGGTGGCCCTCAGAGCGCACCCTGAATTCTTTTTTGTTGTCATTTCGCCGAAAGGCGTGTAGTCGCCCTTGCAGCCGACACTCATCATAAGAATTGGCAGGAGGCGAAATGTGTGTCAGCAGCGCGTGAGTGCTTGAAAGTCCAATCTCCTTGATGCCAAAATACGAGTAATCGATTCACTTTACGATTAGTGCTTTCTATACGCCACACAGCATGGACCAAAAGTATGAACGCTGGGGAGCAGCTATGGCACAGTGTGCAGCAGGACCGTCTTCCCAACTAGTATACACAAAGAAAACTGTGAACAATGTGCGTTATTTCTCTTGGTATGTGTGTACTAGCTGTGTAGATGACCCTGTAGCACTATGCTTTAAAAATACCGTTCACTGCCCTCTGGCGTCCTCCTTCCCATGGAGCCCACCAATCCAGCTTAAATTGTCAAGCTAATCAATTACCCATGGTATCCCATGTTAGAATTGACGGCATTGAAAAAGCTCACACTCTTGCAACTCAAACTTGTGCGTCATAGCAAGCGTAACGGAACAACCAAAGAAGAGAGAGCCATGCAAATGAGACGGACGCTTATTTTGTGTTTGTCCCGTTGCGCTTGATAAAATCCACAAGTTGAGCATCAACCAACTAGCCGAAATTTTCGCGTTGAACTCGCTGGAAGTTCGAATACGTGTGTTAAAACATTGGGCTCCGTCATGGAGGTAATCCACAATCACTTGATATAAATCCGGTACACTACTCATCGAAGTGGCTTGATCCACGGACTTGTCTGAAAAAAAACAACGTGTGTTGCGTAGCATCACAACCGACTCCGCGTCCAAATCGGCTTCATTATTCGAAGCCCTTTGATAAGCCTCCCCATTTCATGTTTGCTGAAGATGTATGGGTGATACAGAAAATGTTCTCGTATTCCCGTAGTTAGACAAGGAAAGATAAACGATGGATAGCAAACTGTAAATAGATGGCATTGTGCACCAGATCTTTGAGACTGTTTTTCTCAGAGGCATTGTGGCAGAATGTGCAACATCTGCTTCTTACCTTTCTGCGAGACAAAGGGACCTCTAGAATATGGTGACGCGCACCACGACTAACGACTCATGTGAGATGTTAAAACGGAATCATAGCCGGCTATGTGTACCATCTATGTGTTCCTTTTCCCACAGCTAAAAAATTTCTAGGCTGGACCTGTGGGATACGCGCGCATTTACGAGAACCATCCCTCAAGCCTGGCACCTAATGTGCAACTGCATATCCAGTTCGAGCTCTCACGACGTGACTCTACTTTTCATGCCCATCTATTGCTTCGAGTAGATTTGTGCAGTTTTTATTCGTTTACCATTAGAACGGCTGACTGACCATCACCGCCAGTGCAGAAAAATATACGTACTCCTTGTCTCCACGGGCCGCTTTTTACTCGTACCACAAAGTTGCCGTTTAGCCGAAGTGCGAAGCACTGAATGTCGTAACAAGCAGTGCGAATGTCGTATGGAGTAAAGTTGTCCGCTGACTGCCTTAGCACCTGACCTGAAGTAAATGGACAAAACAGCAACGTAAGGAAATGGCCGGCGCGGCGAGCGAAGTAACCTTCGCGCTGCAGCCGATTGCTCCTTGGCTGGGCGATGAGCATGAACAAAAATATTAGCTGTCTAGTAATTTCTGTTCTATTCGGACGCGCGTCATCCCTTGCAGATAATCAAAGTACGTGCTTTCTGCCCGACACAAGCAGCACCCCCTCTCAAACCTGCCATATAGGCAGTTCGTACGATGTAAGAGGACGGATGTCTTTCCTCTTCACATGAGCCGCTGTCGGCTGCCTTCGCAAGCTCTGATTTACCGGTAGAATTCGCCACGTGATCGAGAATTTAACAGCCTTGTATTTTATGTGGAATTTATATGCAACCTACCTTTGTCCCAAATAGAGGTCACGTCTGTAGACTGCAGTTATTTTTGTACATTTTTTTGGACATATACATAGTAACAATTGCTTAAGTGCTGTCATAGAAGCTTCTACTTCACTGTTTCATACGTGCCTTTCCTTGCAAGAATGGGTTAGTCAACTGGATGTGTCCCCTGAGTAATGTCTTGCTCTCTTATATAGCTATGGCTCTGATTTCCCCTTTTCGAAGCTGTTCACATTGTTTCGAAAAGTTTTATTTGTTTCAACTGGTACTCGTTATGTCCAGGTCCTATATTTAGAAATATCAAGAGTTAATTTTTCCACACAATAACTAGAATGATTCTGTTTATTGAATACACCGCGCTCTATGTGATTTGCGCGTGGCCCCGAATTATGCTCCTCTTTGAAAAGACATGCTTTTTCCTTCGCCCAAATACCATGTCGCTCACCTCCCCATTGCGCTTGCCTCTCGCTGATCGAGCACTTCTTTTCTCTTCCAGATTAAAATTAAGTCTTGACGAGAACGAAAAAACAGACAACAAGGTTCATCATGTAAAACATTAGGTTTGGGCAATCGCTGCAATAATGATATAAAACTTGGCAAATGTCGAAAATAAAGTGTACTAAGCTAAAGTGACTTCGAATGTGGTCACGTGGTCGTAACACTAGCGAGCACAGGAGTCGGCGCGTCGAAAATGAAACTGCTGATTTGGCTGAGCTATTGGCAGGGAAGCAGAAAGCTAGCTACAACAAAACACGCTGCACAAAGATAGCCTTAAATAAAGCGCCGGCAGTTGGTAAAAATTGATTATCTTTGGGTAGCGCAGTCTATTATGCAGCCCACATCGAACTTTCCAGCCTTAGCCCTAGTGGTTCGGAAGAGATGGAATTAGCTTGACTGTTCACGTCTTGCGCGCTATCTTAACAAAATGATCAACTAAAATCAGGAAGCTGCAATAACACTGGGGCATGATCTGCGCGCAACGTTGTGGACTAGTCTTTGTAGGTTTAAAACGATCAAATAAAAACAACAGTTGCGATCGTAAAGTGTAATGAATGGTCTGTGTTCACAAGAGCAGCACAACAGAAGGTAAGAGAAGGTAGACACAGCAAGAATCTTGGCGTCACTGCACATTTTCAGCTTTTGCAAGATTTAAAGTAGTTTACAACAAGGCGCACCCAACGTAGGCACCTTTACTCTAATAATTGTTGTAATACTGTAAAGCAGCAAGGCGAGTATCTGAACTTCACTAGGTTTAATGCGCATTGCTTGCAGACACTCAGCTGCGTGCTCGAAAAGTTCGTGCAGTCACTGACGCCACAGTGTGACAATAGATGACACTTTTACAAACACAGTTGGTCGGACATCCCACGCAATGCAAAGCTTGTGGTTCGGTTTTCAAGGTAGCAAGTCCTTTTATCGTGCTTTTTTCATTATTGCTGATATTTCTATTCAACGTATTTAAACACAAAAAACCCGAGGTGGTCAAAAGTTTCGAAGCCCTCCACTATGGCGTCTCTTCTAACCATATGGTGGCTTCGGGACGTTAAACCCTACATATCAATGTTTTTAAACAGCGACAGGCGTAGTTGACATACTGAGGCGTTTGTACCGACGTCGCATCAAGCAACTCAGTGTCGCTACGGCATCTATGGCTGTTTAGGGGCATCAAATAAAATCTACTATATTTCCTGCACAAATAACATGCAAATGATCCCATGATCTCCAGTATGCTTTATGGCCGATTCATCAGTTAGCTTTGTATTGGCAATTCATTATAGGGTGTGCCATTACTTAGGCTATACATGCATACTGTCGCTGCTTCGTGTATTTATTATAGCACAATCTTCGTAGTGCAGGTCTCTTACCGAGCTATGGCAGAAGAGAAAGGCTTGAACGGTGGTTGTATTTTTCTGTCTCACATAAACAGAAACAATAAGGTTGAGTGAAAGAGAGAGGTTAACCAGAAGAAAATTTTTGGTTTAATACGTTGCATTAAGGAAACAGAAATGGGTATGAAAAAGAAATGAGAGAAAAAAGAGGGAAAGGAATGGTTAAAATGAAATAAAAAACGCACGTATACTCACGCACGGGAGTGTCACAGTCGATTTCCGAGTCCGGTTTACAGCAGAAACTTCAGCAGCGCCTTCATCACTTGCTGGCTGGAAGGTTGAAAGTTCCGGCACTCCGAAATTGACTGATCCAAAAGCGGCCGGTCATCGAGCCGTGCTTACGTTGCCGAAAGTTGTTGTCTTTTGGAGCTCTAATAAGGACAGTCACAAAAGACATGTATACTGGTTTTCTCAATGCCACAGTGATCACACGTGGCACTATCAGCCATCTTGATCCGGTGAGCAAAGTTCGTGAATAAAATTCCAAGCCACAAGCGGCAGAGGACAGTTACTTCGGATGGGGATAGTCCGAATGGAATTTGAAGTTGAAGTCACGGCCGGATCTAAATTGGGTATGCGGGTATGCAGAAACGCGGTCTTGTTCCACATTGAGTGTGTTATATCCTGTGCGAGCAAGCGAATCTTGAATGCTACGTTGGTTCCTAATGATAGGATGGATTTCTGTACACCACCTTTATGAGAATTCTTGGCAGTCTTATCGCCATGTTTGTTGCCGTCAATGTCACTGTAGCCTGTAAGCCACTGAAAAATGACGTCATGCCATTTGTATTTCAAATGATGATGGCTTTCGCTTATTCCTAATAATATTTGGTCTTGTGTACCACGACGCAAAACTGATGACAGACACTGCAGGGCTGACTTTTAGTCGGTGAATATGCCCCATTAAAACGGGGAGATTTTACAGCAGTCACCACAAAATTGGCGACTCCTGTTGAATCTGCCGAAGCGCACTGCAAAGTGCCGCTAGCTCCACAGGAGTCTCTGTCGCCGAAATGCGAATAACACTCACAAGTGACAATGCGCTTTGTTGTGTGCCCTGTTTTTCAGCAAATTGTGTCCCTTTTGAAGTTTGGGAACGTTTAGGAAGCAATTCCACCGAAAATATATCACTTGATTTTTTTACATACCGACAAATTTGCACACATCTTTTACCACTCTCGGAGCTTATACTTACCGTGCAAACTTCACTGCACTCCATCCACTTTCCGTAACGTCATGTGAACTATCCAGACAGTTGCACATGTTGAAGTAAGTTACAAGTGCTCCCGTTTTAAGGCACTCTCTCAAACATTGAAACAAAATATTTTAAACAAGTTATGCTTTCCATACAATGCTAGTATAATGTGCGACTTGTAGTACATAGTTTTAGCAGTACAGTATCTCTTTTTGTATTGAAATAAAAATTGAACGAAGGAGTTTTTGTCACCGTTACTTGGCGACGGCTACCCCTTTCCGCTTGATTGGTACAAATAAAATATGAAAAAAAAAACAATAGCATGCATACATATACACAGTCCTACATGGGTGAGAGCAAAAGTTCTCCTATTTGGGCAGAACAAACACGTAGACGACCGCTCACTTTTAACATTTGTTCGCTCAGTAGTCGTCACAAATTTTCGTTTCTTCGAAGAACTCTTGCAGGACCTTCACTGTTTTGCTGGTTGTTTTGGATGGCCATGGACCTATTATTTTATTGAACCCGAATGATCGCTCAGGATCTAAACTCTGCAGTTCTTGTTCTAGTCGCCTTCGGTGTGTGTCGTGTTTCGGACAGTCGAGCAAGAGGCCACAGATATCCTCGTCGTCGTGGCCACATGAACATGCTGACGATGTTGCACGATGAATACGAAGTAGGAAGTGCTTTGTGTAAGGAGTTCCAAGTCGTAGGCGATCAATGAGTGTGTAGATACGTCTTGGGAGGTCATGGTCTAATTGGTATTCAAGATAAGATTAGGATCAACAGAATATAGTATCGATTCCTTTGTTTTGTGTGTGAACGAGGTAGATAGGCATAAATCACGTTTTGTTGTTTTTAAAATTCTATTTACATCATATTGAGATACCGGAATGAGGCACGTTTGCGTGAATTATGAGCGGTTTTCGCCAACTCATCCGCCATTTCATTTCCCTTAATTCCGCAGTGACTGGGGAACCACTGAAATGCCACTCGAATATTCGACTTCGTAGCTTCTGAAAGCTCTTTTAGTATAGCATATACTATGCGCACATCAATGTGTCTTGAAGTGGCACTTTCCACACATGCCAGTGCTGCCAGAGAGTCTGTAATTACCACTCATTTTCTTCGTGTCGTTGACAGTTTAATAAACCAGTTTAATAAAGCTTATGACTAGCAAAATCGCTACGAGCTCCGACGTTGTTGAAGAAGAGAGGTGGCCCAACCGACATGCATATTCTTTGTGCAATTCCGGAATTATGAATGCTGATGTCGCTGTCTCTTTGGTGACGGAGCCGTCAGTGTACACATGAGTGCATCCTTGGTACCCGTCAAACAGATGATGTAATGCCAACTGCTGAGCGGTAATGGTTGGCACTCCATGTTTGCAGCGAAGTCCTTCTATTGACGTTCGAATAGTTGGTAGCTAAAGCAGCCATGGAGGGTAGGTTTGGTCCAGTGGCCAATGTGTCGAACCAGGAAGCCGGGAAATGTACTGTTGGTACACATGGTGTATTTGCGCCCCAGCACGGTTCACGATGTTGGATATGAGCGGACGGGAAGGGTGTTGCATGACTAGACGAAAAAGGTGCCGACATGTCTCCACATTTCTAATTACTATAAAGTTGAGTTCTTTTGCCTCTGCCAGTGTCAAAGAACTTGATGTTGCCTGTGGAACTCCCAGACATATGCGTAAGCTTCGTGCTTGTAACAGCTGAAGTCGGTGTAGCGACGTCTGAGAGATGTTGTGGAGAACTGGCGCGAAGTAGGCGATTTTCTGTCGGATTAATGCACAATGGGCGTGGAAGAGAGGCGCTGATGTACCGCCCCATTTTGTTCCCGCGATGCGACGTATAACATTTATGGTGCCGTTCACTTGATTTTCTAGATCCGCAATATGCTGACTCCATCTGAGTTGGCTATCTAAGGTAACGCCAAGGAAGCGATGCTGTCGTGCGATTTTGATTTTCTGTCCATACACAAAAAGCTTCAAGTTTTTCACTGTTTTTCTCGTGAATGGCAGAACTACAGATTTGGCGTGGGAAATCTGCATGCCTCGCTCTTTGAGGTAATCTTTTATTGCGTCTAGTCATTGTTGAAGCCGATGTTCGATCACTTCCAGTGATTTGTGTGACGTCCATATGCATATGTCATCTGCATACATGGATGTGGTCAGGGCACGGTGTAGGAGGTATTTTTAGGTGAGCGAACGGCGCGGGCTAGCAGCTCGCGGGCAAGAGGAGACGTTGTTCTCCTTCCGTGGCGCGCCAAGAGAGGGCGCTAGCAACTCGCGCCACCCGCGCCCGGCTCATCTCGTCTTGTCAGTGCTCTCCGTCCCTGTGTGCGCGGCATTTGTACTGTTTCTGTGACGTTTTTGTGCCGGTTTGATGTGCTGTGCTCAAGAACTGAACTGTGCTCAAGAACTAAGAACTCATTCAAGAGCATGCACGATGGGAAAGTGCTTTGTTCCGTTTTGCAAAACGGGGTATAAGTCGTGCAAGGAGAGGTGTTCGCTTTTCACGCCGCCGAACGAACCATCGAGGCTCGAAGCATGGATACGTGCAATACCTCGAAAGGACCGCGTGCTTCAAAGGGCGGACAGAGTCTGCGAGAAGCATTTCGCCCCGCATTTCATCATGTAGACTTGGTCCGCGTAAATAGACGGCCATGTGCTGATGTCTGGAAAAAGAAGAGCCGGCCTAGCGAAAGACGCTGTACCGTCGATTTTCGAAGGGGCACCAAGATACCTCTCCAAGAAGATCAAAAGGCTTCGCAAGCAAGTGAAGCGACAAGCCCATCGTGTAGCCCCTTCAACAAGCACTTCTCACAGTGGAAGCAGCGCTGAGCCCATGCCGACGTCGCCTGGTGAGATCTCTAGCGCTTCAGGAGTTCTAGTTGCCGAGCTAGAACTCCTGAAATGCCCTGTGACAGCAGCACTGTGACAGCAGCACGCGAGCCCTACGCAAATGCCTCGCGTGACTTATCTTTTGGAGAGCTTTTTAACTCGACGCCTGGCATTAGCCTACCACATTATTCGTGGGCTGTGCATCGCACTGACGCGGAAGGCGTGAGGGACATCGTCTTTATAGACGCTGCGGTGACGCACAGGTCAAGCGACGGCTCTTCGCTGGTGTTCAATCGGAAGGCGTTGCATGTGAAGAGTGACATGACTGTGCAGGCCTACGTCTTCGGCAAGCAAGTAGGTACTGCTGCTTTGGGCTTAAATTCGTCAGTCTCAACTGTATCGGAACTGGATACTATGCTCAGCGCCATGAACAGCACTATCGTGTTTTGCGGAGGGCCGAATTTAAAGGATTTCCCTGGTGTCACTCCTGAGTGTGCTTTTGTGGACTGCCAAAGTAACTGGAGACACAACAGCTGCCTTTTAGTTCCACCCAGTGGAACCATCTGTCAGTTCTGCAGCGGCCTTGCTGATACACTGCGAATACATGCCGGTCGTCGAGCTGGAAGAGTCAAAGAGGATCGACCATTAAAGCGCATCAGGTTAGAAGTAGCCCCTGCTCAAAAACAGAAGCTCCACGCTTTGAGGCTAGCAAACTATGCACTCCAAAGATCACGAGCACGACTCGCAAGAAGGAACAAGCTCCTATTAGAGCAGTTGCAAGATTCTAGGAAGCAACTTACACAGCTGCAGGAAGAAGACGTCACTGAAAAATTGAAGGGCCTCAACTTGCCACCAGCGCAGCTTCTTCTGTTAGAAGAGTGCATATCAGCCGCAAAGTGCACCTCAAAAACAAACAGGCGGTGTACGGATGACTGGCTCTTGTTGTGGCTTCTTCTGAACATCCGCAGCCCAGCTACATACGCTTTTCAGCGCACTAATGACTTGCTGCCGTTGCCATACAACACTACGATAAGAAAGTATATGAGCATGGTTGGCCTCAAGTGTGGCTTCGACGAAAACGTTTTCAAAGCTTTCAAGATGAAAATTTCCTCTAAGCCACAGTTTCAGCGCAGAGGAAAGCTGATATTTGAGGAAATTTAAGTAAGGAAGAAAATATCCGTCAATTCAAAAACGATGACATACACTGGCCTCATTGATCATGTAGAAACAAAGGATAAGAGTAGTGAGCTCGCAGATCACGGCCTGGTTTTCGCTTTTGCCCCATTCGGTGAGAACTATTTAAAGCCCGTAGCAGTGTTTGCGTCCAAAGGACCGACTAAGGGGACTCTTTTGGCGCAGCTCTTGATTCAGCGCATCGTGAAACTTGAGCAGGCCGGAGTGTTCGTTGATGGCGTTGTGTGCGATGGAGCGTCCACCAACCGCTTCATGTGGAAGCAGCTTGGGATCAGCGGCGCACTGGGCAGCGTGGTGAATGCATTCGGGCACCCACTGGACTCTTCAAGGAAGGTGTATGTCTTATCTGACACCCGTCACCTTTTCAAGTGCATTAGGAATCGGCTATACGACAAGAAGGTATTGATGAAAGATGGCAAGCTCATTAGATGGTCATGCTATGATGCCCTGTTCGTTGCAGACAGCAAGCACTGTGTTGAACTTCGAGTGTGCCCAAAAATAACGTATAATTACGTCAACTAATCTAAGATGTTGAAAATGAGAGTTAAGCTTGCAAAACAGATTTTCAGTAACTCCGTGGCTGAAGGAATAATGTTCTACGCACAGAAAGGCGCCACGTCTAACTAATGCCGAGCCGACAGTACAGTTTACCCTTTTTTTAAATGACCTCTTTGATGCACTGAACCGGCGTTTCCCTCCAGAAGACCTAAAACTATGACTTAAAGATTTTTCTGTCCTAGAAGCTGCATCTGTGTGGCTAGACTCTTGGGAGACCGAGGTCGTGAAAGGAGAAATTTCCAAAGACTTTTTTTGACGCATTCAACCGCTGAAGGCTTCCGTGTAACAATTAAGTCGGTGCGGTAGCATTCAGTTTACCTACTGAAAGAGTGCGGTTTCAAGTATGTTCTAACAGCAAAAATGAATCAAGACCCGTTGGAATGTTTTTTTTGGTATTTTCAGGCAAGCTGGAGGGCAGAACGAACACCCTACATTTTCCACGTTCCTTCAGCTATACCGCATGCTGAGCCTGTATTCCTTGCTAAAGCCACCGCAGTTCGGCAACTGCACAACTACTGGAAACAAGCAAGCTTCTGTTGTCACCTTGGCGGATTTAAGAAATATTTACAGTGATTCATCCTCGCAACACCCTGCCAAATTAGATCAACTGAAAGAAAAACTTGACGGCCTGATTGAAGAAGGAAGCTGGGAGTGCGACGACCTCTTCGACTTCGACGACTCAGACGCAACAGTAGTGTACTGCATCATCTACTACGTCACGGGATTCCTATCCTAGAAGGTTGGCAGCTGCACATGCTGCACCAGTTGCAAAGAGGCTCTTGCGGGAAGGAAAGGCACTGTAAATGTCCCTGAAGCCGACCAAGTGAACTGCAAGACAAAGGGCTGGCTGACACACCCAAACATGCATCTCTTCGATCTTTTCAAATGCACTGAATAGCATTTTGCAAAACATGCTAATGACCGAGATGTATACGACAAAACCATTGATGCTATGCTGGAAAATCATAACTTTATGTTTCTATGCAGTGCTCACAAAGAAGAAATGCTGGCAAAGCTGTTGCATTATTACGTGTGCCTGCGCATGCGGCAGTACTGCAGGCAATTGAAAAAGAAGAACGAAACAAACAGCCATGATTTGCGAAAAATGTCAAAGCTTGTTTGAAACAATCGATTGTCTGAACGTGCAGACTTGCGAAAAATGTCAAAGCATGTTTGACACCCAATGTCGGGACGAGTGCAGTACCGCTTTTATAACCTTCATTCGCGTACAAGTTTAGGTGTACTCAGTTTGTATGTTTCACTGTTATTGTTTTGAGAACGCTGCTATTATTTAAAGTAATGGTGAAGAAACAAGCAAACATGTGTTGAATCATTGTACAATGGCTAGTTTAGAGGATAGAAAAATGTTGGAGTTGTTTTTTGATTGTTGTTTCAGGTAGGGTTTACCGTAAAAGCCGACAGGAGTGTCATGTTTGACAACCTTATGACTGCTAAAAGATCGGGGATCGAAATTCAAAAAATCGATTATTATCTAATGTCTTGTTCGTGCCGTGCTGTCCATTCAATGTTGTTGCAATTTCTCTAAATAAAATTAAAAAAACAAGTAGCAGCAGTTGTCTCTAAATACGATGAAACTTGTGCAACCACGCCGCACGCTGGGGCTAATGTGACGTCTACTCAATCGCAGTTCGTCATAGCTGTACGGGTAGGTGCAGCAGATAATAAGGAGTGCAAGGAAACATTCGCTTGGTTCACAGATGAACTCCCAATGGTCGCTCACTCGAACGATATATCTTTCATTCGTCGCGCCGCGGCTGCGTTCGGACCAGCGTGCACGCGCAGCGTAGCCGATTAAGCGGGCCGCAATCACTTTCGCCATCTATCGGCCGGCCCCCGAAGGAGAACTTTACGTCGACGCGCTGGGCGGCGGCACTCTCTCACCTAATAAACCTCTTACATCGTGGTTCAGGGCTTCAGGCAGTACTTCCGGAAGACCTGCCATTGCAGCATTGAAAAGAAGTGGACTAAGAACGCTTCCTTGGGGTACACCTCTGCTCATGTTGAAGCGAGCACTGTCTCCGTTATTGATTGAAATATATATTTGTCTGTTACATAGGAACTTGGAGATCCATTGAAGGATACGACCGTGAACCCCTAGTGAGGTAAGCCCGTGCAGCACAGAAAGGTGGCTCACAGAGTCAAACGCCTTCTTAATATTGTTACGGGGAAGATTTATTCACCGAGAGCTGGTCTTCCTAACAGCTTAAAGAGCGCACAGTCATGCAGGCCAACGGGAGAAGCTCGAGAGTCCAACCCACTACAACGACGTTGTCGTCTTCTTCATTTGGGTGCCAATTCAGCTGTGTCGGGGTGACAGTTCCATACACGTACCATCACCCCGGCCCGTAAGGCACCGTATCGGTGCCTGTTAAATGAGCGAGTCGGCGTTGTAGGGCTTGAGACGAGAAACGTGGACTGCTTCCATTCTGGGTGCAGCAGCTGATGAGTTTGTAATAGCGGCAATCTCGTAGGTCACAGGTGTGACCTGACGAATGACTCGGTAGGGCCCAGGGTATCGCGATAGTAGTTTCTCGGAGAGGCCAACACGTCGAGATGGGAGCCACAAAAGAACAAGAGATTCCGCAGAAAAAACGGCATCTCTATGTCGACGGTCATAAAGAGACTTCTGTGCTGTCTGCGACGACGACAACCGAGCACGCGCTATCGCGCGTGCCGTGAGGGCACGGGTGATCGCATCCTGAGCGTACGAAGTGGAGGATGGGTGGTGTGATGAAAGCAGTGTGTCGAAGGGCAGTAAGGGATGACGTCCGAAGAGTAGATAAAAAGGGAAGTAGCCCGCTGTTTCATGACGCGACGAGTTATAGGCGAAGGTTACGAACGGAAGAGCTATGTCCCAATCAGTGTGGTCGGTAGATACGTACATGGAAAGCATGTCCGTCAATGTGCGGTTTAGGCGCTCCGTAAAGCCGTTAGTCTGAGGGTGGTAAGATGTGGTGAAGTTGTGACGGGTAGCACAAGATCGGAGTAGATCATCAACCATACGAGATAGAAAGTAGCGACCATGGTCTGTGAGCAGGTGAGTCGGAGCGCCATGCTGGAGAATAATGTCGTACAGCAGGAAGTCGGCAACGTCGGTTTCGTAGCTGGTTGGTAGCACTCGAGTGATTGCATACCGAGTGGAATAGTCTGCGGCCACTGCAATCCATTTATTTCCCGTTGTAGAAGTAGTAAAGGGACCTAGCAAGTCCAACCCCACTCGATAAAATGGCTCGGCTGGAACTTCAATAGGTTGAAGAAGACCGGCAGGGGAAGTCGTAAGCTTCTTTCGGCGCTGGCAGAGGTCGCAAGATGCGACGTAACGGCGAACAGAGCGGTAGATACCCTTCCAGAATACTCGTCGTCGAATGTGGTCGTAAGTTCTGGAAACTGCTAGATGTCCAGAAGTTGGAGCGTCGTAGAATTGTCGCAGAACATCATTTCGCAGGTGATGCGGTGCGACGAGTAAAAGTTCCGCGCCGTCGGGGTGTAAGTTGCGGCGGTACAAAATGTTGTCTTGAAGCAGGTATCTGCTAAGAGAAGGGTCAGCATAACGCGATTGAAGGCGGTCAATGATGGTGAGCAGCGATGGATCTCGGCGCTGTTCGTCAGCCACGTTCAAAAAGTCAGTGATGGCTAAAACGCAGGCATCGGATTCCAAATCAGTGGAGCTAGGTGGATCAACGGAGTGCCGGGATAAGCAGTCAGCATCGCTGTGCAGCTTTCAAGATTTGTAAACAACCGAGAACGTGTACTCCTGTATTCGAAGTGCCCATCGGCCGAGTCTTCTTGTAGGGTCCTTAAGCGTCGACAGCCAGCAAAGCGCATGATGGTCCGTGATGACTGCGAACGGACGTCCGTATAAGTACGGACGGAATTTCGCGATAGCCCAAACGAGGGCTAAGCATTCCCGCTCAGTTATAGAATAATTTTGTTCCGCTTGCGACAAAAGGCGGCTAGCGTAGGCTATCACACGGTTGGTGCCATTCTGTATATGAGTGAGTATAGCACCAATGCCATGGCCGCTTGCATCGGTGCGAAGCTCTGTTCGAGCCGTTGGATCAAAATGAGCCAACAGAGGTGGTGATGTGAGGGCGGTAATTAGTGACGCGAAGGAATGTTCTTGGTCCCTTCCCCAAGAAAAGGCCACATTCTTTTGAGGAGATCCGTGAGGGACTAGCAATATCCGCGATATTGAAGACAAAGCGGCGGAAGTATGAGCAGAGCCCAATAAAACTGCGAACTTCTAGTGTGGAACGTGGAACCGGGAATTCTCGGACTGCACGGACTTTGTCAGGGTCGGGTTGAACACCAGTGGCGTCAACAAGGTGGCCGAGTAATTTAATCTGCCGACGTCCAAATGAACATTTCGACGAATTCAGTTGGAGACCAGCGCAACGAAAAACGTCAAGAATTGCCCAGAGACGAGACAGATGGCTTTCGAAGGAGGGCGAGAAAACTATTACATCATCCAGATAGCAAAGGCAGGTCGACCATTTGAAACCGCGAAGAAGAGAGTCCATCATACGTTCAAAAGTAGCCGGGGCATTTCACAATCCAAAAGGCATGACCTTGAATTGGTAAAGGCCGTCGGGTGTGATGAATGCTGTCTTCTCGCGGTCGCGATCGTCTACCTAAATTTGCCAGTATCCGGATCGAAGGTCAAGGGTCGAGAAATAGTTGGCGCCGTGGAGGCAGTCGAGCGCATCATCGATTCGGGGTAAAGGATAAACGTCCTTCTTGGTGATCCGATTCAGGTGGCGATAGTCGACGCAAAAGCGCCAGGTGTTGTCCTTCTTTTTAACTAAGATCACAGGGGAGGCCCAAGGACTCGATGCAGGCTCAATGACGTCTTTACTCAGCATTTTCTCGACCTTCGTCTGTATAATTTGGCGCTCAGCATGTGACACACGATAAGGGCGTTTGTGGAGTGGACTGGCGTCGCCGGTGTCGATGCGGTGGGTTATGGCACTTGTGCGGCCCAGGGGACTGTCGTCGACGTCAAAGATATCCAGGTAAGAAAACAGAACACCCCGGAGCACCTCAATTTGGGAAGGTAAGAGGTCGCTGGATATCATTTTGTCGAGGAACGCCTTATTTTGCGACGTGATGACAGGTTTCGCCATGGTCTTAGTGTCAGGTGTAAAAGAACAAATCGAACATTCATCAAGGGTGGAAAGATCGGCTAAAGTGATGCCTTGGGGAAGAACTTGGGTCGACGTAGAGAAGTTCAGAACTGGAAGTAGCACCGTATTGTTAGCAACAACCACTATAGTATGTGGTAGTGGGATGTGGTGCGTAAGGGTCAAATCAATGAGGGGAGCTACCAGATAGTCTCCATCAGGAACGGACGGGAAGGGCGACAGAAGAACGTACATAGCAGCCTGGGGCGGTAGCCGTAGAGACTCCAAGGATCGTAGCCGAGTGCGACTTGGAGGAGTGAAATCGGAGCACAAAGGCAATTCGAGCCATAAGATACCGGTAGAACAATCGATGAGGGCGGAGTGGGCGGTTAAGAAGTCAATTCCAAGGATGACGTCGTGTGGGCAAGCATCGAGGACTGCGAAGAGAACGGAAGTGTGGTGGGCAGCAACAGTAACGCGGGCAGTGCACATACCAAGCACAGATGTTCGACTTCCGTTGGCAACTCGAACAGTAGAGAACATAGCTGGAGTGAGAACTTTTCTCAGGCGAGATCGAAGTGTAGAACTCATAACAGATACTTGGGCACCAGTGTCAATCAGAGCAGTAACGGCGTGGCCATCAACGAACACCCGAAGTAAAATGCGTCTTGAATTTGTAGCCGGTTGAGGGTTTTCGTTCCAATTCGTCAACGCAGCGCCACCTCCAGGAGCTGCACTCGTCAGTTTCCCGGGGAATGGCCAGAATAAGCCGGTGACGGAGAGCGGCGGCGTTAAGGGGAGCGTGACGGCCGACCCTGAGGTGACGGCGAGCGGCTTGACCAGTTTCGTTTGGGCGACGACGTCAGCGTAGGACGGTTCGGATGGTGGAGATGAACGGCGAGCTGAAGGGTCGTAAATATGGTCATCCTGAAAACCGGGTTGCGAATAGTGTCCACGGTCCTGACGGCGGTCGACATTACAAAGCTTAGCCGGAAATACCACCTGTTGCGACAATGGCGGAAGATGTGCCCAACTCGAGAGCAAGAAAAGCAGATGGGTTGATCATCGTGCGTACGCTACTCAGATGGATTTCTGTAGCGTGGTGGAAACCGAGGAGTCGAAGCTGCCGCAGCGACAAGGGGAGCAAAGTGGTGGTCAGCGTTGTGGACAGGAGTGCTCATGGGCTGCGGCTGGGGAACCTGGACGCCCAGGTTAGCAAACTCCTGGCATACGACGGCTTGAATGAGCGAGACTGTTGCCCTGTTGTCTTGCGCAGGGGGCTGATTGGAAGCGTGTGCCATGGCTTCCAGCTCCTGGCGAACAATCTTTGCGATATTGGCAGGAGGCGCAAGTGAACGGGGCGCTGCAGAATCCTTGCAAGACGAAGTCGGAGCAGTGTTTGGTAGTCTCGCGATGGGGTGGGTTATTCGCCTGCTTTTAGCTTGTTCAAATCGTCGGCATTCATATAGGATGGAGTCAACAGTGGTGCAGTTCTTGCCCATTAGTATGTTGAAAGCATCATCGGCAATGCCTTTCAACACGTTGCTGATCTTGTCCGCCTCGGACATGTTTTTGTCAGTCTTCCGGCATAGTGCCAGTACGTTTTGGATGTACGTGACGTACGACTCCGTCGATGATTGAACATGCGACGCAAGGTCCTGCCCGGCTGCCATGTGACGAGCAACTGACTGACCGAACAAATCGCGAAGCTTTTGCTTGCATGTGTCCCAGCTGGTTATTTCTTCTTCATGCGTCTCATACCAGGCGCGTGCCGTACCCCGTAGGTAGAATAGAATATTTGCCAGCATAAGCGTTTCGTCCCACCTGTAGTGCTTGCTGACGCGCTCGAATAATGCGAGCCATTCTTCGACGTCCGTGCTGTCCGTCCCGGAAAACGTGCCAAGGTCGAGAAGATGGGGGGGGGGGGGAGAATCACAGGTGATGGAGCCGGCGCGGATGGCGAGGCCTGAGTGCCAGTTTCAGGCGGCGTGGCTGGACAAAGATGGCGTCCGCTGCAGAGTTCCAGAGCCGGGTTGTGTGAAGACCCCGCACCTTCCACCAAAAGATGTTACGGGGAAGATTTATTCACCGAGAACTGGTCTTGCTAACGGCTTAAAGAGCGCACAGTCATGCAGGCCAACGGGAGAAGCTCGAGAGTCCAACCCACTACAACCACGTTGTCGTCTTCTTCATTTGGGTGCCAATTCAGCTGTGTCGGGGTGATAGTTCCATACACGTATCAATATCTATGAACGCGGCAACAGCCATGTTCCACAGCTCATATTATGTTCTACAAATGTAACGAGGTCGAAGACGCAGTCCATGGTGAATCGCCGTCATCTGAAGCCAGCCATCTGTTCTGAAAGTGAGTTGTTAGCTTCAATCCACCACTGCAATCTTCTGTCAACCATTTTTTTTCATTACTTTAGATGCACAGATAGTGAGGCTGACTGGTCGGAATGAGTCAAGCGAAAGCGGTGATTTACCGGGCTTCAGCAGTGGGACGATTCTCGCGACCTTCCAACACATTGGAACGTACGCCTTTGTCCACATGTCGTTATTTATCCGTAGAAGAACTGGCATGCCGTTGGGTCCTAGATTTTTCAGAACATTCTACAATACGTTGTCGGGACCCGGTTGCCGTTCTTACGCGGGTTAGTGATAGAGCAGTACACAACTCTAGTAGAGAATACGTGTTATCCAGTTGAGCATATGATAATGTGTATGCTCTTGAATTGTATGCTCTTGTGTACTCATGACTATGCTCTTGAGTCTGCTCTTGATTAGAGAATACGTGTTATCCAGTTGAGCATGTGATAAAGTGTACGCTCTTGAATGATAAAGTATCTCTTAAATTTCTAAAAAAAGGCAAGCAGAATTGCATTAAATAAATTTCGCTTGAACGTTTGTTTCTTAAATAGAAAGCTTGACAAATAAGAAGTGATTGAACAACAACAAAAAAGAAAAGGTCTCTGCCTTGCGCCAAACTTGTCGAGCACAACATTTTGATGTTTCTTGAAGCTAGAACTAGTATATTATGAAAACCGAATAGCTCGAGAAAAAATACAAAAGGTGATTTCTACAATATTCTAGGGCGTGCAGCGCAATGTGAATAGGAGAAAGCCGAATAAATATTAAAAAATATTTTTGTGATATTGTCGAGCATGCACCACTCTCTCCTGATAGTTCATATTCTCTATGGAATGACACGAGTGAATACGCATTGTAAAAGTAAGAGAAATCATGAATAAAAGAAATAGGTAAGTTTGTTTATTATATCAAAGTCCGAAAATCGACAGAATTTATATTAGTGGTTCTGACACTTCCAAAGCTCATGTGAATAAACAGGGAAACATATATGACTTGCAGGGAGAAAAAAAAAGATTAATCAGAAAAAGAAATAATTTTGTGAGGAGCTTTTTGACATGGTAGGCGTTTTTAATTTTGTTTTCGGTACTCTTTGGTAGACCATTTAAAAATAAATATGCAAGCGACCAATATGACAAGCAGAAAGAGTATTCGAAGAAAACGTGTGCAGTGAGTCAAAATATATATTTGTTCTTTTGGAGATGGGAAAGATAATCAGAACAAAAAATAGGAACAAAATAAATTGAAAAGGAGCAGTTGGTAATATCAATATTTGAATACTTAGGTATTATTACTTTTAAATATTTTAAGGTACTCGGCTGCGGACCCGCAGGTCGTGGGATACAATCAAGGCGGCGGCAGCTGCATTTTAGATAAAGGCGGAAATGTTGTAGGCCCGTGTGTTCAGATTTGGGTGCACGTTAAAGCACCCCAGGTGTTCGAAATTTCCGGAGCCCTCCACTATGACATCTCCCCTAATAATATGGTGGTTTTGGGACGTTTAACCCCACATATCAATCAATCGTCAACTTTTAATCATTTGTCTATTTATTAGTGCTATTTAAGTCACTGTAGTGGTCACTTTATTAAAAGGAAGAAAGAAAAGGCAGTTTTACAGACGACAGCGGCACACATGAAGAGCAAAGTGACAAACAAAAAAACATATGCTAGAAAATTGACAGCACACAGATCCAACTTATCGCATTCTCGAGTAGTAAAATGAATAAAGAAAATCAGAAAGCGCGTTATGACAGCTGACTGCATGGATTTGTTTTTTCGATTGATAATTTTGATGTGAACTGTAGTAAGCTTCATATTGTATAATTATTTATTAGGGTGGATAGCGTGCCAACAATTGCATAGAAAAAGTTTAACTGCACAAATTTTCGGTGCTGTTCAAGAAATTTCTATTCTAAGCTAGTTTTGATGTAGCTAATACAGGAGCTGCTACTCTAACAAAGCGTGCAGCATGGCTCTGTATGCAATCAAGTTCATACAGGAGTGTTTAACCACGAGGATTCCATTCTGCACAGGCATAGTCGAAGATAGGTCAGGCTTTTGAAGCATGCACTGCTGCATTCGGACTTTTTCGGGAAGACTTGAAATCGCGTTGTAAATAATTATTACCATTGGCTCTTCCAGTTACGGGACATATATATATACCAAGATGAATGGGCAGACATGTCACAAAGGTATTTAAAATGTTCAACATGATCAACTTGTGCTCCTGACAAAGTGAAAGGGTTTGCAATTTCAGGTAAAACAGCTCTTGTTTTACATTCAAACGCGCGTCTTCCATTTTCCCAGCACATCACTGCAGTGTCAATGTCACGTTGTAAACCACTAATATCATTCATACCGTATATTGGTTTACAAGTAAATTGATCATTGGCATACAAGCTTACTTTCGAATTAATCATCTTTAGAAACTCAATAATTGAGACCAGGAAATATAGATGACGCAACACCTATCTATGTGGCATCCGGAAGTTTCCCTGACGCGCGAAGAAGAACCGTTTACTAGGACGGACTCTTTTCGAGAAGATAAATATTCGCTTATGTAACAAATAACAGATGCAGACAGACCTAAAAGATAATTATTTTAATAAAACAAGATAAGGAACGGTGGCAAAAGCTTCGCGATAGCCTAAAAGCACCGAATCAACCTGATAACCTTTATTATATGCGTTAAACAACATGAAAATATTCTGACAGTTGTGTAACACATCACAGTCCAGACATAAAATTATGCTGAACTGTATATAAAAGTATGATTTGTTTCCAAGTGCATTGATATAGGTTATTTACAAAGTACGTGTTCAAAAGCTTTACGCCATGCACTGGTCAATAAAATTGGTGGGCAGTTCACGACAATATTTTTCTTTTCAGGCTGGTATTCGCACAACATTTCTTAACCCCCGTTCACATGGCAGTGTTTCATCTTCAAGCGATATTGGATATATTACAGCTAAGAAAAGCTGCTAAAGGTATTGCACATCTCTTCAATACATGATTACATAGCATCAAGCCCTGGAGCCAAGCTTTGATTAAGTCTTTGGCGACCACTGCGTACAAACCTGAGCAGTCTCTGTCTCGTCTCTGGGTAGCCGGCGTGAAACAGCCGCTTCCTGCAACACGCTTCTGATAAGGAACAGCGCCAACACAGCTTCGACTTACGTCATCACTGGTGGCTATAAAACTCAAGCTGCCAACCCGGTTTGATGATTGTTTTTGCCACCATTCGAGCACAGCGTTGGAATACTTCCCCTCCACCCCCACCTATATCTATAAGGGGCTGTGAAAAGGACAAGTTAAATGTGCCGCACGTAACTGTCTGCCTAAGATGACACTTTAACAGGTCGGCAAATAAACAAGCAAGTCGGAATAAAATACTTATGGAGAAGTAAAAAAACAGAGAAAAAAAAACGTTGCACTCATTCGCTTGGCTTCGCCCGCACGCGTTCGAGCCAACAAAACGCGAAGCAGACGGAGAAAGCCACCGAGAAATCGAAGGCATAGGGAAGCGCACATTTTAACGCGGGAAAAAAGAAGGGGGTTCTCCAAAACTCTCGATGCAAGTCCTGCTGGCCTCGGTGGCTGCACCACTTCAGAGAGCTAATCCTTAGGTGTAGAGCCGTCGTAAGCGTGCATGGCCGCAGCACAGGGTCGCCGCTCCAGAGAGTCGGCTGGTAGCATGATGACCATCGCACGCAGCGTTGTAGCAAGTGTGTCGAGGATTTTGTCCTTCGTGAGGCCGGTAGGGGCGACGGTGACGAAGAAGCGTACCGTGTTGTCGTCGTACTCTTCAAGACGGCGCCAGAAGCCGGTGATTGCGAAGAAGTACGCGGTGTCTCTGTCGCCGCCGAGACACCTGGTGACGGCCGCAGAGGCCATATGAGTCATATAAGAGGGCGATGACGTCTTAGTGTCTGTGGGGACGACGGACGCGCTGGATTTGAGTCGCAGGGCGGCTTCTGAGGTCGTACGAGCGGTTACTTCGAGCTAATCTCGAAAATAGCTGCCCTTAATGATCCTCGCTTTGCTACCAGGAGCCCTGGCGTTTTCTGGGGCTTGGCGGTGAGTCGCGGGGCCGTAATATGTAGTCGTGATGATCGCGGCCTTGCGTTGGTTCTGCCAGGAAGGGCAGCGCGGCTTGGTTGCGGAGTGTTATGCTCCACAGTTGATGCAGCGTGGATGTTCTACTGCACACGGTACTGGAGCGTGGTTTACGCCACAGCGCAAGCACCGTTCGATTCGCGGGCACGTGGCAGTTGCGTACCTGAAGCGGTCGTATTGGGAGCACTGTAGGGGCTGGGGTTAGCGCTCTACAAGCCTGCTTGAAGAGCACCGTAGTCTCCAAGCAAAGGCTTGTAGAGCAGGATATCTGCGGGGATTGTGGTCCCCGCAAAGATGAGAGTTGAGACACAAGAGGCACTTGTGACGTAATTTTATCGGTGAGGTTCTCAAATGGATGGATCGGTCCACTACGTAGATCATGCCAACACAGGTGTTCAGTTCCAGTTGCTTCGCGCGGACTTGAATCTCGCAGATCGTCCCAAGCTGGAGCACGGTGGACAGCTCAGTGGTAAGGCGCATGCCAACCCCAACCAGGTGGTGCTTGAAGTTGACCCGTACTCGTTGGGTGGCAGGGAATCTCAAGAGGAAGGCGGTAATCACGTCTCTCGGCACAGCCACGAAGTAGCCTTTCTTCCCGACAGGTCAATAAATGATCGTGGCTGCCTGATAGTTTGGGCTTAAATGGCCAACCAATCGAGTATCTTGAGGGGGCCGAGGTGTGCTTGGAGGCAGACATGCGCACTAAGGATGGACACAATTTGCTCGGCAGCCGCTGGGGCTTGGAGAGGAGATGGCGGTTGCCAAGAGGAGGGTGATCTTTGGTGGAACCAATGGCCGCTGCAAGAGAAGAAGTTCCTGTTTTCTTTTTTTCGTTTACCGGAGCCTGAGAGAAGGTGGTTGCATCTATGGCTGATTTCATCCTAAGGCCGGGTTTTCTTCTTGGAGCGTGCAGGCTTCGGCTGTGACTGCTGCTGCTGTGTGGACATCCATGTCAATGCCGAGGTTGAAACAATGGCGCCCGGCTGCTGCATTTTCTTTTGGTTACTTCTCTGAGGCACCCTTTGCAGCCCTTAGAAGTACTGCGCGTGAAGGAGTGCAGAGCGACGATTCACAAAAGGATGGTAGCACAAAAAAGCAGCGTCGTACTTGCTCGAAATCTCACTCGGTGCTGCTTCCACATTAATAAACATCGCTTTGTTTTATGTCGGGATGCGTCCTTTGCACTACTACACAGGCAGCTGCGCACCGATTATGAGCTCATCTAGGAGCAAAAGCAACAGCTTCAGGAACAACCACACCAACGCAGATAATCTGTGCAGCAGCACCCTGGCAATGACTTCTCAGCTCTGCCTGTGCCTGCCGGCTCTGCTGAACACGTCCCAACCCCTGCAAATGACATCCCGAGAGTCGCTTTCAAGCTTTCATCATTCCAAATAGCGAAAACTTGAACCTTACTTCGGCTGAGTTCACCCACTGGGCAGACTCATCCAAAGTTAGGTTCACCCAAGTCGAGGCTCGATTCTCTTTAGAACGCATCACAGAAGAGCGAACATGCTACGTCAATGTCATTTCCCACCTCGACGCTCACTATGCCAAAGGTGTCCGAAACCTCCTCACCTTACCACTAACGACCAATCCTTACGAACAACTCAAGATTGAACTTATACGCCGCCTGTCATGACTCCCAGACGACTAGAAGGTGCGACAACTTCATTGAGTACGGCATGCCGAGCGCAGGCCTTCGCAGTTTTCTCGCCACATGCATGCTTTCGCCGGCAAACTGGAAGTCCCACATTCGTTCTTGTGGGCACTTCGGCTGCAACAAATTGCACCACACGTCCAGGCCACTTTGCAACGACAGCTAACGCTACCTCTCACCCTCACGTAGTTTGCTGGGATCTCTGATGGCAGTCGAGGCTGTTGCCACCGCACCGAACACCATGGAGCTTGTGGGCCGCATCAATGAAATTGATACACTGCTCAGATACAATAAAGAACACCTAAACCAACACATTGCGACGCTCCACGGCCACCGCTCGCAAACCCGTGACCATCAAACCACCTCGTCGCAGCAGCCTGACGAGAGGGTTGTTTCTACCATCGACACTTTGCGGCAGAGCCCGACAATGTTGAAAAACCTGCTTTGCTGCTCATAAAGGAAACGCCAACATCAGCAGATAAAGACGGCCGCGAGCGGTCTATCTGGAGGCCGTCACATCTTCGTCACCGACCAAATAACAAAGCAGCATTATGTGGTTGGGTTCCGGCATTTGGTGCTACCCGCGATCCCAACTTCAAGGTCCTCACCCGCCATTTTTGAGCTCAGCACAGCGAACTGGTGCATAATCAAGACGTACAGCTCGGTGAGCCTGCAAATCCAGCTCAAGAACCGACGCCACGACCTTCTCTGGAACTTTGCCATCGTAGACGTCACCAAGCCAGCCATCGGCTTAGACTTTCTGGCTCTCTACAACCACCTTCTGGACTACTGCGAGCACCGGCTCATTGATACGACAACGACACGTTTCACACCAGGCCAGCAGCGACCGATTACCCAAAATCCAAGCATAAAGGTACTCCTTTTGAGAATCACTCACCATAATGTAGCGATGCTGAGGCAGACAGGCTTACAAGCATCTATATTAGGGTGAACTTGTGCACACGAGTCAAATTTAGCCTATGCTCCTCGAAGTCCGAGAAGTCAAGCTTCACAGATCCAACTGTTTCCCTGTTCCTCGTAGCCTGCGCACACGAACACGTGGCGCATGCCAGCCGGGTCTTGCCCGGGGCTCGTGCCACGATGATTGCGGCGGGCTACTCTAACATGGCCAACCTGTCGCGGCATTATCCCCCTCCTCAGACGCATCGTCCCGATGCTTGAGACAGTGAAAAGATACATGCGCGCTCTCACAGGTTTTCCGACGATCTGTCATGATACGGCTTCATGTGAACTACGTGTACCACTTTGTCGTATTGCGGCGTCTTGAGCCTTCCTGCCCAGGGGATCTGACTTCAGAAGTGACGTCGCTGATATGGCTGAGTACTTCACAAGGGCCGAAATCTCAGCAAAGAAGCTTTTCAGAGAGTCCACCGCGGCGCACTGCGATCCATATTCACACTTTGTCACCGGGATGATGAAGTGCGTCACTGCGTCGCTTGCTGTACCGACTATTGCTGGAGGGTCTATTGGCTGAAGAAGGACGGCTGGTTTCACGGGCGGAGCTTTGTGCCGTTGACATTGAGGACAAGTTTTTCCGTAGCGCTGCACTGATGCGAGTAACTGAGGCCAATAGTACTCCAAGCGAATCCTGGCGAATGTTCGGCTAACACCCAGGTGTCCAGATGTTGGCTCGTCGTGGCATGCATGCAGAATTTCCTCTCGCATGGCTGTGGGTACGACTAGTAAAAACGTTTCACCATTAGGTTTAAATTGCTCCAGTAAAGGAAACTATCTCGAACGCAGAAGGCGGAGAGCCCTCTGGAGAATATGCGAGGGACTTGAACATCGAGACCCTGCAGGCGCTGTATAAGCGCAAGCAAAGCCGGGTCATCTCGTTGTTGTTGAGTGATTTCGGATGCATCGACAACGCCCAGAAACGGGAAGTCTTCCTCTTCAGGTACACTTGGATCGACGGAGGCGCGTGGCAGGCTGTCAGCATCGCCGCGTTTACTTCCAGATTTGTATACGACAGTAATGCCATACTCCAGCAGCCTAATGCTCCATCTCGCTAGTTTACCTGACGGATCCTTGAGATTTGCCAGTCAGCACAAAGTCTGGTGGTCCCTGACAGCTCGGAACAGTCTACCATAAAGGTAGGGTCGAAACTTGTTCATTGCTCAGATGAGTGTGGGGCACTCTTTTTCAGTTGCAGAGTAGTATGTCTCAGCTTTTGAGAGTTTGCGGCTAGCATAGGCTAACACTTTCACTTGACCATTTTGCCAGTGGACCAGGATGGTGCCGAGGTCGACATTGCTGGCATCGGTATGGACTTTGTCGGCTGTCTCATCAAAATGGGCAAGTATTGGTGAACCCTGTAGCCGTTTTCCTAATTAGTCAAAAGCTCCACAAATCGCCTATAGTAGGTATATAACACAAAAATCGACGCACTGACTTTTTGTCTCTGGATGTAAAAAACCTCTGAACAGCGGCTGTCTTTTCAGGATCCAGACGAACACCGTCAGGACTAATAACATGTCTAAGGAATCGCAGTTCTTCGAAGCCGAAGTGGCATTTTTCGGGTTTGATTGTCAAGTTTTCTGACCGGATGGCTTTCAATACTGTGCATGGTCGCTCTATATGTTGGTCAAATGTTGTAGAGGACACCACGACGTCATCCAAATACACTACGCATGACTGCCATTTAAATTGCGTGAGGACAGTGTCCATCATTCCCTGGAACGTCGCTGGCGCAGAACAAAGGCCGAATGGAAGCGCTTCGAATTCACAGAAGCCATCTGGTGTTACGAATGCCGTTTTTTCATGGTCTCACTCGTCGACCACTATTTGCCAATACTCGCTTTTCAGATCCAAGGAGGAGAAAAACTTTGCGGATCGCAGCTGAGCTAGTGTATCGTCGATACGTACCAAGGGGTAGACATCTCGTTTAGTTACACTGTTCAGTTTTCGGTAGTTGACACAGAATCTAAGTGTGTGGTCTTTCTTCTTAACGAGCACTACGGGGGGTTCTCATGAACTATTCGAAGGCTGAGTGACATCATCTGAAAGCATCTCCTCCACTTGCTTCTTGACCATTTCTCGTTCTTTTTGTGACACTCGATATGGATGCTGGCATATAGTCCTCGTGTCGTCTTGCGTTAGAGTTCTCTGTTTTGTAATTGACGTGCGCTGGACCTTTGATGCAGTTGAGAAGCAATCAGAGAATTGTTTTACCAAGGCGTAAATTTATTTTTTTACTATCCAGAAGACTCTCGCTGGACCTTCGAGGGAGTTGAGAAGCAATCAGAGAATTCTTTTACCAAAGCATAAATTTGTTTCTTTTCACTGTCCGAAAGGCTCTGGCTGACGGTTACGGATGTTTTGATGTTGCAAGCCACTGGTCGAGTGGTTGACGTCGTTAAGCTGCATAATTCGGTCGCCATACAAAAGTCGTGTAAATAGGCTATAACCAAGCCTTGAGCGATGTGTTGAAGTTCATTGGAGAAATTTGTGAGTAGGAAATCTGCACAGCCATTCGTCAAGTGAACAAGACCCCGAGCTACGCAGACCCCTTTGTTCACAAACAGCCCTACCTATGTCTCCGCTATGCTTTCGCGCCTGTACAATGCGTCATTCTGTACGAGGACCATTATACTGCAGCGGGGCGGCCCAGTTACATCATCATGAACAATGCGTAGAGCAGTTAGGCGTCATTCCTCAGATTCTTCCACAGGTATAATTCGTTCAGTCGAAAACGACCCGCTGGACCTATGCAGGATAATTACGGTGCCAATCACTCGCGAAAAATTTATTCCTCTAATGAGTTCCCTTGAACACTCTGGTAACGCAATGAAATCGGCAACGTAAAAAAAAACCACGTATTTCAAGTCTTGCAGTGCATCTGCCAAGGGGCCTAGTAATGTGACAGCCTGCCATGCGTATCTTCGATCCACTCCCCTGTGTCACAACTTTGTTCAGCTTCTTCACCATCTTGTGACTTATTACTGAATAACCAGCACCAGTGTCGACTAAGGCATTCAGCTCCCATCCTTCCATTCCCAACCTCAAATCTGAAGTGACGCTTTCGTTGCTGCACCCTTTTACCGGATATACCGTCGTCACCCTCACACCATATTGGAGGATCTTCGTAGCTAACGTTATCAGCGGCCTCACCTCCACAGGTCGCCTGCTTAAGTTTTCCTGGAGGGGATTTGGAGAACGATGACCAGGTTGCCTGAAGGTGCACGTGGGCTTGATGACCGGTAGCGCACAGTCAATGGTGACCGTGACCAATGTTGGCGTAGAGGTAGCGAGTTCTGACGCGTGGACAGGTACTCATCAATCTCCGCTGGACGTTCGCCGCTTCGGGGGCACGGTGCATACGACGGGAAGCCTTTTATTCCAGCCTATCAGTAAGGGCAGAATCTGTACAGATGACCCGTTTAGCCAGAATGAAAACACAGAAGCCTGTGCTCGTTATCACGCCAATAGTCACTTTCACTGGGCCTATGCTCCACATAACGATGTATGCTACGTGCTCCTGGGGGCAGATAGGTAGCCGCTGGTTCCCGTGGACGAGGTGCGCTGCGTCCTGCAGGTGGGAGAGGCGTCGCCGCCGTTGCAGCTGCTGCATTGCTGTGTACCGTGGGTTGTCTGAGAACTTCAGACAACCTTCGTCGCAGGCAGGGGACCACGATAAGAGGTCTTTACAGTTGCTGAGGAGTTGCGTGAGAGGTAATATAATAGACGCGAAGTTTCGGACGAATCACCGGAAGTACGAACACAAGCCAATGAAACTTCGAAGTTCTTTGATGGTGGCAGGTTTAGGAAACGCCGTAACAGCTCGCAATCTCTCGGGATCCGGGAGGATGCCTTCCTTAGAAACAACATGGCCCAAAATGTTCAGTTGACGCTTGGCAAATCGACATTTTTTAAGGTTTAACTGCAAACCATCGTTAGTTAAGCAAATGAGGACGTCAGTCAAGCAAGTAAGGACGTCCTGAAGGCGACGTAAGTGGGTGTCGAAGTTAGGGGCGTAGACCACGATATCATCGGGGTAGCACAAGCATATCTTCCATTTTAGTCCACGCAGGATGCTGTCCATGATTCTTTCGAACGTTGCAGGTGCATTGCAAAGTCCGAAGAACATGACGGTGAATTCATATAAACCGTCTGGCGTGACAAAAGCGGTTTTGGGGCGATCGGCCTCCGCCATCGGCACCTGCCAGTAGCCTGACCGCAAGTCTAATAAGGAAAAGAACTCAGCACCCTGTAAACTATCCAAAGCATCGTCAATGCGCGGTAGTGGATAGACGTCCTTCTGCGTGATCTTGTTCAATCGCCGGAAATCGACACAGAAACGAATAGAACCGTCTTTCGTTTTGACGAGGACCACCGGAGACGCCCATGGGCTCTGTGAAGGTCGAATGACGCCTCTGCGAAGCATGTCGTCTACTTGGTCAGCAATGACGCGGCGATCTCTAGCGGACACGCGATATGGTCGTTGTCGCAGCGGTGAGCGGGACCCAGTGTTGATGTGGTGTTCTACTGCTAAGGCACGGCCGAGAGATGTTTGTGCAACGTCGAAAGAATGGCGGTAGCACTCAAGGATGGTGAGGAGTTGTGAACGCTGCGAAGATGTCAAATCTTCAGCGATGAATGGTTGAAATATGTTTGCCGGCGTTGAGTCAGCCGCTGAGACGACAGCCAATTCACAGACGGAGGTAGAAGGCACCTCATCGGGGACGGATATAATTCTGGTAGAACTGATTGTCTCGACGTGGCCAAGGCACTCGTGACAAAGTAGGGATAAAGACGACGATTAGAGATTATAAATTGGCATTGTGGTTGAGCCTTCTACAAGGTCGAGAGCAGCAAAAGGCAGGGGGAGGGCTCTTCGAGCGACGAATATTGGAGATGGTGTGAAGAAGACCGTGCTGTGGGATACGGCGCTGCATGAAACTGGTACGAACGCAAAAGAGCATGGAGGGATGCAGGTGTCATCGTTAACGACAAGTTTAGCGGCAGACTGGGTGTCGACGAATGCTGGGTCATCCAGTGAGAAAAAATTCTACCACAGCTCTAGCACAGTCGAATACGGTGTTATGACGCGACAAAAAGTCCCATCCCAAGATAATAGTATGGGAGCATGATGAAAGAACCATGAACTCTATCGTATACAGAACGTCCTGAATTGACACGCGAGCTGTACATACTGCAGTCGGTTGAACAGGTTGAGCACTGGCTGTGCGAAGCGATGATCCAGAGAGAGGTGTCGTAACCTTACGAATTGAGCGGATAAATCCAGCATCGATAACAGAAACAGCTGCACCGGTATCTACAAGAGCGACAGTAGGGATATTTTTGACGAACACATCAATAACATTCGTAGGGGACAAATGAGGACTTGGGAAAACCGAAACTTGCGCAGTTCTTGCCTCGGGAACTGCATCGTCTAGTTTTCCTCATGGTTAGACGCGGGCCGTCGACGCATAGAAGAAGGCGAGCGGCGGCGTGGAGAGGGCGAGCGAAGACGTCCCTGCCGAGGGCGTTGGTCGTACTGGTAGCGGGCTGGCATTGGAGTAGAGGAACTGTATTGCGCGTTGGAGTCAAGCGGGAAGAAAGGCTCAAGGCGGTTTTCATTGGTGATATGCGTCCGGTGGCGGCAATACCTTGCGACGTGTCAGGGGTATCGACAAGCGTAACATATCGGGTGATTGTCGAGGGTGCGCCACGGGTTGGTGGTGTTAGTGCTGGTCCGGGGAACTGGAGGTGGCGGATAGCTCGCGCGAGGCTGGAACGGAGGCGCAGGCGCCTTGCGAGTTGGTATGGCTGCAGCCGCGGCGTAGGTAAGAGGAGCAGGCACAAGATTATGCTCGCGATGAGCTGGTAAGGCCTCGACGACCTCTCCTTGAATGACGCCTCGAAGAGACGACGGTAAAGTTGTGGTAGGTTCTGTTGTGAAGGGCACCGAACAAAGCTGTCGTGCGACTTCTTCGCGGACAAATGGTATCATTTCGGCTCTTAGTGACGCTTGGTCATGACCATTGATCACAATAGACTATGATGCCAAATCATGCGCTGGGGGACGTCTTGTCAGAGCTCGCTGCTTCCGCAATTCATCGTAGCTTTGGCAGAGGCTAATTCCGTCGTTAACAGTGGTCGGGCTTTTCGCCAAGAGCATTTGAAAAGCGTCGTCGTCAATCCCTTTGAGGATGTGCTTTCATTTTTCTGCTTCCGTCATCGCGGCGTTCACGCGTCTGCACGAATCGACGACGTCTTCTATGTAACTAGTGAAGGTTTCACCCGATTCTCGAGCGCGTGTGCGTAAACGCTGCTCGGCACGAAGTTTTCAGACGGCAGGTTGATCGAAGACTGCTACAATCGACGCTTTAAATTGCGGCCACGTTCGGACGTCTACCTCGTTGTTTCTAAGCCAAAGGCTGGCTACACCCGCGAAGTAGAACGACACGCGTGTCAACTTGCCCGCGTCCGTCCATCTGTTTAAAGCGCTCAGCCGTTTGAAAATCGAGAGCCAATCTTCAACGTCGTTGTGATCTGTTCCACTGAAGATTGGAGGCTCCCGCTGAGGAACACTGCCCGGACAGGTGGCCGGAGAAGATGGAAGCGTCTGCTGATCGGCGTCCGGCATAGCAGAAGGTAGCCGTCGAGAACGGAGTTCGAGGATGGTAGCGGGAAGGTATAGGGCACGGTACCAAGCACCTTTACCAATTATAAAGGAGATTTATTGAGCAGAATGGTTGATGCTTGGAAGGCTTGGAGGCAATACACCAGCCGCAATTCACGAGCTCGAGCCGCTGCTGCACTCTTGATGCTGCTGCCTCTGCGCCGGACTACTTACTCTTCTTTACAGTATGTTCGGATAGGTCGAACGGCTGCAGCTCACGCTCTGGCTCTCATATGACCTGCCTCAGTTAGTCTCGAACAACGTCTGTAACAGATAGTGCAGTTGGAGTCTGGGGCATTTGAAGTCTGCTCAGTTCTTCTCTAATAACTGATCTGATGAGGACTCACAGCGCTTCAACGTCGGTTCACACGCCTCCAGAGAATACCTGAGCACATTCGAAGTTTAGATTTCTGTTGTACTACCAAGCCCGCTGTTCCAGTGTGTTTTGGATGGCCGTCGCTTCCGTGTAAAACTCAGCAACTGTGCTTGGGGGTTGCGGACTAGAACGGCAAACAGCTCTTTCTCACTCCGCTCATCAGATGGCCCACCTTCTTATCCTCAGCCATGTTGTAATCCGCACGCTTGCACAGACGAACCATGTCCTCAATGTATCATGGAAGTCAGTATTTTTTCAAGAGGAGTCGGAACTTTTAACCACCAGTAGTTTTATGGATATCTAAGCCGCTACGATTCCGTAAGATAGCGAAATCTTAACATACTATTAACGCAGGTGTTCCCTTTAACAGTGAACCCATCTGTACATAGCAGCCCTCTCGTTTGTGAGCTGGTTCCTCGATTGAAGAGCAGCCTCCGCCTTTTCTTTTCCTTCTATGTTCGCAAACGTAGCCACCGCTTGTCGTCAAAATACTTCCCAAGTAGACAACGAGGTTTCATGGTTCTTAAGCCATGTATTTGCGAAGTCTTCTAGGGCGATGTATACGCGCTGGAGCTTCTCTCTTTCGTCCCATCCATTCAAGCTCGCCACTCTCTCGAACAGGTCCAACCAATCTTCCACGTCCTTGTATGAGTCGCCGTGGAATACTGGCGGCTGGTGTGGCTGGCTGATGAACACTTGTGCCGGTGTTACCTGGCTAGTCATAAAGGTGGCGTCCATCGTTTGAATTCCCCTTGAGGTGAACTGAAGAGGACTGAATTTAAGTGAGTCACCTCGAAGACAGTGAGTTGCCCTCTGGTGTACGAGAATCACTTCTACGGGGTTGACTCACTGTTCGTCGGGGCTATGCTGTCTTGAGCTCGTGGGGCTTCGATTCATTAACCAGCGCCTCCACCAGAAATGTAGCGATGCTGAAGCAGACAGGCTAAAAAAAGCGTCTTTATTAAGGCGAACTTGTGCCCAGGAGTCTAATTCGAAGACTATGGTCTTCGAATTCCTATGGTCTTCGAAGACTATGAACTTCGAAGACTATGGTCTTCGAAGTTCGAGTGGTCGAGTTGCACAGATCTAACTGTCTTCCTCTTCCTCGTAGCCCGAATGCGCGAACGTGTGGCGCATGCCAGTCGGGTCTTGCGTGGTGCTCGTGCCACGATGATTGCAGTGGGCTACTTGAACGTGGCCAACCTGTCGAGGCAATATCATGCCAACCTCGCCGAATTTCCCGGCTTGATACACCTCAGCGGACCGACACACTAAGCGCAGCACGTTACCATCCATTACATCCAGACCACTTCAGATCCCCCAGTTTTCTGCCGTGCCCGTTACCTTGCCGTGGACCGCTTGCGCATAGCCAACGAAGAGTTTGAGGACATGCTTCACGAAGGAATCACCCGGCGCACTGACAGCTCATGGAATGCGGCACTCCACCTGTTCCGAAGAAGACCGAAGGCTAGCGGCCTTGTAGAGACTACCACGCTCACAACGATCATGTCATTTTAGCCAGGTACCCCGTATACCAAATACAGCACTTCACTCATCGCATTCATGTCTGCCACGTGCTTTCATGATAAACTTGGTGAAAGCCTACACACAGATACCCGTGAATCCGGACGACGTCCCAAAGACACCTATCATCACACCCTTCGGATTTTAGTGGCGAAGTTTCTTATAGCGGCACCCATTCGTCCCTCGTAGCCGTTGTAGAATGTAACAGCTATAACATTTTGATCTCCAAGGTGGTGCCGGTGAGAGATTTATTCTGTGCGGTCTTGAACAATAAAAAATAGTGCTCAACGTACATGCCAATGGCTGCTAATGGGGAATGAGAGACAGGAGCATTAGGCTTTTAGTTCACGCGCACGCTGCGATCCCCATTAGCAGCCATTGGCATGAACATTGAGCACTATCTGACAAGAAAAGGTTGCTACGTTATACTTGCTGGGTGTAACCTCCTTAGTTTTAGAAAAGTTAAGCGAGCGTTTAGCCGCAGTGCCATGAATACCATGAACTAGTATGTACCATGAACTCGAGGTGGTTAAAGGTGGGAAGTAGATACGAAGCGCAAGCCGTAAGAAAGTAAAAGCCGAATTCTCCTGTCTCTCATTTCCCATTTGCAGCCATTGGCATGTGCATCGAGCATTATCAGGCAGGAAAAGGTTGCTCGTTATACTCGCTGGGCGTAACCTCCTTCGTTTCAGAAAGGTTGAGCGAGCGTTGGGCCGCAGTGCCATGAATACAGTGAACTAGTACATACCATGAACACGAGGTGGTTAAAGGTGGGAAGTAGATACGGAGCGCAAGCCGCAAGAAAGTAAAAGCCGAATTCTCTTGTCTCTCATTTCCCATTAGCGGTCGTTGACATGTCCATTGAGCACTATCTGACAGGAAAAGGTTGCTACGTTATACTCGCTGGGCGCGATTTCCTTGGGTTTAGAAAGGGTTAGCGAACGTTGGGCCGCAGTGCCATGAATACAGTGAACTAGTATACATCATGAACTCGAGGTAGTTAAAGGTGGGAAGTAGACCCGAAGTGCAAGCCGTAAGAAAGTGTGCGTGTGCCACCTCTCGTTTAGTCCTTGGAATGTCCGTTGGATGGCGGTGCTTCTGGGGAACATATGATGAAAAGATGCTAGGTGGTGGTACTTGGAGTGTTGAATAGATGGATGAACGGACACACAGACAAATACATGGATGGACGCATGAACGGACTCAGGGGCGGATGCATGGACGAACGCAGAGACGGACGCATGAACAGACGCACGCACAGATGGGCGGATGGACGCATGGATGGTCACACAGACGGACGCGTATATATATATATATATATATATATATATATATATATATATATATATATATTGTGAGCACTGAATATGTACTTCATCTTCATCTGTATGACCAAACCATTGTAGTGATCATCATCGTATGTCACGCGGGCTGTCTCTCTGGCTCGTGCGTCTGGATTAAAAAAAGGATAACCTGGTTACTGCCGTACCGGACGTGGTCTCATAAGTGGTGGAGCGTGCTTTGGTTCCCACGTCCTCCTGCTCTACCCGTCACCCCTGGAGCTCCGGTCTGGTCGACGGTTGTGCCCTCAAGCAACAGCAATGGCAGAACCCAACCCGCCCACTGCTGCAACCGCTCCTTCTCAGCCACTTAGGCTTCACTACACCGTGAGTACCTCTCATCGAGACCCTCCGGTATTTTCCGGCCTTCGCAACGAAGACGTCGAAGAATGGCTCGACAGTTATGATCGAACCAGCGTTTGTAATTATTGGGACGAGGCGCACAAACTGCGCTACGTTCCTTTTTACCTCGATGGCGTCGCTAAAACCTGGTATTACAACCACGAGAGCGACTTCTCCAATTGGTCGGCCTTCACGGGGCATCTCCGTCAGGTATTTGGCACGTCTGCAGGATGTTCTGTAGTAGCGAAACAGAAGCTCGCAACCCGCATTCAAGGGGACGACGAATCGTATACGTCCTACATTGAAGATGTTCTGGCTCTCTGTCGCCGAGCACAAAATGACATGACGGAGGCCGACCGCGTCCGACATCTACTGAAAGGCATCAACTCTGTGGCCTTCAATGCTCTCGTGATTCAGAATCCGACTACCGTCCGGGACGTCATCACTACATGCCAACGCCTGGACGCGCTTCATTCCATGCGCCTTCCACACGCCTCCTGCGACGCTCGCTTTACCAAAGAGCATGAATTGCGCGCCCTTATCCGCACAATTGTCAGAGAAGAACTTCACGGCCTTATTCCAGGCAACCCTACCGTTGCGTCTGTCCACACACCTCCTCCCAACCTGCGAGAGATAATCAAGGACGAACTGGCATCAATGACAAGCGCTGCACATGCCCCGTCTCCTGTGCGCTTCCCAGTGCCTTCGTACGCAGAAGTTGCATCGCGGGCCCCTGCACCAGTTCCAACCGTGCCTGCGGACGTCGGATGCGACCATGTGGCTGCGATGACAACGCAAGCGCCAAGGCCACGCCACTATTCTACATGGCGTCCGCCCCGCCCCATCTGCTTCTACTGTGGCATAAGGGGTCATATATCCCGTTTCTGTCGCCGCCGTCAGCAGGATGAACGATGTGGTTACGCAGCTTACGAGAGAGACTTTTCCCCGAGACCCGATGAATACGATCCCGCACCGTATCCATCCACCTTCCGTCAGTCGCCCTCCCCTCCACGGTCTCATGCTGGGCCTCATCCTTCTCGTTCATCTCGCCGCCGTTCTCCGTCACCGTTTCGGCGTACGTCATCACCCTTGCGTCCCGCTCCGATCTCTCGGGACTCGGAAAACTAGAAGGTGCAGTTTTTGGAGGGGAAACTGCTTGTCGTCGGAACGCTACAACTCCTCCGTCTCGTCCAGCTAATTTACTGCCTGTTTCTGTGGAAGGTGTTTTTGTTGACGCCCTTATAGACACTGGAGCCGCAATTTCGGTAATTGATTGTGAATTGTGTTTTCGCCTGCGTAAAGTGCAAACTCCTTATGCCGGTCCCATGTTATGCGGTGCTAATGACAGTCCAATTCGCCCGACCGGGTTGTGCACTGCTCGTATTCTCATCGATGGAATCCGTCATCACATACAATTGGCTGTGCTGTCTTCGTGCGCTCATCAGATAATCTTAGGCTGGGACTTCTTGTCAGCGGCGTCTGCTGTAATTTCGTGTGGTCGGCCCCTCATTCGTATTACGGACACTGAGCTTTCTTCTGCTGCCGACCTTTCGTCAGCCCAACCTTGTGACAGCTGCGGATTTCCTCCTGCCTCCCGGACGAGAACGTGTCCTTACGATCAAGTCACGTGACATTCTAGATGGTGACGCTGTGGTTGCTCCTTGCCAGCGCTGCATTTTTCGAGGGATCACCATCGCATCTTGTTTAGTGCGGTTCTCCCGTGGTTATGCAAGCATCACGGCCTGCAACACGACGCCAGAACCACTTCTTCTGCCTGATGGGACCACTGTTGCCAGCATTACCGAAGAAGCACCACTTTGTGTCGTGACTGGTTCATCTGCTTCGTCATCCTCAAAGTGTATGCCAGCGGAAGATGCATTTCCTGCTCTCAAGGCCACTTTGTGTGAACATCTCAACCCAACGCAAACGGATGCCTTGCTAGCGTTATTAATGAAGCACAAAACTTGCTTTGACGTTTGTTCCGAAGGTCTGGGTCAAACAACAGTGACCGCCCATCGTATCGACACCGACGGATCCCGTGTGATTCGCCGCCACCCTTACCGTGTGTCGGCTTCTGAGCGCAAGCTTATAGAAGAACAAGTCAACGACATGCTCGCGGGCAACGTCATCAGGCCTTCAACAAGCGCATGGTCTTCTCCTGTCGTACTAGTGAAAAAAAAAGGTTGACTCGGTACGGTTTTGCATTGATTACAGATCACTCAACAAAATCACTCGTAAGGACGTCTACCCAATGCCTCGCATTGACGACGCTCTTGATACTTTACAAGGTGCCGAGTACTTTTCAAGTCTTGACTTGCGCTCCCGTTATTGGCAGATTCCAATGCACGAGTCTGATAAACAGAAGACTGCGTTTGCTACGCCAGATGGGCTCTTTGAATTCAATGTAATGCCTTTCGGCCTGTGCAATGCCCCAGCCACATTCGAACGGATGATAGACACGGTACTGCGGGGATTAAAATGGAAGACTTGCCTTTGCTACCTGGACGACATTGTCATTTTTTCGTCGAGCTTCTCACAGCACCTGGAACGGCTAGACGAAGTCCTCACGTGTTTAGCTAAGGCCGGTCTCCAGCTCAACACTAAGAAGTGTCGGTTTGCCAGTCACAGCATCAAGGTATTAGGTCACGTCGTCAGTAAACATGGCGTTGAGCCCGATCCCGACAAGGCTGCCGCGGTACTGCACTTTCCTACACCAACCACACAGAAAGACCTCCGCAGCTTCCTTGGCTTAGCATCGTATTTCCGCCGCTTTGTACGTGATTTCGCTACTATTGCGGCTCCTCTGCACAAACTTCTGACCACGAGCGCACCCTTTGTCTGGTCGGATGACTGCGAAGCTGCTTTTCACACCCTCAAGCGATGCCTCACATCACGGCCAGTGCTTCGCCATTTCGACCCTGCAGCACCTACTGTGCTACACACTGACGCAAGTGGACTTGGCATCGGTGCTGTCCTTCTTCAGCGGAACCACGCTTCCGAAGAACAAGTCGTGGCCTACGCGAGCCGTACTCTGTCACATGCTGAGCGAAACTACAGCATCACTGAGCAAGAATGTCTCGCCATCGTGTGGTCCATACAAAAGTTTCGTGCTTACTTATACGGCCGGCATTTCACAATAGTGACTGACCATCATGCTCTGTGTTGGTTATCGTCTCTCAAAAATTTGTCGGGACGCCTTGGCCGTTGGGTACTACGATTGCAAGAGTATGACTACAGCGTCACATATAGGTCGGGCCGAGAGCACCAAGATGCCGACGCTTTGTCCCGTTGCCCGCTCTCGCAAAGCGCCGAAGTGTCACCTTCCATCTGTTCGTCACCGCCCGCCAAAGTGACCAAACAAACGGCTGCTCCTTCGAAACAGTTAGTTGCCTCGGCGGACCTTCTTTCGTCCACAGATCTCGCCTCGCTCCAACATGCCGATACCTACTGCCGCACAATCATCGATCGGCTCACTGGCTTATCGCGTGCTCCAAACAGCCGCCTAAGACGACAACTTGCCCGTTTCAAGCTTCAAGAGGGAATATTATGTCGGCAAATTTACCATCCTCTCGGTAACCAATGGGTTCCCGTCATTCCTCGCTCACTTCGTCTGGAAGTTCTACAAGCGTTTCATGACGATGCGACAGCTGGCCACTTAGGGTTCCACAAGACCTACGACCGCCTCAGGACTCGCTGCTTTTGGCCTGGCCTCTCCACTTCTGTCGCCAAGTACGTCGCTTCCTGCGCGTCATGCCAGCACCGAAAACGTACCACGTCTCTTCCCGCAGGGCCACTGCAACCACTGCCGTGCCCGTCCACACCCTTTGAATTTGTGGGCATAGACTTATACGGACCTCTTCCGCTTACGTCAGCCGGTCACCGCTGGATTGTTACTGCCGTAGACCACCTTACTCGCTACGCGGAGACGGCAGCTCTTTCATCTGGTGCTACCTCTGAAGTAGCCGATTTTTTCCTTCGCGCCATTATTTTACGACATGGCGCACCGCGTGTGCTCCTTAGTGACCGTGGCAAGACATTTCTTTCACATGTCCTTGCTGAAGTCTTAAAGGCCTCTAACACTATCCACAAGACCACATCAGCGTATCACCCAGAAACTAATGGTCTGACTGAGCGTTTTCACCGAACTTTGTCCGACATGATCTCTATGTACGTGCAACCAGATCACAAAAACTGGGACACAATACTTCCTTTTGTCACGTTCGCATATAACACTGCCATACAGCGTACAACAAATTTCAGCCCTTTTTTTCTCGTGTATGGCCGTGTACCGACTTTTGTTCTGGACACCACCTTTTTGTCCACATCTTCCAATCCATCTTCGTCTCTCCCGGAAGAGTTCGCCGCTCGCGTCGCTCGCTGCCGTAAAATCGCCCGTGCCAACACTGCTACCATTCAGGACAAGAGAAAAAACGACCTTGATGCGAAGCGTCGAGTTGTTGTGTTCCGCCCAGGCGACGAAGTCCTTTTGTGGACACCTGTTCGTGTACCTGGGCTCTGCGAAAAATTCCTTCACCGGTATCTCGGTCCATACACCGTCCTGGAACGAACATCTGAAGTCAACTATCGCGTTGCTCCTGTCAACGCGGCTTCTGATCGTCGTCGCCGCCACACCGAGATCGCCCACGTCTCTCGACTGAAACGATATATTCGGCGTCCCAACCCTTTCTAACTTGCTGCCCTCTTTCGCGAAGGGGGGAAAATAGTGTGAGCACTGAATATGTACTTCATCTTCATCTGTATGACCAAACCATTGTAGTGATCATCATCGTATGTCACGCGGGCTGTCTCTCTGGCTCGTGCGTCTGGATTAAAAAAAGGATAACCTGGTTGCTGCCGTACCGGACGTGGTCTCATAATATTGTTAAGACGTTTATTGGTGGACACTCGTTGATGATTCCCGACAGCGACAGTCAATGCGGGGATCGACTCTCTGCACGAGCTGCTCTTCTTATGAAAAGGGCGACCCACTAGAAGGCACTCGAGAGGACGACCCACTGTTCAAAGGCTTTGCCACAACTACCCCGGGCACGAAAAGGGAGCCGCCTGGCGACCTAACAGGTGGTTACAATGAGCAGGTCATGGTAGGCCTTGAGGCGCTCCACGTTAACAATGTCGCGTCCTCGACGGCGCATGTCCGAAGATGGTTCGATTGGTTCAATCAAGTAGTTGACAAGAGAAGTGCGTTTGACGACACAGTAGGGGCCTTCGTATTTGGGCAATAGTTTTGAAGATAGGCCAGTTGCAGTGGTAGGGATCGAGAGCCAAACGAGCGCTCCAGGGAGGAACGTGGGCGCAGTAGTGCTGGCGTCAGCGCGAATACTTTTTTGCCGTTCTTGATCGTGCGCAGTAAAGGTCTTTGCAAGCTCTCGACACTCTTCAGCAAGCTTGGCTGTAGCAGAAGCAGGCGCCCACTCAGACGGATCTGGCCTGTACGGAAGTATCGTGTCGATGGTGTGCGACGGGTGCCTTCCATATAATAAAAAGAAAGGTGAAAAGCCAGTAGTGCTCTGAGGGGCGGTATTATATGCGTAGGTGACGAAGGGTAGAATGGAATCCCAATTTGTGTGATCGGCGGCGACGTACTTGGAGAGCATGTCGCCGAGCGTATGGTTGAAGCGTTCAGTGAGGCCATTTGTCTGCGGGTGGTAAGCAGCAGTTTTGCGGTGAACAATGTTGCACTCTTTAAGAATGGATTCAACGACTTCAGACAGGAAGACGCGGCCTCGGTCACTGAGCAGTTCCTGGGGTGGACCGTGTCGCAAAATGAATCGGTGGAGCAGAAAGGAGGCCACACCGCTCGCTGTAGCCGCGGGGAGAGCGGCCGTTTCGGCGTATCGCGTGAGGTGGTCCACAGCGACAATGGCCCAGCGGTTACCAGCCGACGTCAGTGGAAGTGGCCCATACAAATCGATGCCAACGCGCCCAAAGGGCCTGGCAGGGCAAGGTAGAGGTTGCAGACCTGCCGGTGATAGGTGCGTTGAAGCTTTTCGGCGCTGACAATCTATGCAGGAGCGAACGAATTTCTGCACGTAGCGGTACATGCCGCGCCAAAAGTACCGTTGGCGAATGCGGTGGTAAGTCTTCGATACCCCGGAGTGCGCACATTGCGGATCGGAATTAAAAAACTCGCATATGTCAGAGCGCATACTGCGAGGTATGACTAGTAGCCACTGGCGGCCGTCACCGTTGTAATTGCGCCTGTGGAGGAGGTCGTCGCGAATGGCGAAATGGTGGGCTTGACGACGCAATGCGCGAGTGGATGGAGTGGATGGATCAGCCAGCAAGTCGATCAGTGAGGCGATCCATTGATCCTTGCGCTGTTCAGTAGCAATGGTATGAATGCTAATGGAAGAAATGGCAAGGTGAGACGCGGAGTTGTGGCCGTTGTCGTCAGGCAAGGGAGAGCGTGACAGGGCGTCGGCGTCAGCATGTTGCCTTCCATTGCAGTACAGCACGCGGATATCATAGTCTTGCAGGCGAAGCGCCCACCGGGCGAGACGGCCTGAGGGATCTTTCAATGACGACAACCAGCATAGTGCATGATGGTCGGTGACGACATCAAATGGGCGACCATACAAATAAGATCGGAACTTCGTAAGGACCCAGACGATTGCCGAACATTCCTTTTCGGTGATGGTGTAATTAGTCTCGGCCTTAGTAAGCGTACGGCTTGCATACGCCACGACATATTCCGGGAACCCTGGTTTGCGCTGCGCAAGGACAGCGCCAAGGCCGACACCACTGGCATCCGTGTGTACCTCTGTAGGGGCCGTAGGGTCGTAGTGGCGGAGTATGGGAGGCGACGTCAACAAACGACGGAGCGTTGTGAAAGCGTCGTCACACTGTGATGACCACGAATGGAGAGGCCAGTTACTTCCAAGGAGCTTCGTCAGCGGCGATATGATAGTCGCGAAGTTTCGAATGAAGCGCCGAAAGTAGGAACACAGCCCTACGAAACTGCGCAGTTCCTTGACGGATGTCGGCTTGGGGAACTCGGACATGGCCCGAAGCTTAGCTGGATCAGGGAGAATTCCGTCCTTGCACACAACGTAGCCGAGTATTGTCAGCTGCCGAGCTGCAAATCTGCACTTCTTTAGGTTCAGTTGCAGACTGGCGTCAATCAGACGCGTTAAAACATGCCGTAGGCGCTGAAGATGCGTCGAGAAGTCCGGAGCGAAAACGACGACGTCATCGAGGTAGCACAGGCACGTGTGCCATTTCAGGTCACGCAGAACAGTATCCATCATGCGCTCAAAGGTGGCGGGCGCGTTGCACAGCCCAAACGGCATGACGTTGAATTCGTACAAGCCGTCGGGGGTGACAAAAGCGGTCTTCGGTCGAGCGTCCTCAGCCATAGGTACTTGCCAGTACCCTGAGCGCAAATCGAGGAATGAAAATAATTCTGCTCCTTGCAGGCGGTCAATAGCGTCATCTACATGTGGTAGTGGGTACACGTCCTTACGAGTGATCTTGTTGAGGCGTCGGTAGTCCACACAGAACCGCACAGAACCGTCCTCCTTCGTGACGAGAACGACAGGAGATGCCCAGGGGCTGCTAGAGGGGCGAATAACATCGCGGCGAAGCATGTCGTTGACTTGCTCGTTGATTACACGGCGTTCTGTGGGAGATACGCGATATGGACGCTGTCTCAGTGGTGGCTCTGTGCCTGTGTCGATGCGATGCGTAATGGTGGATGTGCGGCCGAGAGAAGGTTGGGCGACATCAAAAGAAGACCGGAATTCTTCCAACAGGCCCAGAAGCTGGGAACGCTGGCCTGGCGTAAGGTTGTCGGGAACGGAGGGACCGAATACATCATCGAATGATGAAGCAGATGTCGAAACAGCACTAAGCGTACTGAAACTTGAGCAGTGCATGTCATCGGGTTGATCCATAACTTGTTCCATAACTTGTTCGTCTTCGATGGGTTCCACGCTGCCGAGACATTCCCCTCGCACCAACGTAACGCTGTACGGGGATGAGTTCACTGCAAAAATAGTGGTGCTGCCGTGAGTGAGTTGCACGGTCGCGAACGGAACCAGCAAGCCTTTTCTGATGAAAACACGATGAGATGGGGAGAGGAGTGCAGCGGTGTCAGAAAGGCTTGCGCAGTAGACCGACACCGTCGCGGACGAGCTAGCAGGCACTTGGGTGTCATCTCTGACGAGTAACTTGCTTGCGGCAGATGGACTGTCGGCCGGCGTCAAAGAAGAGAATTGGGTGAGTTCTATTTCTGCTGGTGCGCAATGAATGACGGCGTCATGGCGGGAGAGAAAATCCCATCCTAGGATGACGTCGTTAGAGCATAAAGGAATTATGATGAATTCGACCGCATACATCACGTCCTGAATCATAAGACGGGCTGTGCACATCGCCGTAGGGTGAATGCTTTAGGCGCTGGCTGTACGGAGGGAGAGCCCGGAGAGTGGCGAGGTCACTTTGCGCAGTAATCGGCTAAGTTTTGCGTCCATGACGGATATGGCGGCTCCAGTATCTACAAGGGCAGATGCACGAACGCCATCCACAAGTACGTCTATCACGTTCGATGGGCTTTCCTGAGGGCTTCCGCAGTTCGACAGCGTCGCAGCCCTTGCCTCGTGGACTGCGACGACTAGTTTTCCTGGTCGCCCTCGAGTGGACGTGGCCGCATCGGCGACAGTGAGCGACGTCGCGGAGATGGTGAACGGCGGGTAGACGGAGCGGGGCGGGACGACGGCGACATCGGTGGCGGTTGGTCATAAGAGCGGCTTGATTGGCTGGGAAAGTTCGAGGCGACCTGCGGTTGCTGCACACGATTGCAATAGCGTGCTACATGACCGACGCGACCGCAAGCAAAGCAGATGGGGCGATTGTCAGCAGTGCGCCATCTGTTCGCGGGTCCCATCCATGTCGCAGAACGCGTTGGGCGAGCCGGCTGTTGATATGAGTGCATGGTGGGCGGCACTCGGGGCACGTGGGTGACGTCGGCGTATGTAGGCGACACAGTTTCTCCGAAGGCGTGGGGCCTCACGGTGGTTGCGGTGTAACTTACAGGGCAATTCACAGAAATCGGTGAGGGCGGCCTGGCTACAACTTGGGCGTAGCTGAGTGGCGCAGATACAGGAGGCGGCTGGTGGTATTCTGGAACGACCTGCGCGATTTCCTGCTGAATGGCTCGGCGGAGCGGAGGTACAAGTGTACTTGATGGCTGCTGAGCATGTTGCGGCGGAGCAAAAGCCAGTAAAGAGACCTGGCGGGCAACTTCCTCACGCACGAATGACTTGATTTCGGCGAGCAATGTTGTGTGGTCAGGAACCGGTGACAAAGCGGAGAGACCAGCATCACGTGGTGGCGATCGACGGGTCATCAATCGCTGCCGCCGCAGCTAGTCGTAACTTCGGCATAATGTAATGATTTCTGCCACAGTATGAGGGTTCTTGGCCAGAAGCATGGTGAAGGCATCGTCGGCGATGCCTTTTAGAACATTCGTGATTTTGTCAGCCTCTGACATGTTCAGGTCGACTTTCTTGCACAAGTCAAGGATGTCCTCGATGTAACTTGTGAAGGACTCGCCAGTCTGCTGTGCTCGTTCACGTAAACGCTGTTCGGCTTGCAGTTTACGAACGGCAGGGCGGCCGAACACGTCAACGACAGCGGTCTTAAAAGCGGACCAAGTCGGGAAATCTGATGCGTGGTTATTGTACCACATTCCGGCCACACCCGCAAGGTAGAAGAACAGGTTACCGAGTTTAGCTGCCTCATCCCAATGATTGGGGATGCTCACACGTTTGTACATGGCAAGCCAGTCCTCGACGTCGGTGCCATCCGCGCCGGTGAAGACAGGAGGGACGCGGATGCGGGGGACACCGGGACATGGCGTCGGTGTAGGAGGGAGCGTTTGCTGAGCGGCGTCCTGGTGCATGGTAGAAGGCACGGTACGGGATCGAAGCTCGAAGGGCATCGAATGCGAACCAAAGATCTTTGAAGGGGACAGCACTCTCCACCAAATTGTAAAGACGTTTATTGGCGGACACTCGTTGATGATTCACGACAGCGACAGTCAATGCGGGGACCGACTCTCTGCACGAGCTGCTCTTCTTCTTATGAAAAGGGCGACCCACTAGAAGGCACTCGAGAGGACGACCCACTGTTCGAAGGCTTTGCCGCAATATATATATATATATATATATATATATATATATATATATATATATATATATATATATATATATTATATATATATATTATATATATATATATATATATATATATATATATATATATATATATATATATATATATATATATATATATATATATCGCCTCGCCGCGGTGGTCTAGTGGCTAAGGTACTCGGCTGCTGACCCGCAGGTCGCGGAATCAAATCCCGGCTGCGGCGGCTGCGTTTCCCATGGAGGCGGAAACGTTGTAGGCCCGTGTGCTCAGATTTGGGCGCACGTTAAAGAACCCCAGGTGGTTGAAATTTCCGGAGCCCTCCACTACGGCGCCTCTCATAATCATATGGTGCTTTTGGGACGTTAAACTTCACATATCAATCAATGTATATATAATGGCACTGCGTAACATGTGCGGACAAAGACGTTTTTTGGAGGGAAATGTATACTCACATGTATCTCAACAGGTTGCGCAATGCCATTATGCACCTATCTTTCATTTGGCTAAAGTTCTATCGACACACCGAGATCAAACCACACAAGAAATAATTGAAGCTTAAAAAATCAACAACAGGGGCGAATAATGCATCAGCGTGCGCACTATAGTACTGCAAGATAGCGAGGTAAAGTTCTTCTATAGCACAATATCTTAATTTCAATGCTGTTGGAGAGTACACTTAGGATGTACAAGCTATTTTTTAACTGCTCAAAATGTAGCGGATCTGTCGTTTTCTTGCCTTTATGTGGTCACATGCAAAGTTTGTAAATACTTTTTCAGTTCCGTAACTCGGTCGCAGAAAGCGGTCCCGCGCGTTCGCGGGCGCACGTTTTGCTAGTGTTGCTCCTTTCCGCAGTTGGTTTGCAAATACGTGCCAGGCTGTCATTGCGCTTTTATCTGCGAAGCATTCCATAGCAAACTTCGACGACCTTGACGTATCTATCTATCTATCTATCTATCTATCTATCTATCTATCTATCTATCTATCTATCTATCTATCTATCTATCTATCTATCTATCTATCTATCTATCTATCTATCTATCTATCTATCTATCTATCTATCTATCTATCTATCTATCTATCTATCTATCTATCTATCTATCTATCTATCTGTCTGTCTATCACGTCGCCTAGGACATTTAGCTCTCCTGGCTGTTTCGATACTGGTGTCGATACCAAACTTATCCAGAACATATTGGCGCTAGTAATATTGTCGCTACAATATTAGACTAGTCATAACATGAAAATCACGACATGTAGGGTATGAATATCATGATTTACATTTCATGGTCCTGCAGCTCTTGCGGTAGTTTCGTTCACATGACATTTTTCAAAAGTGGTACGATATGACATGACGGCATGGCGAACATAATCAACAGACCCTAATAAGAAAATCATGAAATGCATTTCATAATTTTCATGTTATGACTAGTCATGACTCTACGCCACGCTCAAGTTGTCGGTAAGTAGAAGGTACTGTTCCGTTACGTCTATCACCTCTTGCATGGCACTTTCCACTTGCCCTTCCCTACCGCCGGTGCACCAGATTTAGATGTCATCGGCGTAGATGGTGTGGCTGATACCTTCGACTAGGGCCAGTTTCTTCGAAAGGCCGACCACGCAGATGTTGAAAAGAGTGGGTGAAATGACCGAGCCTTGCGGTGTACCACGTGGGCCCAGCAGCAACTTGTCAGAGACACAGCCACCGATCCGCAGTTTCGCTATCCTCCCGGTTATAAACGAACAGATATAGTTTGGGGCCCAGCTCTAGGTCCGCGACAGAAGCCAGGATGTACGACTGGAGACCATTGTCAAACGCCTTCTCGTGGTCAAGTTTGAGCAAGGCCCTGGTGTCCCAGGTACTAACGTCAATTGTTCCATGCTTGATCATCTTCATGGCGTCCTGCGCCGATAATCCGGCTCGGAAGCCAATAATGTTGTGAGTATAGATGTTGTCTTCCAGATATCGGCTTAATCGGATGAGGACGGCGTGCTCGGCCACTTTCGCTACGCAGGACGTCAGAGAGATTGGTCAGAGGTTTTCAATATTCAGAGTCTTGCCTGGTTTGAGGATCAGAATGGTCATGGTGTTCTGCCATTTTTCCGGGACGCTGCCGTTTCCCCTCCGCGTCTCGTTAGTCTTCTTTGTGAGGTATTTCATTGAACCATCATCAAGATTCTGCAGCGTCTGATTAGTGATGCCTTCGGGACCAGGCGCGGGCTTGCCTTTGAGTGCAAAAATGGTTTGCCTGACTTCCGCATGGTGAAGTCTTCGTCCAATTCCGGGCGGGCCGGGCCAACGTACCCGAGAAACCAGACCTCCTCATCTCCGTGCTTCAGGGGCATGTACTTCTTCATGAGCTTGGCAGCCAGCTATTCTCCGGAACACGACCTGGGTGCTTCGTGAAGGGTTCTGGCGAGAGTGTGTCTCTGATTCGACCTTGTGTTGCCCTCATCAAGTAAATGTTTTAGTAAGCCCCACGACTTGCCATTGCGCATCTGGCCATCGATCGAGTCGCAGACCTAGTCTCATTGCTGCTTGTAGAGGGTTCGACAGTCATCTTCGATAGTCTTATTGAGCTCCGACATTCTTCTCCTTAACCTTCGGTTGAATCTTTGTGCCTTCCATCGGAGTAGCAGCACATGCTTGGCTTCAATCAGATGAGCTGCCCTGCTGTCCATCATGTCTACCTCCAGGTCGGTAGAAATTTTATTTGTGGATGACTCCGTGTCGCTGTTGATTCATTCGCACCTGGCTGCTATGTCTTTGAGGGTGAGTTAAATATCGTTTCAGCGGAACTCACGAAAACGATCCCAATCTGTGACGGTGAGCTCTCCAAATTTACTTCAGTTGATGTCGAAGCGGGTCTCGAGTACGTATTGGTCGCTGCGAAAATTCCTTGCGGTGTTATTCCACTCCACTCCCTCAAGATTTTTCACAAACGCCAGATGGGGGGTGGTGTCCCGTGTCACTGAGTTGCAAATTCAAGTTGGGGACACCTTCTCCGTGACAAGTGTGAGGTCCAATTCGTTGGCTCCCACAATCTTCAGACCTTGCTTGTGTCGTAGACGTACCCCCCATAGTCCATAAGGGGAGTTGAAGTCCCCGACGACGACAAGGGGATGGGTGTCGGCCAGGTCAACGGACTTTTTGAGTATCGTCTGAAACTGCTGTCGGGAGTCCCAGGAACTGCTGTAAATTTTAAGTATTAATACGCTGTTTCTTCGCTGGTTGCGGTATCTCGTGTTCAGCTGAATTTTCAACATGACATAATTGACATCGCAACTCGCCAGCTTCAGGTCATGAGACAGGTGCGTATATTTTCTATCCACAAACGTCCACACTTTCCGACCACCGGGATGACCGGGAATGGCTCAATAACCTTGAAGTGATGCGGCAGAAACTAGGGCTTTTTGTAAAGCTATTATCTGTGGTTGACGAAATAGTGATCTAAAATACTGCTGCAACCTAGCCCTCGGGTTGGAGTACCCGCTGCAGTTCCCTTGCCAAACTGTGAACCTTTCTATGGAACTATTCATGATTAGGCAGATTTTCTGTAGTTCCCGGTGTAAGCGATGCAGCACGTAAAACGTTCTCGCGAGCCCGAGTCACCGATGAGGCTGTCGCCCTCACTCGATTACCCGACGCGTCCAGAACAACCACCTGCATTGGAGTAGCGGACGTATTACTAGCAATCACCATACAGTCCAGAGTGTCCACTCAATCAGCCAGTTAACCTAGGCCTCCCCTCGGGTCTTCTAAGGCAGTTTGCACCAGTGCCAAACCTTGCTGTAACTGCTGTGCACTTGTAGTGAGCGTGGCCAACATACTATTCATCTCCTTGAGCACCTGATTCTTTCTTATTGGAAAGTTCCCTGAACTTAGGGGCCTCGGCTGAGTCGCTAGCCGGAATCGGTACTTCGGTAGGGGATGGTGGCAAAGCTGTATCTGAAGCCTATATCTGAAGCCTCTAACTGAAAGCCTGTATTTGAAGCCTTTCAGCTACATCTGAAAAATTGGTCATCAGTCATAGGACTGATAACCACTTTTTGAATTTCGGTCATTTTGCTAGCCATCTTCTTGATTGATTGATTGATTAAAACTTTATTTTTGTCCTGAGAAGACGCAGGGGAGACCCCGCGCCACCCGGCTAATCCCACGTTGGGACCGTCAAGCCGAGCTTGGCGGCCCGTTCACGGGCACTCTGGACGGCCAGGGTTTGATCCTTAAGTTCGGGGCTGCGTAAGAGCGCAGCCCACCTTTCCTCGCTGAAGGCAGGGCCGATGGCTTCACATTCCCACAACACATGATTGAATGTGGCTAACAGTCCACAAGCGGGGCAATCCGCACTTGGATACCGTTCAGGGTAGATGGCATGAAGAACCACAGGGTTAGGATACGCACTGGCTTGCAATAGTCTTAGGGTGACTGCCTGCGCCCTGCACAAGGCCGGGTGTGGGAGAGGGAATACCCTTCTTGACAGATAGAAGTGCTTTGTTATTTCGTTGAACGTAAGTAAGGGTTTCCAGCGAGGTAGAGGGACTGTGGAGGCAGCGCGGTCAGTGAGTCCTCGCGCGGCCTCGTGTGCGCCCTCGTTCGGGTTGGAGGTAGGGCCCTCAATCGACCCCAGGTGAGCGGTAAACCAAGTGAGATAATGGGGCGTGATACTCTTGACGCTTTGGAGAATGCGGAGGGCCTGAGGGGCTACCATCCCGGTTTCGTAGACTTTGATAGCCGCCTTGGAGTCGCTGTCTTCTTGATCATTTCTTTTAATTCCGCAATTTTCTTCTGAAGGCGCGCTACCTCGGCGTCCCTAGATTGCTCTGGGGGTGTGGGCCGCGAGAATGTCCCGTTTCGCTGTCACCACGACCCTTGTCGGCCCATGTAAGGGTCGGCTTCCTCTTCTTCTGCTGGCCATTACTGGAACCGGACCCGGTCGTGGAGGCAGAACGGCTTCTGGAATGACCCTCAAAACAGCTCCTGGATCCAGATTTGCCCCAGGACCTGCATCTGCTTCTGCACCTAGAACGGCGGTCGGAAGGCGTCCTGGAGCTGGAGCATGCACAGGCTCCGTGGTGACCAGCTTGGGCCAAGAAGCAGTGGTCATCCTGAGCGAAAGCAGGAGATTTGCTCCTATTTCCACGCGATCACTCTGCGCGTCTGCGTCTCACAAGGCGGGGCATCTGGTACCTCTCCTTGCACTCCCTGGATCCAGTAAGGTACCGGCCCCAACACAGTTTGCACTTGGGGTCGCAGGCGTGGTTCTTATACGAATTGGTGACGCCGCATGCCCTGCACACGATGTCGTCTGTGCTGGGGCACACGTCTGATTGATGTTCAAGACGGCCACAGGCGTAGCACATATCAACTTGTTTACTATACAAGGTACACCGGACGAGCGTACCGGCGTACGAGGCGTAGTTTGGCACCCTGTAGCCGTCAAAGACCACAACCACGCTGCTCGTGGTGTTTAGTCGTTTGGCCCCCAGGGCTAGCGGGTTCTTTGATTTGATTACCTTGCTGTCGAGCTCTGCCTGACCCTCACTCGGTGCAATGCCACGGATGGCACCCTTGCACTTAGCATCGGGAGCTGCTTCGTATGCGTTGACTTTGTCTTGCTGATCCCCAACAACAATGCATTCCACCTTGACATAACGAGTCGCGTTCTCCCTGCATGGAATACTGACGGTCATAATGTTTCATTGAAAATTCGAGCACATAGTGCCCGCGTCCCGCGACACTGAGTCGATGCCGACCGCTTTCCATATGGCCTCGGCCACAACGATCGGACCTACCTTGCTAATATTGAGGCCTCCCATCGGCCTGACAATGATCTTCGCTTCGTCGTTGGGCAGTGGAGGCATCGTTCCGACACGAATAATCCAGGTTTTAGCCCTCCCGTGGTCTCGACGACCCTGGGCAGCCACATCGTCGTTCAGGTGAGCACGGATGGAAACAACTCCCACTTGTTTGACGGATGCTGACTTGTCTCGAAGCGTCTGAAAGAAACTGTTTGCCATCCAGAATTCTTAGCGAACTCTTCAGGAGTCAGAAGCTCTCAGTTCACTTCCATCACTGCACAGTCTCAATGTCCGCACAAGAGAAAAAAATTGGCAGATCCCACGTACAGTGCGAATCGATGATATGCGAAGCACGAATGAGAAATGTGGATATGTCACTTTAAAATCAGCACTACACTACGATGTGAAGGTAAATGATGCCGTATATGACTTCCGTGTCGTGATTATCATGTTTGAATGTGTCATTTACCTTCGTCATCTATTCACGTCACGTGATACCAAATTTAGTATATGTGGAGCTAGCGAAATGGCCGTGACCACGCTATGAGCGTGGCATGTGTTCATGTTCTTGCATGACGCGCGTGTCAGGATGTTCCCACCAGTCATATACTTTGTCATCTATTCACGTCTCGTAACACTGAATTTGGTATATCTGGAGCTAGCGAAACGGCCGCAAACGCATCATGAAGGGCCCTCACCTTTTCATAAACGCCTCCCTGGGCGCCGCCATAGCCCTCCTTTGGCTGTGCGAATTGGCGCGTCTCCTCGAAAACGCACTGACAACGCTGCGCCCTTAGCCTTTGTACTCTCGCGCAGAGCCCATCATGGCGGTGTTTTTTCCCTTCCTGTGAAAAGGTGCATACCAATGTAGCGTTGACGTGCGCACACTGGGCACAGCGACGCTACGTTAGCAAAACGCGAGCACACTATAATCGGACGCCAGGCGCGACTAGCGTCTGTCGGTGTGGGCCGACGGCAACCGACGTGAAATGTGACACGACGCACTTCGAGCCGATGAATGGAAGGGTGAAAAAACTTTTTTAAAAAAAGGAACCCTGCAGGGTTACCGGCCCGGGCTCAGGCCACCCCGACGTTTTGTGTGGTGAGGCGTAGCCTTTCAACCGCTGTCCGGGCCCGCTGGATTGCCCACAGTTGGTCGTGCAGATCTGAGCTAGTCAGCGCACTTAGCCAACGCTCCTCGAGAAGGACCGGTTTTATATTGTCCTCTCGGTATAATACTGTGACCTGTGTACATTGCCATAGAATATGTGCCATATCTGCGTGTTCGTGCTTACAGAGGGTACAGCTTGTTTGTGGGTATTGTCTGGAATTTACTCTGTTCAGGTGTACTGGATTTTAAAAGGTTCTGGTTTGCAATCTTGCCAATCTGTTTCTTGAGATCTGTCTAGCTGTTAGTGTGGTGGCGGTTATTCTTCTCGTTGTCGCTTATAATGTGTCAATCTGTCATGATACGTGATCAGTCCGTCTCTGTCGTCTTGTATCGCATATTCATCATTGTCATCACCTCCATCGTCCCCATTTTCTTAACCGGAATCGCCCCCTCCCCTTCTGTGGTCGTGCGGGGGGCCGGGCCGTCACTGTCCGAGCCGTGGTGGGTTAGTTCTCGCACGGTTCGGTGGGCCTCCTCGCTGAGGTTTTGAGGGATAGTCGTGTCTTCAATGTTTAATTTCCCCATGTGCGCCGGGATCCACTTGAGGTATTTGGGTACAATTTTGCCGTTCCGGAAGTCTTCTGCTCTGCGGTTCAAGATTTTGGCCGTGTCGGTGGAAACCCATCCCATTGTGAAATTCGTAATGGCCATCTTGGAGTCACTGATTATTAATCTGTCGTTGTTTCGACCACTGACTACGGCAAATGCAATGGCCATTTCTTCCGCTGCTTCCGACGATCTGGTCCTTACGGAGCCCGTGGCCAAGGTCTTTCCTTTTGTGTCTATGACCGCCATTGCGAAGAAGGAGCCAAGCATTGCGTCCGCCTCTTTTCGTGACGGAGGGACGCCGGACGCGCTGAAACGTGCATGCGTCATAGAAACGCAGTGCGGCATGCGCCTGCGAGTATATGGCAGGGCCGGCGCCTGGCGTGGCAACGCCGGCGTGACGCGACAAATTGAGCGCCGGTGAGCAAGCGCACCGCGTAATGTCGAAAGGTGTTGACGCTTCACTGCGGCATGTAGCCATGTTCTCACATGACGCACATCTCATGATTATTATGTTTGCACTAGTCACATAACTTCGTCATGCATTGGCGTCACGTAATATCAAATACGGCATATGTGAAGCTAGCGAAACAGCCGCGAGCACATAAGTGTGGCAGGTCATGTTAGATGAAACGCATCTCATGTTTATCTGATTTGCACCAGTGTTATACCTTCGTCATCCATTCACATTCCTTAATACCAAACTTGGTATAAGCGAAGCTAGTGAAACGGCCGCCAGCGCATCATGAGCGTGGCATGTAGTCATGTTGTCACATGAGATGCATCTCATGATTATCATGTTTGCACCATTCAGATACCTTCGTCATCCATTCACGTACCCTAATACCAAATTTGGTATATGTGACGCTAGCGAAAGAGTCGCGAGCACATTACGAGCGTGACACGTAGTCATGTTGTTACATGACATGCGTGTCATGATTTTCATGTTAGGCTTCATCACTTGTGTTCGCCATGCAATCATGCCATACCATACCAGTTTTGCAACATGCCATGTGAACGAAACTACCGCAAGAGCTGCAGGACCATGAAATGTAAGTCATGACATTCATGACATACGTGTCATAATTTTGACAACATGACTAGTAAATATGTTCATAACACAGTAATGTTATGCCATACCAAGCTTGGTATTGATACCAGTATCGAAACGGCCAGGAGAGCTAAAAGTCGTAGGAGGTTACATAGATATAGAGATAGATACGCTCAAAGTCACTGAAGTTCGCTAAGAAATGCTTTGCATTAAAAAAGAGGCGGACGCCTCAGCAGCAACACCACATCGCGTCAGCTCAAACGCAGTCAGCGTTTGCTTCGAAGCGGTGGGGGCAGAACGAAAAAGCGCGATAGTATAGCGAAAAGTCCACCCACCTCCAAAAACTGGGTATAGGCATGATCGCTACAACTTCACGAGTTCGCTGGTACTAAAAGCATGGAACTGGGCACAATTGAAACGACCGAAATTATTTACGTAAGCGGGAGCCCGTCCTAACACATCCACAGCCAAGCGACGCTCCACGTGACGTCTTCCGCGCATGTTAAAGGGACCTATATACTCCAACGTAACGTTGACAAGCACGCACAATGCGCTACGGTGGAACAACGGAAGCAGCCTGTAGGCACCCGGCAATGCAGTTTATGAGAACTGATAGTAGTTCCAGAACACACAGCCTAGCGAGTAGGCGCAGCAAAACCGAACTTGCACGAGCGTATAATTTTCTTTTTTTTTGTTGTGAGCAAAGGGGTCACGGCTGATTATATAAGCGCGCAGCGTTCTTTGAAAACGTGCCAGAAAGAGCAGTGACACTTAAGCGTCTCACCGTGTTCAGCGAGCGTTGTATTTTTTTAGTATCCCTGGCGGTCGGTACCAACAATACTGAGGCGGCCCAAACAGCTTCGTCGCGCCCTCTGGTCCACTGTCGGGCGCCTATAATCTGACGCCAAGCATGACAGGGGCGACCAGCACTGTCAACGCGGCCCGGCGGCAACTGGCGCAAAATGCGACATGCTGCATTTCGCGCCGACGACGTTACCCGAACAGCACTGCGTCTGCCTTTGTTCTTGACGGAGGGACGCCCGGCGGGCTCAAATGCGCATGCACCAAAGCAACACAGCACAGCGCGCACCTTCGAGTATAGGCACCCGGATATGCAGTTTAAGAGATCTGATGGTAGCGCCAGAACACACAGCATAGCGAGTAGTCTCAGCGAAACCAAATTTGCATGTGCATATCATTTTCTTTTTTTATTTGTGAGCAAGGGTGCCACGGCTATTAGGTAAGCGCCCAGGAAGCGTTCATTGAAAACGTGCCAAAAAGGGCACTGACACTTCAGCGTGTCACTGTGTTCAGCCAGCGTTCCACTTTCTTAGTATCCCTGGCGGTCAGTACCAACAACGCTGAGGCGGTCCGAAGAATTTCGTCGCGCCCCCCTGGTTTGCTTTCGGGTGCCTATACGGCAGGCAGATCGGCGCCTGGTGTGGTATCGCTGGCGTGATGCGAAGAAATGAACGCTGGCGCACACATGCGCGGGTCACGTGGAAGTGTATTGGCGCATTGAGTGTGGCCTGTAGTTATCTTGTTACATGACGCGCGCCTGACGATTATCATGTTTACACCAGTCCCATACCTTCATCATCCATTCACGTCCCGTGACACGAAATTTAGTACAAGTAAGGCTAGCGAAACAGCCGCGAGGGCATCATGAGCGTAACACGTAGTCATGTTTTACATTCCACACATGTCACAATAATCACGTTTGCATAAGTCACATACTTTCGCTATCCGTTCACGTCACATATTACCAAATTATGTATATGCGAAGCTAGCGAAACGGTCGCGAGCGTTTCATAAGTGTGGCTTGTAGTGATGTTGTTACAGACGCGCATCTCATGGTTATGATATTTGCACCAGTCAGGTATCTTCATAATCCATTCGCGTCCTGTAATATCAAATTTGGTATATGTAGAGCCAGCGAAGCAGCCGTCAGCCCATCATAAGCTTGGTACACTGTCACGTTCTTACACGACATGCGTGTGTTAATTATGATGTTTTTGCCACTCATATACCTTCATCATCACTTGACGTCCCGTAATATGAAATTTAGTATATGCAAAGCTAGCGAAACAGCCGCGAGCGCATCATGAGTGTGACTTGCAGTGATGTTGTGACATGACACGCGTCTCATGATTATGATGTTTGTACCAATCACATATTTTTGTAATCCATTCCCGTCCCGTAATATCAAATTTGGTATATGTGGGTGCTAGCGAAACGGCCGTGAGCCCATAAGCATTGTACATTGTCATGTTCTTACATGACACGCGTGTTATGATTATCACATTTTCACAATTCATATACCTCCGTTATCCATTCACGTCCCGTAATACGAAATACGGTATATGCGAAGCTAGTGAAATAGCCACCAGTGCATCATGAGTGTGGCTTGTAGGGATGTTGTTACATGACAAGCGTTTCATGGTTATGATGTTAGCACCAGTCACGTATCTTCGTAATCCCTTCACGTCTGGTAATACCAAATTAGGTATATGTGGGGCTAGCAAAGCGGCCGTAAGCCCATCATGAGTGTGTTTTGTAGTGATGTTGTTACACGATACGCGTCTTATGGTTATGATGTCTGCACCAGAAACATGTGTTCGTAATCCATTCACGTCCCTTAATACCAAAATAGGTACATGTGGAGCCAGCGATGCGGCTGTTAGCCCATCATACGCATGACACGCTGTCATGTCCTTACATGACACGCGTGTCATCATTGTCACGTTTTCACCACTCATATACGTTCGTCATCCGTTCACACTCCGTAATGGCAACTATGTTATATGCGAAGCTAGCGAAATAGCCACGAGCGCATTATGAGTGTGGCATGTAGCCACGTTAATACATTACGTGAATTTCATGATTAGCGTGTTAGGGTCTATCACTTGTGCTTGCTATGCAGTCATGTAATATCATACCAGTTTTACAAAGTGTCATGTGAACGAAACCACTGTAAAATCAGCAAGACCATGAAATGTAAATCATAACATTATATGACATACATATAATGATTTGCATGTTATGACTAGTCACTTATGCTCATCATACAGTCATGTCGTGCTATACTAATTTTTGTATCGATACCATTATTGAAACGGCCAGAAGAGCTAAATGTCGTAGGCGGCTAGATAGATAGATAGATAGATAGATATAGATAGATAGATAGATAGATAGATAGATACGCTCAAGTTCGACGAAGTTCACTAAGACGTGGTTCGCATTTAAAACCAAGGTGGGCAGCCGTTGGGTCGTCGTGCGGGGCATGGATAATTTCTGGTCGCATTGTCAAAGGTACAGCGATAAGATGGCTGGTTCAGGCCGGAGAGTACTTATGATATAACGCTGCTACGAAATGAAGATGAGCGCGCACAAGACATCAAAGTTAGGTTTTGGTGCCGTCACACGAGACCCGTGATTTCTATAGTCGGAACCGCGGCAAAGAGGAATACTGACCTGATGTATCCTGTCCTCATGACAGCCCTGAAACCCAGCGCAGCTGGGGAAACAAGTACTTTAATAGTTCGTGGTCACAAAACGTTACACGCAATGCCCCCGCTGGTCGTGTGGAAATATGCGTGATATCTGGGCAGTGGAGCACAGCTGGCAGCCATGAGGCACCAGGCACGGCTCGGTGTAGCGTGGTTCGTCGATCGAAGAGGGTGCATTTTTCGCACCACACGAGGTGACTATAGCACCTACGAAAGCTGAAGAGCAACGGTATAAGTACCCTGTCCTCACAAATAGCGCATGAGCGATGTTGGCGGAATCCGCAAAACGGAATTGGCTTGACATCATGAACACTTTTTCTGCGTTAAAATAGGTGGAGAAAAAATGCCCAAACGAACATACAAAACAGCGAAAGAAATTTTATTTTGTGCGGAAACCCTGGCATAATACAGGATATTGATGTCTTAAACTATAGGTGATGTGCCTTGCCCATAGGTTAGAAAACAACAAGAATAGCATTTAATTATATTAGAGCTCGGGCTAAATTGGCTATGAAAAGCACGCCCAACACAAATATAACGACAATAAAATCAAGATTATAAGATTGTCTCTTCTTTCATGTGCCATTCGGCGCGTCACGAGTGTTAACCATATATAAGATTACGATAAGCCCCGCCGCGGGTGTCTAGTGGCTAAGGTACTCGGCTGCTGACCTGCAGGTCGCGGGATCAAATCCCGGCTGTGGCGGCTGCGTTTCCGATGGAGGTGGAAATGTTGTAGACCCGCGTGCTCAGGTTTGGGTGCACGTTGAAGAACCCCTGGTGGTCGAAATTTCCGGAGCCCTCCACTATGGCGTCTCTCTTAATCATATGGTGGTTTGGGGACGTTAAACCCCACATATCAATCAATAAAATTGTGATCAATTGAAAACAAATATGTCGCTTTAAGAGAAAAGATTAATGTCAGCATTATCCTCTTCTCTTAAAGTGGCACAGTTGTTTTATGTACGCTGCCATAGAAAGCAGGATTAAAAAATTAATATATAGAGTAATGTTTGAAGCAACTATTCAAGTTGAAAAAAAGCACCGAGACAAGAGCCAGGCGAGGTTTCCCAATCCACTTAGGGCTTAGCAAAAATTGGTAACAACTGAACGAGACTTATGAACGTTCATATGTTCATAAAAAGTTCGCTGAGCTGACAAAGCTTATCAACAGGAGGAAAGCCCATAACAGGGATATACAACGCCGAAGTGATAGAAACAGCAGTAGAAAAGGGCACCAGCGTCAGAACTGCCATCTGAGACTTTGCATAGAATGATAAATTCTGCAGATTCCACGTACTTTGGGAATCGACGTCATGCGCAGCATGCGGTGAAAATGTGATCATGTTGTAAACATTTTATTGCATGACAACTTATAAAAGGATGCTAAATATATGTAGAAGTGTTGCATGCACAGACAAATGTTGAACAGCTGCAAATGTTTATAAAACCAGTCGCTGACACTAGCGCAACAGTGCAAACAAGAACATTAGCATTAGCGACACGAGAAGCATTAAGCTGATTAGAAGCGCTTTTGCCCGCGAGGATGGTCTCCATGGACGCTGCTTACATAAGTCGAATTCAGCGCATGGCACCTAACTGCAATTGACATTAACCTGACGTGAAGTCTTTACGACGGAAGTACATATCCAATATTGATAAAATTGGATAAACAGCACTGCAACTGCAATTGACGTTTCACGAACATTAGGCTATACTTGAAAAATAGTTCCGAAATCTGGCGTAACTCTGTGCTAGAATGCTTGACTGCCACGCAGAATTAGGTGTTCGATTCCTGCTGGGACACTGACATTTATTCTGCGCGTTCGTCGGGTCAACGGTGTCGATGTCGGTTTGTCTTAAAACTTACACGTTAAAATTTCTCATGCGTGTTCTAGTCATTCCCAGGTAGATACAAAGTGTCAATCGCCTGTGACACACACCCACGTACTTTTGGCACATACACGCTCATGGGTATGTGAGACTGTCCGGCGCGAAGTGTTTGACGCCGTACGCGACAGTATTTGGACATTATTCATGTATTAACAAGTGCGTCATATTCGTCAAACCATCTTACCTTGCCACACTAATTTTGGTTCACGCCAAGTGTGACAACAATAGCACCTAGACGTAAGCGGCTAGATACGCAGACAGACGCCAAATATGCTTGCAGTACGCAAATAAATGCCTCGTATTTAAAGCAAAATGCACGCTTTGAGCTCGTGTATATTCTCTTCCCAATCCTCCTGTCTTTCCCCGTTGCCCAGACATGGCTCTACCTCAACCTCGCTTTACTTTCGCACACCCTTACATGGTTATGATGTACATGGTTTTGCCGGCGTTACCCCACGCGACTGAAAAAGGACGACGACTACATATGCTCCTGGCAGTTTAAATTGGCAGCAATAAACTGAATGAAACAACCGTAAAGCAGAAAGCGCCTTAAGATTGTTACGCCAGTTTTCCGATAAGAATTCAGGAATGCGCATGGGTATGTTACTAATGATATACAAACTCTACGTACGCCCAATTCTGGAGTTTGGTTGCGCTATGTTTGCCGAAAGGGCCGAGTACAAATTAGGACCACTTATATTGCTAGAAAGGCAAGCTCTGCGGCATTGTCTCGGGCTGCCTAGGTGTGTTGCGAATAGCGTGCTTTATTTGGAAGCTCGAATCATTGCACTTGATGCAAGATTTCGACAGCTTACCATACAAACATTATTAAAACTCTATGATGTGCCCCTCTCTTGTTCACAGGCAGTTTTCCTAAAATCTCCAGATTCTTTCTTTAAGCGCTCATGGCCTCGTTATTAAAGAGCCAAAGTCACTTTCGTCGAGTCTCTGTTGTCGAATATCCACGTTTCCCTTCAGCATAACTCTCTGAAGCCTATGCTCGATGCAAGTTGACTTAGTTCTCGATGACTTTCTTCAAAAAAAAAATACTAAGCTACTTTCAAAGTATGTTCTGGAGGGCCTCCTTCAAGACCATCTTAGTCATTTTCCTACTTACGCAGTAATTTCAACAGATGCAACGCAAAATCTTCTGAAGGCTGGAGTAGGCATCTTTTTTCATCAGCCTAATTGGTCTTTTGCGCTCCGATTGCCGGACTTCACGCCAATTGATCTCGCATAATTCCTGGCACTTACATTGGCTCTTCTAAAGCTAAGTTCTCAGCAATTAAAGCTATCATTATTTCGGATGCCTTGTCTGTTTATACACATTTAACGTCCGCAAAACAGTCTCCTCTTCTCAGGATATTTGGTCTCTCGTACCGCATAGCCTATCAGAAGTTCGGTTTTTTTGGGTCCTCGGGCATGCTGAAATTGCATTAAATCAAACTGCTGGCTCGCTCGCTTCGGCGTCGTTATATTTCCTGCTGGTTACAGCAGCTGTACAGTTTTATTTTATCACAGCCGAAGGATTCAAACGCCTGTTAATCGTAAAGAACAACAAAACATCGCTCCTACAATCTGAAGAATTTCGGCACATATAAATCACATGAAACACCACAAAATGCCTTTCCTGACAACGTAAGCTGACTCTCACAAGCTTTCACTGTAAAGTTCCCCGGATAAACTATTATCTTTACAAACCAGAATTATAACTAACCAACCTATGCGCAGTTTGCAATGAATTGGGAACAATAGATCACTTTCTTCTCACATGTCACCGTTTCGCCTCACTGCGCCGCATAATTCTTGACAGACCGATTGGTATGCTGAGATTGGCAGTTAATACATTCACCCTTTTACCGTTTGGAGCCAGCAAGTAGGGAACGGGCCGCAGCGCTATTATGTAATCGCTGCATAAATGCATACAGGCAACCAGAAGGATACGCTGCTAGTGGCTCCACCACATGAATTCAATTCTCGGTTCCCATTCTTTCTTTTTGGTAAATTATTCTATATATATCCTAGCTTATCGAATTTTTTCGCCCTTTTCAACTTCCTTCTACCCTGTTTTAAAGAAACCTTATTATTGTTCTTATTTGTTATTATCGAAATTTTCTCCCTTTTAGCAAGCATTGTATAAAAATTTACATTATTAGGTACTGTGTGCCCAATCCCCTTTTGGGTATGAGCCAAGATCTTCTAGGCTACAAGACAAGTGAAAAGTATACATTTTCAAGAAGTCTGGTGCTTTTAGAAATATTTACATGGCATGAATGGAGAGGCACGCAATTTCCCTCACGACATCCGCACTGGAAGATTTGAATGGCGTACTGCACTGGTGGTGACATAGTCATGAGCTGCTGTTCGCCAGGTCGCGGAATAATTTCTCTGTCACAGCGCCAAATTCTGACCGCGAATGAGTAAATAAAGAATGACAGGAAAAAAATTGGCCCCGTATCTGCATGTAATCTGCAAACGTCGTCGAAAGACGATAGTCTTGCGTGTGGAGAGACTGAACTAAACACTTATTTGATGTTCTGCGCATGAAAATTGGTGAATGGTATTCCGGAGGCGCTGCGTTAAGCCTGTTTCACATGCGAGCGATTTTGCTCCAAGAGCGGAGCGGCAGCTGCCGCGCAAGGCTAAAACAGGTTTTTACCACAGCGACTAGACGCCCTTGTGGAATTCGCCTGAGTTGGAAAAATTCGCTAGCGGCACAAGCGGCAGAGCGACCAGTGACGTCGTTTGACACGTGATGGCGGGGGTGGAGTCGAGAAGTTGACGCGCGCGGTGCGAGGAACTGGTTCCACAGAACAACTCGCTCCGACTGAGTAGCAGACGACATCCGTCCTCTCCCTGGCTCACAAATGTTTCGCACTGCTTTCAACAAGTCGCTGATAGAAGTTGTGAAAAGATCTCTTCTTTGGGACGTCAAAATGGAGGATTTCCGCAAGAACAATAAAAAGAGCATTCTTTGGGAAGAAATTGCCGAAGTCGCACACTTCCATAAAGCAAACGTCGTGGCTTGAACGGGCCATGTTCACTGGTGAAGTCCAAGTGCAGCTGTTTTCATTTCGTTGCTCTCGACGATGCTTTCGTTGTAGTGATAATCGCGTGCGGTGCCTTTTTTTATTTGAATAACATTACTACTGCTTTCTTTTTTCTGTTTTTGCGTTTTCAGCGAAAGTTATTCACACGTAGAGAAGCCGCATGGCACGCCGTACTTCTATGTGGCAGCAATTGTTGCCGGTTTAACAAATGATGACATTTGGTGTCGCGGTGAATAGATAAAAGGCTTCACACGAACGAGAGAGCAAGGACGGCTTCTACGGTAGTGGACTTGAGAAGTAGCATTCCACACAGGCCACTGGAAAGGAATTTTGTGATGTTACTCAACAAAGAAGGGGCGCGAAGTTTCCTGTCATGGTTCGGGGAAATAAGGCACTCATCAGGGGCCTTTATTTTTGTTCTCCCCTTCAACAACACCTTGAATTTTCACTAAAACCCTGGCTGACTTGTCCGCGTCCTCTGCGACGCTTTTCTCGCAATGAGCGAATGCACCGCAGAGCGCTCAAGTTTGCAGGCTGTCGACAGGTCCTGCCACAATGGCCAGCTGCTCTCCGTGACATTCAGTTCAGGAATGGGCGGCTGGCTAGGCGAAAATAGATGTTCGGTCGCGAGCACAACATACACTGCGTAGATAACGAAGAACAGCTGTTGATTTCAGGCACCAAGGCAGCAACACATGTCTAGAAACATGCATCTAAATTACACGGTCGAATGCTACCAATTGAATGTCACTATGTCACAACGGCAAAGGTGTGTTGTGTGAAATGATGTGATACTTCGGCTTTCCTGCTCACCACCGCAGTATTTATGAACGCAAATGCAAGATAAAGCAAGGATTGCTGCGTAGTCCCTTACCTGCGCTACGCACAAGTGTATATACAGCAGTCAAAGAACCGGCACAATGAGCGTATCACGTATACTATGCTACCTGCTGTTGATGAAACTCTTCATTCTGCAGTGCTTTACTGAATTGTTCAAAAATCTAAGAGGCTTACTCTCTAGGGTGGAAGCATACGAATTCGAGCGCCAGAACATATGTAGGCCATTCAGAAAACCCCAATGAAGGATGTGTTCGCATGAGCCAAAAGGTGATCACAAACACTGCCGAAGCTCACTACTTAGAGTTTTTATAAAAAACTTATTTTGACTCGAGCGAACAGGTACAAAAATTTAGGTATAAATTTTGCAACTTGTGTATACTGGGCTGACAGAAACCTCGTTCAGTGTCCTAATGTTAAATCGCTGAAAGCAAAAGCAATGAATTGGAGAAACATGGGAAGTGCTGCGAAAAACGCACTCGCAGTTCTTAAGCATTCGCCTAGTTGGAACAGCTGTATAATAAAACCATACAAGCAAACTCTTTTTTTTTGCTGCTCCATGGTCAGTTATATCAGGTATATGAGCCCGCAACAAGACTCATATGTGAAAAAGCTAGGACAAAAGAAAAAGCAACCGCAAACGTTGCTTATTTGTTGTAAGATACATGTTAAAACTAGTTCATTCAGTGTACAGACGCGTAAAAGTCGAGCGGCTATTGATGATGAACCTCGTAGCACAGAGGCGCCAAATGAAGGACACTTGGAGGAGAGCACGGCTTTCAGATACCACTGAAATCAGCGGTTGACCGGTGCCTTCCGCCGACAACACTGCCCGCTAGAGCGGTGGGCGTCGCGCAACAGCAGCGGTAGCAGCGGCGCATGTGAAACGAATGCGCGTCCGCGCGTCCTCCCGCCGCTCATCGCCGCGACCGCCGCCGCTCGGTCGCTCGCATGTGAAACAGGCTTTAGAGTGCCTTGAGCGTGCAGCGGAGGCAAACGAGCGCATCAAGTCACGTCACACGTGAGACATGACCGCCATCTGGCAGTCCTTTTCGGAAAGCAAAGCACGTGGCCCTGACACGGGCGCGCACGCCCGTCTCAGAGGTGATAAGGAGTAGAACGCAAGGTGACGGGTAGGTGCCGCCACCTTCTCGTCTTAGCAAAGCGATGTAAACACTCCCCGTTCCGTGCAAGCGTTGCATGTTCAGCGCAGCGTGATAAGCGATACGGTCCTTAAGATTACTTATGTATGCTTTTTCTTGTAAAAGACGAACATGCAGAATATATATGTGTTGTTATGGTGCCTCAGATATGCACAATAATTGCTTTTTAATTGACAATCGCACACGTATGAACGCTGATTCTGGAGCAAATTGGTGGGCGCTGCGGATGGTGTCGGCCATTTGGAGTATCAGCCGGTGCTGTTTAGAGCACCCGGTTCTCGGTAACGGTGGAAAAACTGACAAATGTACAGACAGACAGACACACGAAAGTTTTGCGTGGAAGGTCCCTAAGAAAGACTACCGTCTTTAAAAACAAAACACTTGCTGCCATTTGTCTCTGTGACGTTAAGGAATCCCCGTCGAAGTTGGAGCGAATTCAATTACCATGTATGGCATTGCTCATAACCCACATAACAGTTCACAGTGTTAAACACGTCCATATAATTATTTGGATACAGAGTGTTTTGTGTAGTTGATTCACTGTATCAAATACCAAGACGGTGTTAGGCAACTTCAAAATTCTACTGTCACTTCTCAAAGATAAAGTCGCAAGGGCGAGCTAACAAGAATATAACGACATGATGGACACGAACCTTCATTGTTTACATCAAGATGTATAAGATCTCCTATGAAACGCGATTTCTTGAATCAGTTGGCGTATTCGTCGCTTTGAAGTATACATGCAGCTTCAGCAGTGCTGGGGAGTAATTCGCAGTTATACTATTCAAGCTGGATAGATAGATAACTTTATTGTACACCGAGGGAGGAGAGTCGGGTTTTACCCCGACGCCCCTGCGGGCCGCTCCCACGTTGGAACAGGCAGGGAGTACCTGCCTGCGGCATCGTGGGCCCCTTGGATTGCCCGAAGCTGACGGTGACGATCCGTACTTTTGATGGCGGAATAAAACCCTTGTCTTGGGATGATTTGCGCCTTGAGTTCCTTGGGTATGTGGGGGCAGTCCCACATCATGTGCTCAAATGTACACACACACCCACAGTCCGGGCAGTCAGGAGATATATCCATATAAATAGATACATTAGCTGGGCAGGGGTAAACCCCTGTCTGTAGTAGTCTGAGCGTGACTTCTTGTCCTCTGGTAAGATGCGAATGGGGTGGAGGAAAGACCCTACGACTCAAACGATAATGTGAAGTGACTTCGTTAAATGTCGCTAGAACGTCCCGCGACCCTGGAGCTGGAGATCACGCACTTTTTTTTGTTCGGTACACAACGAAAACTTTGAGATGTATGGTCTCAACGATATCGCGTGCGAAATTCATTTTAGTTTCTCTAAAATGTTTCGTGCAGACGCTGAAACTGGTCCTATTAACCACATTATGCGGCAATGTTTGCGCAAATAAGATGCATCGTTACTTACACATCTCACACAACTCTTCCGCCGAGATGCAACTTTACTGTGCTGCCTGTGGTTAGGAGTAGCATTCACCAACGTCGGCTTTCACGAGGGCGTACTCTTTTACCGTAGAAATGGCGGATAGTTCCAGATGTGAGTCGTGCGATAGTGACGAGGCAATAGAACATCTACCGCTTTCACGTGATTGTTTTGCGCGTGAACGTTACGTGATACGCGAAACGTTAGAGAAACTAGATAATAGACCTTTTTTTGAAGAAAAGATTCTACACTCTTAAAAAAATGGAGTGACGTACTCTCCATTTAGGGAGGAACGGCGATGTCCCCAATGTTCGTCTTCAAATAGAGAAACGTTGCTCCCTCATCCACGGAGAAACACGTTCCTCCTTATAAAAATCAACATGGCTGCCCCCCCCCGGCGAAGCGAGTAGGCTTAGCAAATGCAATGATTCTCGACTGGTAAGGAGTACACGGCACTGAAAGTTACAAAAAACGGTCCCGCTGAGCTTGATATTGAACGAAATGATTATAAAAACAAGTAGACAGTGTGGCAGTGAACACATCGCGAAACAGAACGATGGAGCAAGTACGTTTCGTTCGGTCAGCGAAGCCACGTTCACTCCGAAAGACACGGTTTCTGCAGAGCCCTCACCTGAAGAGTGCATGCTAGGCTTGCTGTATTTATTTCTCGCAGACTCACATAGTGTAGCGACGTTATCCATGCGCTTACGGGTCCGCAGGTCACGAGATGTGCCTCCAAACCGTACACTCGATCGCAGCGAAACCATTCCGAATCCGTAGTGCAGCTTTGATAGATAGATGTTCAACGATATATAAATAGCTGGAGGTGTGAAAGCGTCATAGCAATGAAGTAGGTGGTGGTTGGTGGCGCCATCTGGAGGGATTGACAAAATTAAAAAAAAAGTTGACTGCTGCGACGTTTGTTGTTATTACCCACTATCACGGCTCCCTTGCGAATTGTTTACGCATCAAACCAATCAAGACCACTTATGGACACAGGAAGCCGATTATGTGCTGATGCAATCCATATAGCTACACATGCACACATGGTCACAGAGTACACATTAGTACGCAACAAGTACACTAACGTATACGCTAACAAGTACGCAACAAGAGCACAATCAACCATTCATAACCAACGGCTCACTCCTCGACGTGTTTACTTACACTCTACTGTGAAAGCGCGCCAGCTTATATAGCGATGAATTCCAACTGACCTGAGTGGCACAGGTTACAAGTAGGTTTTCTTACACTTTTTTTACGTTTTTTTATCAATACCACAACATGCGCACACGTAAATATATTGTATCTGATGCTTAGGCAAACCTTAGTTAATAAATGGTTGCACAATAATGAACGGAATAATTACAAGAGCTTATCAGGTTTTTATGAAGGCGGATGCCCCAAACCGTGCTTAGAATGCTCACAGCCTTTCGAACGCTGCGCCATCTGTCGACCACTGCCACAGTTACTTTTTTTTCTTGAAGCCTCTGAGAGTGCAAACACTTGCCACGCGTTAGCCATTTCGGAGGTCACGTTTTTTTTTTCTTCTTGTTACTTGGAGAGGGCGCAGCATGCAGACCAAACTTTGTCTCCGTCGTGGTAGGTGTTCTGTGGTCATGTCGACCTCGTTTAGTTGTTTCGTCTTAACGTTTGCCTATATTCTTTTTACGTGCGTACCACAAGTGTGACCGTTAGCCATGGATATAGTACACCACTAGCCCTTCAATGACAATGTTTTTGATGCGGTAACGACCGTCCTAGCAGTGTATACGTACGTTACTACGCGGGTATTGCGAGATAAATAAGCGATGACCTCGCATCCGACGGTATTTTTTCGTGAGCCATGACAGTGGCTGTTGACGCCGCGGCAGCTCTCATACTTGAGTGGAGGAACTATCGCTGATGTGCGCAAGTTTACTATAACTTTATAGAATGTTGTGCCTACATACTTTTCTGCTTCAGATGCCTCTCGCGATTCGCCTCGCGTGTCAACTTGCAATCATAGTGCGTGGCACAGTTTTGTTTTTAGCGCTGTGGCTGTGGTGGTTATTACTCTGGATTCGGAATACTCTTTTCACAAAGGTGAGTGAGCGTTAGTACTTACTTGCTGTGCACAGCTGCTACTAGAAGTGCATTTTGTGTTGAGTTTCTCACGACAAAGGAGAATCATGGACGAGAAAGACATACTGCTCGCGTGCATAATTCCTTCCTACTTCTCAGTGCTGGCATGGGCAATTCAAAACGAATGCGATTGAGAATTGGTTTAACCTACAGAAGTCATTGGTTCACTTTTCACAAAAGTTTAGTTATGATGATGTTTAAAAAGTTTCTGATGGTTGTAATCTAGTCTGGCGAATAAACGCTCGGTGAAACTTCGCAGCCTGTTTCCCTTTGTGCTTTCACCTGCCGTGGTAGCATAGCCTTATTGGGGGTCGTGTGACTATGCTGATGGACGCAGGTTCGACTTCCGGCCACGGCGGCCGTATTCGAATGGGGGTAAACTGCAAAGAATATCCATATGGTGGTAGTGACACGTATAACTTTATCAATTGTATATGATCGTACTTTCACGCATGGACTGAAGAGTGGTATCAGGTTTCCTACACTATTGAAAAAATAAGTGTGATGCTTTTTTACGCGCCTCGTTGAATTCATGAGTGCTGTTGGTGCCGTGCGAAACTAAAGATGCGTGGGTTTACCAGGTATGTCGACACCAAAAAAAATCATTATTTTTTTTACACTCTAAGGTAATCGATAAAGCAAGACTGCTTGGGAAGCAGAGCTCTTTGTATTCGTGACAAATTGGTAGTATGAAACAACACGAGACACACATGGAAGTGTGCGGAGCATCGTGCGAGTGCCTGACGATAAAAAAGAGAGGCTTTTACCCTATACCAATAAAACAAAAGAAAACGTGATTCCTGCCTTGCTTACAACAATCTTAGGTAAAAGCAATCGCTCGCGACTGGCCGCGGCCGGCTATAGGCTTGGCGTGCGCATGCACGCGAGCAAGACCCCCGTGATTGAGGAGAAATTTGAACGCTGAAGGAGGAACGTCTCCTTTGGTCATTGCCGCGAGAGGGCGCGACGGGTAAAGCGCCCGAAAGGGAGGAAGTCGCTGCGCCGAAGGAAGAACGGAGCCCGTTTCTCCATTCTCGCTCCCTTTTTTTAGAGTGTAGGTTTATGGCTCTACGCATGGCAGGCCAGCGAAGAGACGCGGACATTTCTAGATTTGCTAAAAACGACCGGTCTAAGCGACAGGCATAAAAGCGTGCAATGGACAGGGTTACTTGTACCCACATGGGGCTCTTTATCTCTCCTCTCTTTCTTCTCTTTTATACCCCTCACCACTTCCCGCACTGCAGGGTAGCAAACAAGATGTGCACCTGATTGATCTCCCTGCCTTTGATCACTTCTTTTCCTTCTCTTCCTCACCCCACCGCGGTGGTCTAGTGGCTAAGGTACTCGGCTGTTGGCCCGCCGGTCGTGGGATAAAATCACGGCTGTGGCGAGTAAATTTTCGATGGAGGCGGAAATGTTGTAGACCCGTGTACTCAGATTTGGGTGCACGTTAACGAACCCTAGGTGGCCGAAATTTCCGAAGCCCTCCACTACGGCATCTCTCATTATCATACGGCAGTTTTGGGACGTTAAACATCAAGGACCAATCAATCAATACATCCTCCTCCTCCTTCTCCTCCTCACACGTTGTGGTCAGTTTTACCGCTTCTAAAGATGTAAATTGCCATCAGTGTCTTTCAACAAACATTTGCCGCCAAAGCAAGCGTGCAATGGCTTTATGGGCGCAGCTCCTAAAGATGTCGGTCTATCCATCCCTTGTATGCATGTACAGTGCTCGGCTGTCTATAACGACGGAGCGTCGCACGCAGGACATCACAAGTGACATCTGCAGTCAGAATTTCGCCACATCTGAGCATGCGCGGCGCCAATTTTGTGCCTGCCTTGCAGTTTCCAGCCTTCTTCATCTCCGCGGCAGTGATGACTGCTTTGGCCGCCGAAGCGCTGTCAACAATACAAAACCGAAATAAAACAAAAAGAAGTATTCTCGCTTCATGATATCATATCATAGCGACAACGGTTTTACTTCGTCTTTTTTCTAGCTTTTTGGTTTTTTAGCTAAATCGTTCAGTGCGCTTTCGATGGCTGAAGTGGTTGTTGCATCCGCGGCGATAAACAAGGATCAGTATTGCAAGGTAGGCACACACTGGCGCCGTGCATGCTCAGACGTGGCGTACTTGCGATTGCTGATGTCACCCGTGCCGTTTCACGCACGATGCTCTGTCGTTATTGACATGCGAGTTAAGCACTGTACGTGACCACCTATAGTTTCACTTTTGCAAAATGTCCACTACTTTATTGTTCCAAACTTACCTCTGCGCCCCATCACCAATGCACTACTTCACCGACCATAAAGTCGTTATACTGAAGGGGGAACGGAAATGACAGATAGCTGCCACTTACGGATAATGAAATTTCTTGTATGATTATATGCAGTGTTTGTCACGTCTTTGCTGATGTAGTGTGCGACATTTGTGGATGCTTCATGGTTTAGCCATGAAACTCTCCAGCGCTTCGCACGACTCATTATTGTTCACTCCGTGGATATGCTGTGATTTTTGACAAAGTCACCACTGTTGCTCGCATGATTTTTTTACTAGGTTGTATTTAGCAGCTGCATTATCATACAAATGACCCAAAACATGCGCAGATGGGCGTGCATGCGCCTTATCATGTCAGCTGACATCTGTGTATAATAACCATGACAGGCAAAAAATAAAAGTTGTTTGACGGAGTGAGTAGGTGTAGTTAATTCGTGGTCTTGCGGCTCTCCGACGTAGTTGGGCTGGACGTGGTGACGGATCCACAAACTAAGGGTACACATAGCGTAGCTGTCGATTCTCTTGCTGTATCTCACATAGACCACCGCGCAGCTTCACTTCAGCAATTTAAACAAGAGGCCAACAGGCCAATTTTTTAAACCCTGTTTATCACATATATATATTCTTTGACCCCCCCAGAACTGACTTTGCGAAGATATGAAGATGGTAGAGGTGTAGAAAAAAAAAGCTTACCAAGACCCATGGGACTGCTACACACACAACCAGCAGCGGGGTGTTTGCCAACGGCTACCGTTGCGCGTTTGATGGTGGCGTCATCCAGTGACGTTATACACTGCTCTGTGATGAGGACCCATACGGACGGGGGACCCAAGGGGCCCGACTCCTTGTTTATGGGCCTGGTCACACCTGTATCCTGATTAGAGCAGAAACTGGCGGCGCCACCGTGGTCGGTGCCGGTGCCGCCACGCAATAATTGCGGCGCACCACCGTTTGTTTTATTTCAACCCGAATGGGAAATCTGAACAAAATGTACATCACTTCACATTTTTTTGCTGCTGTTTAAAAATTTTGAGAGCGGCTTTTGCTGCGTCTTACTGCTTTTTTGCTGCCTGTACACGAAACCCTGCTTATATAGGGGCCCTAAAACAGCTTCTGAAGATGCAAAATCGAGCGTGTCATTCTTTCTCGGCATTTATTGTTCTTTAGGCGCTCTTCGTGATGCTAGAACGGTGATTCCCGTGGCGTGGTTAGGGCACATGCTCTAGAAAGTTTCGTATATGAGAAATATCAGTGTTAAAGTGTTTTATATCCTGGTGTGCCATACATTTTCGCCCCTCTTTATTTTTCGCGTCTAACATAATTATTACCTGCGGTGAACTTGTGATTTCACTGTTTTTTTGTGAATTAACAAATACTGAAGTGCAAATAACAAAGTGTAGCCCACAAGCTCGGAATCCTGATAGGCTCTACACTTAGCGCGCATGTTGATAACGTGCTTTACGAAAACATAGATGTTTATGCGATATAGCCTTTAAAAGTGTGAGGGAAGGGAGTAAGTGGAGTCTAATAGAGAACAAAAAAGTAAGCGCTGGATTATTTCATTGATCCAACGCACGAATTTTTTGCAGGGAAGATGATACAGCTCTCCATGAAAAAATACCAGTCCACTTCGATGGATCTTGTATATTTTTGATTGCGAGAACAATTTTATGAACACTCTCTACCAGCTTTAATCTTAACTCTCATGTTACCTATAAAGTGCAAATTGATAACCTTTGTATAGATACTGTATGCTGTTCCTGATTATGAAAACTAGCGAGTGCAAGCGAAGAACACTGCTGCTGAATAGACGAATCGAGCTGCTGTCTTCTTGCGATGACATCAGCCCGCATACATTGCCTGCCGTTGATTGCTCCTCATCCGGAAAAGAAGCCCTGCATGTCTTTTGTTGGACGAAGGAGTATGAAAAGGTATTCGGGTGGGATGCTGCGTGGCTTGATCCACAACTGTAAAGGTTGATTATAAGGGCATGGTCGGGAGTGCAAGCGCGCCTTAGCGCATGTGCTATTTCAGCAAGCATCAGCGAAAAGCTCGTGTACCATTCTACACGCTATAATATCACTGCGAAAGCGCTGCTTCTTTTTTGCAGGGGCAGCCATATTAGCATGCACCAGGGTTTTGCAGTTTTGCGAGATCAGAAGAAAAAAAGTTGCCAAATCTCACGTACAGTGCGAATCGATGATATGCGAAGCACGAATGAGGAAGGGTGATATGTCACTTAAAATTTGCACAACCTTACAAGAGGAGGAAAAGTATGCCGTATATGACTTTCATGTTATGATTATCATGTTTGGACGTGTCATTTACTTTCGTCATCTATTCACGTCACGTCATACCAAATTTGGTATTTAGAGAGCAAGCGAAACGGCCGCGAGCCCATCATGAGCATGGTATGTTGTCGTGTTCTTACATGATACTCGTGTCATAATTATCATGTTTCAACCAGTCATATACCTTCGTCATTCCTTGAAGCTACGTAAAATCAAAATTGGCATATGTGAAACTAGCGGAACAACCGTGAGCGCACTATGAGCGTAGCATGTAGTCATGTTCTACATGTCACGCATGTCATAATTATCAAATTTGGACGTGTCAATTACCTATGTCGCCTGTTGCGTGACGCAATACTGAACTAGGTACAACTGAAGCTAGCAAAATGGCCACGAGTGCATCATGAGCGTGGCATGTAGTCATGTTTTTACATCACACGCATTTCATGATTATTGTTTGCACCAGTCACATACTTTCGTCATCAATTCCCATCCCGAATACCCAATTTGGTATAAGTCAAGCTATCGAAACGGCCGCGTTGCGCATTACGAGCTGGCATGTAGTCATGTTGTTACATGACACACATGTCATAATTTTCATGTTAGGGTCTGTCGCTTTTGTTCGCCTTGCAGCGGTGTCATACCATACCAATTTCGCAACATGTCATGTGAACGAAACCACCACAGAAGCAGCAGGCCCACGAAATGTAAGCCATGACATTCACGACATGCATATCATGATTTTCATGTTATGATTAGTCAGTTATGCTCGTCTCACAGTCATGTTACGCCTTATCGATTTCGGCATCGATTCAATTATCAAAACAGCTAGGAGAGCTAAAAGTCGTTGGCGGCTAGATAGATGGATAGATAGATAGATAGATAGATAGATAGATTGATTGATTGATTGATAGATAGATACGCTCAAAGTCACCAAAATTCGCAAAGAAATGCTTCGAATTGAAAAGAAGTAACTGAAGTTAGAGCTCGTTATAGCGCTGCGTTCTCCTATCGCACGCTGTAAAATGTGAAGTTGTCGAACAGTTTTCTGTATTTAAGACTGTTGCAGTCGCCTAAAGCTTAACGTGTTCTCCTAAAAAACCTGTGATGAATTTGTTTTGAACATTCTTGATGTTGGCACTTCCTTAATGGGTACTTCAACGTAACTTCTTAAGGAACTTGAATGTTGTAGCAAAGTTCGCAGAGTAGATGTGCTCCTTCTTCATATTTGTTACATTTTTGTTAATGTCTATCAAAGTATGTGCCTCAAAATATATTAAGGGGAACCGAAGACACCCATGATACCATACTGATATAACTCATCTCACTCGTGGCATATAGCGCTTTCGTAAAAATCGTCTTGTAAGTGTAATAACAATGATTGCTCATTTAATGCATTGTCAGGTAAATCAGAGGCTAAAATGAAAAAGGCTGAAAACTACTTCTTTAGCGATGCTTTCTAGAGGTCTATTAGCTCATACGTTCTCTACGCTCTTATCGTTTAGTCCTAATAGTGAATCCTCCTTAAAACCGGAAGCTATATAAAAGCCTTTATTAAATACTTGAAATGTATTTTATCTACCAATAGCATCATCATCTCTTCAATTTCCGCGTGAAGCAAACTATCTGCTTTTTCTATTCTCGAACTAAGATCCTCTGAAGTACATGACCTTTTAATAAACATTGATGAGACAAAACGCTCTGGCTCAGACAATATATCATATTGATTGCTAAAGTGGTAATCAGAATGGTGTGTTGACTATCTTACTGTAACACTTAAAAAGTTTCCGATATTGGCAACAGTTCTCCAGCTGTGGAAATTAGCCAATGTAGTGTTCGTATTCGGGTCCTGAGACAAGCAAATAATACCAGATCACAGGTTAATATTCTTGCTTTCTACGAGCTATAAACTTTCGTAGTATATATCACCAACAAATGCAATTTAGAATACCTCAATGCACAGAACAGACTTATACGATCACAGCATGGCTTTTGTGCTGGCTTTTTAACTGTTACACCGTTGCTTCAATTTACACGCGGCGTTGCTTATTTCCCTTACGATGAAGAACAGGTTGATGTGAATATTAGTGACTAATAATTCTGTTGTTTTTCAAATGGTTTCCTACGCGAAGCTCTTAGTTTATCATTACATGTTTTGCAACAACAAGTTGATTGTTATACCAGTGTCATATGGGCACTTTTAACCGTGATTAGGGTGATGCAGATCAGTTTTCTTGATCTTGATCAACTTTATAACCGCTGCTACACGGCCCAAGCTAGTCCGGTTTCAGCTTGGGTCAGAAGAAATGCCCCAGGTGGCATTTGCGTGCCGAAAAACACGCCACTGATCAAACTCGGCGTGCGGTATATCCATAGAGCCCTTTACCAGCCATGTTATTCGTGCAAGAACCGCTTGAACGTCAAAAGCTTTGCATGACACAGAAATAGTCATTTAATAAATTCATCATTCCATAAAATTTTCCTACCACTTACCTGCATTGCTTCGTAAGATTTTAAACCTTCGCTTTCATTTCTGATGAACCCCACTCGTAGCCTTTTAGTCACAACGAAGCGTTAATATCGTTAATGTGAAGTGAAACGTGGCAGTGCTTGTCTTCTGGCGCCCCAAGCCCGTTTCAGTCGCTCCTGCCTGTGGCGAAGTACTGCAAAGGTCTTTTCATTCGACCACGAAGTGCACGTACAGTGCGAAGTAGTCGAAAGGTTTGCGACACTCATAATGTGTTTGCTTCGAGGTGCTCCAACAGCTCCGATGAGCGAGTGTTGAACTAAGCGCTGAAGGCAACGGTCTACTGCTTGTCGTCTGCTTCTGCCGCAACTACATGCGGTCGATGCGAATCCTAAAACATGCAATACTTCAGATATTGTTCCAATATAAACAGTTTACAATTTGCTTTTTATGAAAATCTAGCTCTTATAAAAAGTTTAATGAACTATGCTTAATTTTCTTGTTTATTGCGCTTTCAACAAGCACGGCTACAGGGGGTGCAGACGACAGCAAAATCGCAATGCGCGGATTGCGATAGTCTTGATCCTGATCTTGTCTGATCGTGATTATTACCGTTGTCACACTGGAATTTTGATCGCGATCAGTACCGATCCAAATAAACCACGATCCGGATGAGGTGCTGCTATATGGTCCCTTTTATTCGCAATCAGGCCCGATCGGGATCAATACTATCACTGTCCGCGCTTCGCGGTCTGGCTGAGAGATAGCAATTTCGTGACGTCTGCACCACCTGGTCAAGCTTGTTGAAAGCAAAAGAAACAAGAATCAAGCACATTTCTGCAAAAAGGGACATAAAAAACTAAATATCTGTAATAGTGCATATCTCAGGATTCGTATTGACCGCATGTTAGTTATAGGAGTAGCAGACGACAATAAGACGACAAGTTTAACTCTCGCACTGTCGAAGCAGTTAGAGCACTTCGAATCAAATAGATTATGAGTGTGACCAGCTTTTCAACCTCGTCGCAGTATACGCGTATTTCGTGATCGAATGAAGGGACTGGAAGAGGCGCCAGAAGTGAACCTCTAGAATGTACAACGAGATTGCCGTTTCGCTGTGACTAAACGGCTACGAGCAGGTGCCATCAGAAATGACAGTGAAGATTAAAGTTCTCGTTCAAAAATACAAGTAAAGGCAAAAAAAAAAACGTCTACTGAATGATGAACTTATGAAATCACTTTTGTAATGGCACGCAAAGAATTTGAACTTAGAGCGGTCCTTGCAAGAATAACGTATTGCTGATAAATCACTCTATAGAATATCGTAAGCTCAGTGTTGTCATTGCTATATTTTACGGCACGTAAGTGCCCCCGGGCACACTTGACCTGACCCAAGCTTGAACCAGATTAGTTTTGGTCATGTAGCAGCGACCATAAAGTTCATTGCTATCAAGGAAACCGATCCGGATCACGCCGATCGCCCCTAAAGTGCCCGTGTGACACCGGTATTAAAGTGACTGTGTAGCAGCACCTAATCTGGATCGTCGTTAATCCGGATCGACACTGGTCGTGATGAAAAGATCCCGTGTGACACCGGTATTATATAGCAGATTACTTACTCTCGGGCTCAATATGTGTTGCGTTTATCCATGCTAATTCATCTGACGTACATATTACGTAAAGAAGAGGCCTCAAGGCTCGGGTTTTTGTTTGCTTTTGTTTGACGGAAAAGAAATTATTGATGACCCTCAAAATAAACTAGGAAAGTATGCAGACTGTGGCGTTATCTGTAGAAGCATCTCTCTTATACTCAATATCACGATGCGTTGAAAAGTTTTTTTGTCGTTTTGTAAGGGAAGTGAAACACGGCAAACATCAAAAAGATCGTAGTCACGACCTTTTTAAATGAGAAACAGCCTCTTCATTTTACATATACGCAGCTCAAATGAACATGAGAGGGCGCTGCGGAGTTGCAGCATGGTGGATTCACGGAGGTCACCGCGTCCGCTGTCGCTAACACAAATATTGAGGTTTCTGCAGTGTGATTGCAGTTCGCGCTGCTTTCTAGAAAAGGAGCGGGCTGTTGGCGCGGAGCATCTTATTTTAGTCGGCCCCAGTGGTCGCGCAAGCGCGGGCGGCGTTCTTGAAGTGGTCGCGTTGTCAGTGTAATGCACATGACGCACCGCGACTCTGCGAAATTTGTTTACATACTTCGGGTGCCGCAGCGATATGTAGTCACTGGAAACAATGGCCATTTAATAGAATCGAGTTAACAAGTTAACACTGGTGCCTCACCGGGAAATAGTAACTCTGCGTGGCCGTTTGTTTTTTCTTCACGGGCGACATCATCCTACCGTGCTCCTACCGTATACGAATGGCGCTTGGCCTGTTTGGACCTCAGTACGCAGTTTCCCTATATTGCAGCTAGGTGCCGCATGAATTGCTGGAGTCGCGAATACTACTTATGGTGTAAGTCTAGTAAGTGTGATGTACTTTAAATACATCGGTGTATTTCTCCCAGGAAACATACACTGGTATGCTCACGTCGAAACAATCTGCAACAAGATCTCCGAAAACTTCGGTACCTCCGACTCACATTAAGCGGCTCGACCAAAGAATGCATACTGACAACGCATCAAGACTTCAGTCAGACTCGAATATGCGTTGGTTGTTTAATCGCCTCACCACAAAATAATAAAACTCTGCTAGAATCTGTCGAAAAACAATCCTGCTTATATTTCATCGCCCCGCAGGTCTCGGGATAGGATCCCGGCTGCGGCGGCCGCATTTTTGATGGAGGTGAAAATGCTATTGGCTTGTGTGATCAGATTTCGATGCACGTTAAAGAACCCCATGCATTCAAAGCTTCCAGGGCCATTCACTACGGCGTCTCTCATAATCATAGGTTGATTTTGGGACATTGAATTTCACAAATCAATCAAATCGTATTTCATCGCCATGACCGGTGTTTCTCGTCTTTTTCGTATGCGCATATTTTATGGGTGCAGCCCCTCTTGTGCATCGGCAAATTGGCAATGGTGTCATTCTCGTGGACAAATAAAACAGTTCACACCGATTTTAGTGTTCTAGCCCACATATTCCTTGCGGCATCTTCTGCACACCGTAGCCGGTGATTTGATCCTCTAAACATAGTGCCTGTTCATCATCATCATCATCAGCAGCAGCAGCCTGACTGCGTCCTCTGCAAGACAAAGGCCTCTCCCATGTTTCACCAGTTATACCAATTCAAATTTGGATACTTTTTTGTTTTCTTCTTTAGAGGCAAAGCTCCTTGGGGTGTGGGTCTATCCTTCCTCCGATGGTGTATGTATGCCCACCGGTGCTTAGAATGAATGTTTACCGGATGGCGGCACTTGTATATGATGAATACATGATAAAAAGATGTGACATGGCTGTACTTAGAGTGTTCACTAGATAGACGGATAGACGGACATACAGATAGACGGACTAACTGACGGTCGCACAGACAGACAGAGAGGTGGATGCATGGATGGACGGATGGATAGGTAAACAGACAGACAGACGGACGGACGGTTGGACACACAGAGAGACAGACAGACAGACAGACAGACAGACAGACAGACAGACAGACAGACAGACAGACAGACAGACAGACAGACAGACAGACAGACAGACAGACAGACAGACAGACAGACAGAGGGACGGCCGCACGAACAGACGCACGGATGGACGGACAGATGAACGCATAAAGGGACGTACGGATGGACGGATGCACTGACGGTCACACGGATGGAGGGACACAAGAGCGGACGCCCGGATGGACTTACGGACGGACTCTTAGACAGACAGAAACAAGAACGAATGAGCGGACGAAAGCACGGACGAACTGACGAACGCTTCGCCCCAACAATTGTCATACGCTCCGTGGATATGCTGTTTTTTTGTTTGTTTTCTTGGTTTTCGGTAGAACGTGCATTTTTGAAATAAGCTTGATGGATATCTGGGCAGGCTCGGTGCTGAGCAATCAAAACTTCGGAACTGTGTAAAAATGTCTATTTTAAAATGTATATTTTGAAGGTGCTGAACATTTGTATTTGCACCTGCTATGTCTCAATAACATAGACAGCAGTATTTGTAAAGGAATAATAATAACCCATACTTCTGTCAATTTATTAACTTCTTGCTTTTTCGGGGAAACATTTTTGTTTAGAAATGGATGAGAAAAGTTTCTATCTCCACCAACAATTGAATCTTGATCCCACATGATGCAACTCTCCGTGAAATATTCAAAAAGATAAACCTGATGCGCCACTTTGTAGAAGACACTCAACCTAAACGTCGATGTCCGTGAAAGTTGTATCTGCAGCTGCGATGTAATGAGATATTGATAAATTGGCTCTAATGAAGAGAAAAGACGCAAGGCCCACGTGGAACGCGCAGCACTGTCTCAAAGAAAGCTACAAGAGAGGCCTTTCAAAGCCTCTTCTAAGCACTCTTCCAGTAACTGCTACAAGCACACTGCTGGGTACACCCTACATCATAAAAACTCTTGGTCTTTTTGTAGTAGGCCTGCATTCGCTTGTTTGATCGTTTGTACTGCTATATAAATGGTACGTAACCACTTTGGTGGATTGACCAAGAATGCAACGTTGAGACTGTGAAATGCGATTTTAGGTAAGCTGTGAAATTAAAAAGCCGAAAATTCTGAATGCTATTCTTCATCATTCTTCGTACAAGCGTGGTGTGCAATACACATTTGCTAGGAATTTTGTGACAATTTTTATGCAGTGGTTGAGGACGATTAAGAATTATGTGTGACGGGACCGGTTTTCTAATTTGTTATTGGATTGAACGACCCACTCGTTACGAAATTCGCATTGTCAGACGCTGGGCCGTTACTTTGATGTTCTAAAACACTTTATTACTCAAATTAACGCAATTTCTTTACCAAAACCAAGCCTGCCTCAGGCCAGTTTCGAAACGACTTCCAAGCACTGGCGTTGCAAACAGTGAGCTCGGGTTTGAATCCCAATGTGTGATTGCTGTTTTCTTATTACTGAAATTTTTCGTTCGATACTTGTTACGGACACCAGCGGCAGCGGTGGCGGCACCGGCGGCGCACAACTACGACGCCTTGCGTGACCCGTGTTCTGATCTTTAAACAGCTTCCACTGTAAAAGAAAGTAGCCGAACACTAGCCGGAGAGCCAACATGTTTTTATCCTCCTTCCAGCCTCAAAAGCAACCAAACTGGCGCGAACTATAGAGAAACCGGGGAATGCTAGTTGTAGGGGAGCAAAGTAATATGTTTCGTCGCAACCAGGGCAGATAAAGAAGCCCACGTGCTTATCCCTCTGCAGCCTGACCGTGGCCCCGAAGACGAAGGGATGGCACCGCTCACGTGGTGGCCTGGTACTCAAGGAATTCTTTTAGGCCAACTCGGGCGATTTTTCTCTCAGGTAAATTCGATGGGTACGTTTCTTTGCACATTCCTGTCATTTATGCCAAATTAAAGAATTGAGAGATGCTTTGACTGTTTGTAAATGAATTTTAAATATTGCCTCAAAATGGCTAGCTGGGTTCGCCATATTTATTGACAATAGAGTCTGTGTGTCGTCACGTTTGACATATGAACGGAAGTGACGCATCCGGTGGCATCACTAATTTTGGCCGCTGCAGGGTTTATGGTGCTAGCCACAAGGCGACAGTGGCGGTGTTCGCCATGCTGTTCGGCGTTGTTCATCCTTCCTCTGTGGTGTTTGGCCGCTGTTTTGCTGGTTTCGTGCGCGATTTTCTGTTCCATATGGATGTAATGTGCGATGGTTGGTAAGTTGGTGTTCTTTTGGGGGCTGCATAAACCACTCACACAAGCATATTGTTTGCTATCATGGCTTTACACGTGACAGCATGCCCTCCGTGAGAAGTGGTGCGAGGAGGCAGGACAACTGGTTATAAAGCAAAACGGCACGCGTGTGTTCCGATCATTTCTCGCCGGAGTATCAGGACAGCGTTTGGCGAGCATATGGGTGGCGCGTGCAGTGCAGTGACATGTCCATAGAGCCAATCGGGACAAAAATTAAACGCGTTGACAGCGCCGCCTGGATTGCGGTGGCAGCTGTACAAATACTAGAAAATTACTATTTTACTGACAACTCAACATTTTTATTATCTTCTGCACTCAAATAGCTTCTTTGAAAAAAAAATGAAATATTGTTTGTATAACTTATAGTTGCGTATAAAACGAAATGAGTTTCCAAGCACCAGGGCGGTTTGATATTACGGCTGGCCGTTCGCATAGCAGACGACAGTGTCGTCGTCTGTTCTGCGTCATGGCTGTCCCCCGCTCACTCGAGCAGCTTCCTATCTCAATTTACCTCATTAACAAATAGTACAATGCAGTAGACTACTTACTAGAAGCTCAGAAGTATCTTGCATACTTACTTTAGTAAGCGAGTGATGCCGCATACAGGCCGAGTGAAACGACAACACTGATCACACAAAGTTGCGGCTATAAATTGTTTGATTGCAAATCAAGCGACGTTTACATGAAATAAAGGTCACGTAGTAACGTTTTAGCATGTACAGCAGTGAGCAATATGCATGCATCAGCGTTCATGTGCAAACAAGGTACCTATTATGCATAGCTCCAATGCAGATGGCCGGAGCACAGAAGCTGTCCAGCGCCGGTTGATATATTTATCGCACTCCACGAAACGCTCGCTGCAGTAAGTAGAGATATACTGATAACGTTTCAGCACTTCTGTGGCTGATGGTGTCGTAGCACCTCGTTGACAGTATTCGGCAAACTTTCTGTAATTAATATCAACGTATCTGCGTGCCTTTCCCGACCAGTGCGGCACGACTGTTTGTTTTCTGGTAAGAGCTGCCCCCAAGGAGGTTCTATAGAACCTCTGGAGTGGCAGTCCCGGCCGCCGCCAACGGGAGCAAGTAAAACTGCCAGCGGCCATATTGCTAGAAGAAAAACATGGCGGCACCGTCATAGACCACAATGGAATACGCGCGTTGCGCGCGTCGGTGTGCAGGTACACGATAAAAAAATGAGAGGGAACCACTTTTAGGCTACGCCAACGAATAAATGCCTCTTATTGTTTATGAAACAAATTATTTTATACACCCAATGTCAGCTGCACGCTTTGAGATCAACCTGTGGTCGAGGGATGCTTCGCATAAAGAGGTTGCTGGTGCACTATTGTTTTGTTAAGTGGTTCTTAAAAGAGAAAAGAAGAGAAATGTGAGCCCCCTACTTGTCTGTAACACAATGCGACACCTCAAGGGTAGCTCACGTGGGATGGGGGTAAGGAGGGATTAAAAGAATAGGATTAAAAGTAGAGAGAGAGCATGAAGGAGAGAGCGTGGCGCAGAGACAGCGACTTACGGAAGTAAGGAGAAGATAGGAGAGATGGACACGGTCGTAGGAATCCGAGGACGGGGTACCACTCGGCGACAGCTCTTTTCGGCGTCAGGAGATGGTGCAGGGCGAGCCCAGTCGGCCAGAGCTGTGCTGTAGTCGGAGATCGCGGGGGCACAACCGGTCGGCACGAAATCTAGCGGGCGAGTCCTCGTACACTATTGCAGTACAAAAGGGTTGTAGTATATATTGGGTGTTTTAAGAATTGTTGCAGATATTCAAAGTCAAGGAGAACGCGACATTTGCTCCCCCCTTTCATATATATGCTTGTGTGTGTGTTCGTTAATTACCAGATAATATATAAGGAAGTTGAAGTAATTAAAGCTAACGTTAAAAAGAGAGGTAATTAGGTAAACAGGGAGCCACCGATAATTTTTTCAGAGTTATCGAATTCTATCCAATTTACAGGCGGAACCAAAACTGAAGTATCAATGTCGCATGCAACCGAAAAACAACAGGACACGTACTCTAGGAGACGTATCCCAAATAAACCATTTATAAGAACGATTGTAGTGGCATTTGTTCTGCATACTATTTATCAACTTCTGTTGCCGATGTGTGGTGTTATGGCAAGCGCAGCCTTCAGACCTTAGAAACGAGGTTGCTCGATGTTTTGGCAACTTAGTCTATCAGCGTTTTGGTTTCGTCGGCAAGATAGAACATATTTCAATGATGTCTCATCTTGTTTTAGACGCGATTGCTTATTGTCGTGACTACATTCTATAGAAACTACGTCAAGGGGGTAGAAACTAACAGGTATTTGCAGATGCGCTCGAAAAGCATGAAAAATCGAAGGTTGCACTGCCTGCCCGTCGTCCAGTTCTCTGCCTCGTTCTGTCGAAGCAGCATTCTTCGAAGTGAATGAAACGGAGGTGGTTACAGTCCGTAGCCTTCCAAGTATTTCTTCGAACAGCAAATTCGCAGGCAGAACGCAGCGCACTGTATTTCCTGTAACACGGGTAATCACGACATAGAATATTCTCCAAGTTTGCGAAGTGCTCGGTAAACTTGCTCCAAACTCGATATTCACTCACCAAAAATACGCATGTACGCCGTCAGTTTTTGCTTGTAAGACAACACCAGAAAACGTGTAATTCGAAGGGCATTCACACGCCCTACTCGTACCAATGTTTCATACGTGCAGCCATAGACCACAAGTGCTTCGTCCATAAACTTAAAACTAATTGACAACGTCGAGTCGGCGAGCACTTAAAGCTTCAAGTAACCTTACAAACAGCTATACGCATGTGTTACATGCACGCGCACCTTTCATATTGTTTCTAATTCAGCAGTATACGTGAAAAAACAGGCAATCGTCAGCGAACGAAGCGAGAATACTTACACGAGAAAAGTGATTCCAGGCGTCTTTTTGATGCGATTTATGCAGCCATAAGCGACGCACGAAGCCACCATGGCCTAGTGAAACCTTAACTGCTTTACAAAAGCATGTCACAGTCTCTAAAGGCCACTGCGCGGGTGGAGCTACGAAGCGCACTTTGTCGTCTGCTTCTGAGTCTTTCCTTTTCCGGTATGACGGTGACTGGCGTCACTTATCAGGGCACACCTCTACTTCAGAAGACATAGTATAGAACCTCCTTGGCTGCCACCTAAAGTGCGTCACTTTCCAATTTTTCTGGCGTTGGCACCAACATGCATCAGAATGCCTAAAAAAATGGGAGAAAGTTTTTCTGCTTATATATCTCAGGCCTTACAAAATAAATTCTAAAAAAAAGGCTTAGATGGTGTTCGTTTGCCTTCGCCGGCGGTGCGCTGTCGTCCTTTCGATGGTGGCGACGTCTCACGGCAAAGATTCGAAGCTCGCCACATGCCACGGGCCTGGCGTCTGTCTGCCCGTTCGTGTCAGTGCGCCTGACCATCTGTTTGTCCGTTCGTCTGTCTGTCTGTTCGTGCGTGCAAGTGTCCATCTATTCCATCTGTCTGTCTGTCTGTCTGTCTGTCTGTCTTTTTCTGTCTGTCTGTCTGTCTGTCTGTCTGTCTGTCTGTCTGTCTGTCTGTCTGTCTGTCTGTCTGTCTGTCTGTCTGTCTGTCTGTCTGTCTGTCTGTCTCAGAGTTTCTCAAAATTAACTAGAGGGCACTCTGGCACTGCGATCGTTCAGCGACCATGGGAATATGGGTAGTACACATAGTACACACATTTGCCTAGTCTTCGTACTTGCAGGCGGCGAATTGTACTTGCGGCTTCGTTTAATGCTGTGTTTCGGCTTTGTTTTGAAAAAAAAGATTGAACCCTTTTGAACTTCGTGAGCCAATTTGGAAAGTAAGTCTAAAAAAATAAAATGGTGAAGCGCAACCGTTGAACATTTGCTAATACTTGTTTCGTAAGAAAACAGCTTCAAGCCACACGAACACACAAGGAGCCAAAAGCAGGCCAGAAGTACGAATAATAGACAAATGTGTGTGCTACCCATCATTCCCATGCTCGCTGAAGCGCCGTGCGTTGCAGCTCCCATAGACACTAGCGCCAGAGTTCCCTCTAGTAAGTATTGTGGGAAACTCTATGGTCTGTCTGTCTGTCTGTCTGTCTGTCTGTCTTTCTGTCTGTCTGTCTGTATGTCCATCCGTCTGTCCATCCGTCCGTCCGTCCGTCCGTCCGTCTGTCTGTCTGTCTGTCTGTCTGTCTGTCTGTCTGTCTGTCTGTCTGTCCGTCCGTCCGTCCGTCCGTCCGTCCGTCCGTCCGTCTGTCTGTCTGTCTGTCTGTCTGTCTGTCTGTCTGTCTGTCTGTCTGTTTGTCTGTCTGTCTGTCTGTCTGTCTGTCTGTCTGTCTGTCTGTCTGTCTGTCTGTCTAACCTTCTAGTGAACACAAGTACCGCCATCTCCAATTCTTTCATCTTATATTTAGATGCATGGATGCAGGTATCCAGTGGTGCCTTATAGAACGGATGGCAGCACACGCCACCTAGTCATAAAGTTAAGTACTATGGTTATGTGTTAAAGGCTTGAATTTCACTCGCGCCTTGATTCTAGCGACCAATCAGTTAACTTTCTCTTGGTTATTTCTACCAGTAAAAAGTATAACTTGCCTTCACTGTCCCTAAACCCCAACGTTATGAAAAATTGCGCGCCATTATCTTGAACAATAGGGGGGGGGGGAGCCCTTTACAGAACAATATGAAATGTTCAGCTGTTTTCTCGTTTCCACATGAACTATATAACGTGTCACTGCCTTCGTATTTGACTCGGTACGTCTTGGTCCGCAAATCTCCCGTTCTGACCTCGAGCAGCACAGAACTACAGAATTGTCGTAGATCTTTTGTTTGTAATTTCCTGCTTGAACGTTTGGTATGTCTCCAGTGATGACTTCGTAAGCATTCTAATCTTGCACATGTTCCTCTCTGCTTCCTTCACCTTCTTCCTAACCGATGTTTCCTTTTGGCTTGGTACTCTGCCGCTGTCTAAATGGTTACTGACAAATTTCTAGTTCGCTTCCACCATTTAGTATTAACATTCTTCTTCTACAAGTAGACGAAAACATTCCTAGCCTAACGCTCCTCTCCCAATTTTTTTAATCGCTCCTCAAATTCTATTTTGCTGCTACCTTCTCTGCACTCGAACGATGTTCATCCTATGTCACCCTGCACCCCCTGATTTGAGGTGTTCCCGTGTGTTCCCAAAGCAGGTCTGCTTATGCCACGTTGTTTAATTTCCAATCTTGCTTGAACTTCTGATCTCGTGCACAAGAGTGCATTACCGAGCATCTAAGCCGACACAATGGCACCTTTTCAGAACCTTTCACAACGTCATGGGCTTGGAAGGAAGACGAAGAAGTGTGTTTTGAATAGGAGCTACTTCTGCTAACTCCGGCGTATTTCAGTTGTAATTTAAGTCTGTTGATCAGTTTTCGCTGCTCCCTTGGAGGAGATGGATGTAGACCACCCCGGGCGCCTGCCGGCACCAGCGGCGTCAGCGGTGGCCGCCTTCAGGAAGCGGATGAGACAAGCGAGTGACAGCAAGAGTGAAGATACTCATGCTTACTATCTCAGCAGTGAGGACTTCTCAGATGACGGTTTCCGACCTGTGCTGAGCCGCAAGGCGAAGAGAAGGAACATGAGGACATCCTCATCCTTAACTATTCAAACTGCAAGTGAAGCGCCAAAATCGAACGCTTATACCATCCTGTTTCTTCCTGCACTTCCTACTGTCAGCATGAAACGCCTTAACAGACAGTCTGTGTCGAGGTCTCTGGAAACGCTCGTGCCAAATGAGATCACGGACATAAGAGTGAACGCCAGAAAGAATATACTGGCTGTGGACGTTATGCACGCAAGTGCGTTGGGCATTTTGCGCAGTGTAACTGACTTAGACGGCAACCAGGTGCGCTCTCATGTTCCCTTGGGATGTGATATAGTAACCGGCGTGATCTACGACATTGATGTTGCTATTTCCAATAAGGACTTACAACTTCTTGTCAAGTCAACAACTGATACTCCAATTGTTGATGTCACCCGGCTAGGCAAGTCTCGCTGTGTGAAGATTGCGTTTAAGAGCACATCACTCCCCTCTCATGTGAAGGTGGGGTACTTCAGACATGCTGTGCGGCCTTTCATTCCAAAGCCTCTCCAGTGCCGTAAATGCATGAAACTTGGACATGTGAGCAGCGTCTGCGAGAATTCGGTGGTATGCCACCGCTGCGCCGAGCACCATGAAGCGGATAAGTGCGTCGCAACTGTCAAGAAACGCTCTAATTGCAATGGATCCCATGAAGCCACATCGAAGGACTACCCGCGGATTCAGAAGGAAATCGCCATCTTGAAGGAGATGGTGCGCGATCACTCATCTCATCGAGAAGCCGCAGCTAAAGTCAGAAGGCGTCGTTCACGTCGACGTCGGTCTTCGAGGACGCCCGCTACCTCCTCGACACGTTTGCGTGATCCCTCATCAGTACCACCTCCTTTGCCTCCCAGACCACATGCCGTGGGAAAGGCTGTAAAGGACAAAGCCAGTGATCATACCCTAACTGCGACAGAGTGGCCTGCACTTCAAAGGGAAGCAGCATCAAGCGAACCGAAGGAGCTTCATGACGGCCAGTCCGCGCTCCCGGTTCGAGATCTTTCCAACCAAGACAGGCAAGGGACTGCAACAGTCCGGGTTCGAGATCTTTCCAACAAAGACAGGCAAGTGGCTGCAATCGTGCAATCATTAATTGCCACGATTCGCACGCTACTGAGCAGCATACAATCTCCGTCTGCTAAGAGTGCACTGCAAATACTGGATGCACTGAATCCAGTTCTTGCTAACTTCGTATAAGCACAATGGCTCAACAAAATCTCATCTTCCGCACTGAAGTTAAAAGTGCGTCGATTTTTCAGTGGAATGCCAGAGGCATGAAGTCCCGTATCTCGGACTTTCGCCAATTTGTTCGGGCCAATCAATTCCCTATACTTGTCATATGTGAACCAAACGTATTAACACCTTATAGATTGTCCGGTTATGAAGCTTTTTGTTCAGCCGCTTGCGAAGAACGAAGCAAAGTAATTGTTTACATTCGCACAGACTTGACTTATCTTTCACACCCAATAAGTTCAAATGACGACAATCAGTACGTGTGTCTTCGTGTGAAGAAGAATGCAGTTTCGTTCACGCTTATTGGTGGATATATATCTCCATCATCGCGATTTGACTGCGACAGATTAAAAGACATCCTAATGAGAACCGATGGGCCTTGGATCATCACCGGTGACTTCAACGCCCATCACATGCTTTGGGGGAGCACTAGAATGAATGCCAGGGGCCGGAACATTGTGACATTCGCTTCCGATTACGACCTTTCCATTATGAACGATGGTACCCCCACATATCTGCGGGGTCTCACGTATGGCAGTTGCCTTGACCTGACATTGGTGTCACGGTGCTTCTCTCACAAAGTTAAGTGGTTTTGCGATATTGAGACTCATGGGAGTGATCACATACCCACCTACGTGACGATCGATGGTATCATAAAAAATTTCTCTTCCGGTGTTGCAATTGGCACTGACTGGTCGATGTTTGCATCGCGTGTTGAGAACAATTGCCAAGAAGGCCTCGCCTGCAGCCTGGAAAATACCATAGCGAAAGCTATGCAAGCGTCCAAATGTAAATTACCATTTTCGTCTAAAGTAACACAGTTTGACATCGAACTGGAAAAATTACGAGCTATACGAAGGCGTGCTGAACGACGATACAGACGCACAAGATCAATTTATGATCTGAGGGAAGCAAGGCAGCTCCAGAAAAAGATTCAACGACGAATTTACAAACTGGAGAGCGAACGATGGAAAGCATTCTGCGAATCTCTAGACCCTCATAAACCTCTGTCATATATCTGGAGAACAGTTCGTGGTCTTCGCACCTTTCCACAACAACGGCACCCTTTTAAAGCTTTGGCACTCCATCATGTAAAAACAGAACTCGAAGTGGCTGAAGAATTTTGCACAAGAGTTGCCGGGAATATTATGAACGAGAGCATCAACGCCGTGATCCTTCCTGAGACGCGATTACCAGAAATGGACATTCCGTTCACCATGGAAGAACTGGAAGGTGCGTTAATTGCTTCTAAGCACATGTTATCGCCAGGTCTTGATGGTATTACTTATAGTGCGTTGGGACACCTTGGACAAAAAGCCAGAAAAGAACTTGTAACATGTTTCAACAACTGCTGGCTCAGCGGCAGTGTTCCTCGAGAGTGGAAAATAAGTCGATTAATACCACTTTTGAAATCAGGAAAATCACCATTGGACTTGACAGCGTATCGCCCTATTGCCCTCGCAAGCTGCCTCGGAAAAGTGATGGAAAGAATAGTTCTATTTCGTCTCGAGCGGTACTTGGAACGATACACCAAATACCCTTCTTGCATGGCAGGCTTTCGTCGGGGCCGCTCCTCCATTGACTGTGTTCTTGACTTACGGACATTTGTTCAACAAGAAAAAAGTCACAAGTGCATATCAGTAGCACTCTTTCTTAAGGTGAAGGGTGCATATGATAATATAGCTCATGATGCCATCCTAACTTCTCTCGCAGCAATGGGCATTGGTGGACGAATGTTTCAATGGATAAAAAATTATATAACTGGCAGGGGTTTCTTCGTACAAACATATGAGGGTACAACTGCCCAACATTACACCTACTGCGGAGTACCTCAGGGTGGTGTTTTAAGCCCCACATTGTTCAATGTGGCCCTAATTGGTCTGGTGAAGATTCTGCCAAAGTCGTTGTGCCTATCCATGTACTCCGATAATATTTGCCTCTGGAGTGCTGCAGTTACTCGCCCTCAGGTGCGTGCACGAATACAGCGGGCAGCAACCCTCACAACAGCCTACCTTCAGAAACAAGGCCTAAATATATCAACTGTGAAGTGCGCGTTGATGGCGTTTACACGCAAACCAATGACGCCATACCCTGTTTACATCAATGGGCAGAGTGTCAAATATGCACGGACGCATCGTTTCCTGGGCATAATAATCGACAGAAGTCTTTCGTGGAGCCCACATTGTGCGTACTTGAAGAAGAGACTGCTATCTATTGTGCATACCATGAAATTCTTTTCTTGTGCGGTAAAGCATGGGGAACTTCTGTAGCCTCCATGCTACAGCTGTACAGGGCCCTATTTCTGGGTCTATTGCGCTACAGCTTGCCGGTACTGACTAACACTTGCAAATCGAATACTCATTCATTGGAGAGTTTGCAGGGTCAGGCACTGCGTATCTGCCTAGGACTGCCCCGATGCGCTTCTACTTATGCCACAATCATGCTTGCCAAAGACCATCCGGTCAGGACATATATAGTTGTGGATTGCCTCAGAGCGCACATTCGACATGCTAGCCGTGCCCCCGACCACCACTTGGCCCTTCTACCTTCCGGAAGACCACGTGCTACGTTTTCAGACGTCATAGCCAAGCACCTAAACAGCATTCCATCAGAATATACGCCAGCTGCGAGAAAGGCTTGTCCTTTGTGGTGCCTCGACCAGCCGCAAGTACGTCTAGAAATTCCGGGAATCAAAAAGAAAAGCAGTCACTCCAGAGTAGCATTGAAGCAAGCAACACTGCTATTATTACATGAGTTGTACTTAGACCGAACGCAGATATACACTGATGGGTCCGTCTCATCCAGCAGCTCATCCGGTGCCGCTGTAATTCCGGCTGCAGAAATGACAATCAAGTTTAAGTTGTCGCATATGACTACATCTACTGCATCAGAGCTTGCTGCTATAAGGGCTGCTTTACAATATCTCGTTCAAGAACGTCCAGGAAAATGGGTCATATTCTGTGATTCGAAGGCAGCGCTTCAGAGTTTGCAGTCTGCCATGCGTAGGAGGAGTCATGACCAACTGGTACAAGAAATAAGACATTGCCATCATGAAGCTTTTGCACGAGGGCATGATATTATATATCAGTGGCTGCCTGGACATATCAGTATTACCGGAAATCAATTAGCCGATGATGCAGCCCGCTCAGCCCATGAAGAAACCCGTGTAGTCCCGATTCCTCTATCAAGGAATGGTGCAGCAAGACAACTTTACCTGCCGGCTCGAGATCTCACACGCACGTTCTGGTCGTCTACCAGCTTCCAAAGGTGTCAATTTTATGAACTGGATCCTTCGCTCAAGCTAAACCTACCACCAGAACTTTCCCGCTCCGATGCGACACTGTTATGCCGCCTTTGGTTGGGTGTTGCATTTACAAAGGTGTACTCTTTTCGCATTGGTATGGCAGACACTCCTACATGCGACTACTGCGGAGCTGAAGAGACCATCGAACACGTCCTGTGCAGTTGCGCTTGCTACGCCACACAGCGATGCCAGCTCCGGATGGTTTTGAATCGACTTGACCCCGGACCATTTTTTGTGCAGAAGATATTAGGACCTTGGGCATCTGCCTCAGTTGCGCAGAAAGCAACAAAAGCACTGCTGCTTTACCTCAAGTCAACAAACCTGAGCGATCGCCTGTAGACTATGTGTGCTCCCCGAGTGTGCTCGTGATTGTGTGTACCTTCTCATCTTTCTGCAACCTCTTTTCTCCCCTTTATCTCTTCCCCAGTGCAGGGTAGCAAACCGGATGTGCGTCTGGTTAACCTCCCTGCCTTTCCTTGCATCTTTATCTCTCTCTCTCTCTCTTCACAACGTCATACCTATTGTAGTTCCACAGGGCCCTATTTTTCATTACAGCTGTATTTCTGGTGCCTTTAGTCATTACGCATCTTACGGGCTCCCTTAGATACTCAGCCCAGTTATTTATTCATAGGCCCAAATATTTGTATTTATCCACTATTTCAAGCGTAACTTCCTGTATCTTATGCTCACTGTCTTTGTCATCATTAAAAATCAAGATTGCCCATTTTTCTCTGCTTAACTTCCAATGTAACCTATCTTCCTCGTTACCACAGATGTCTCTCAACCCCGGCAGGTCTTCCTTGTTGTCGGCTATAATACTATATCATCTGCATACATCAATGCTAGTAATGTCTGTTCAATATGTTTTTCTTGATTGGCGAATGAGAGGCTGAAGCCGAGTTGACCCCCTCTAATTTGCCTTCCAGCACCTGGAGATACAGCTTAAATATAAAAGGTGACTAGGGACATCCCTGTCGAAGCTCACGTTGTATCTCTATGGGGTCAGATACCTGTTCTTCCCATTTGATAACCACCTTGCTAATTTTATAGGTATCCTCTAGAAGATTTGTTATTCCGTCTTCCACATCCAATGTGTCCATTATTCCCCACAAGTCTTCTTGAATCACACTATGGTAAGCTTCCTTGAAATCCAGGAGTGGCAGCCTCAGGGGCCTGTGTTCTTTTCCCGCTGTTTCAATACACTGCATCAATGCAAACAGATTGTCCTCTAACCTCATTCGTTTACAGAACCCATTTTGTAGTTCTCCAAGCACTGCCTCATTTTCCACGCATGTCTGTAGTCTTTACTTTGCCATCTGCATCACCAGCATGTAAACTAGTGATGTCAATGTTATAGAACGGTTGTTGTTTATATCCAGTTTAACTCCCTTTTCTCTATAGAATATGCTCATCCTGCTTAGTTTCCATCCATTTGGGGCTTCACTATTCATTAATGCTTTGCTCGCTGCCTTTTTTATTGTTTGCTTAAAGTTTGGTTATAGTTTCCTTATTACCATAATTTTGTCCGTCAAGGTCTGTTGATGTGCTATTAGGAACCCTCTGTTATGTCCCTTCCTAATTTTGTTGTTTCAGTGGAGCCACTGCGCTAGTTGGTCCATCCTCATCTTGTATGGCACGCATTTTCCTTGTGTCTAAATTTCTCCGCGATCATTGTTTTTATATATTTCAACGCCTCATGCCCTTTTAGTCTAATCCCTTGTAGTAATAAACCTCTGTTACATGCTAGTCTTATTACTCAGTCATTCGAGATGGTTCCATCACTTCTCAGCTGCCTTTCTATCTGTAGCGGCGAGAGAAGAGAGACGGCGTCGAAGGCGGCCGACGGGGCCGTGCCGATCTCGCCACTTTATTCCAGGCCTGAAGGGGAGCCACATCGGCTACCAGCGTCCGCCACGCCAGGCGTGTCAGCTCGTTCTAATCCTCGCGCAGCTCGAGCTCGCATCAGCTGCGCGAGAGGCGCGGCGCGGTGATGAAGAAATGATGATGGTGATGATGGCGTTACAGGGCTCCCCCCCCTAGCGCTTTGCGCGATTTGAAGGCATGGGAAGAAGAAAGAGAGCGACAAATGCTATATACATGAACGGCAATCCATAAAGTGTTCATTTGGCCAGTCCAGGTTGTCAACGTTTATGGGCCATCAGTAGGCAGTGTGTCTCCGGTGGGCGACTCTGGGAGAAGCGCAAGGGACGAAGAAGGAAGTGCCGGGTCCCTGTGTTCATAGACACGTCCCTCCCACCATTACGCGGCGGGACCATTCGAATGCGCACCCGCCGTTTCGAGTAGATGCGGCTGACAAACGTGCCCACAGCTGGAACTGTGGACAGGCGCTGAAGAGCTCGCGCCGGCAATGTGGGCGAAATAGTGTGAAGGATCGGAACGCACCCATGATGACCGAGCACTGAAGTTTCACAGCCACATCGGGGTCTCGGACAGCGCACAGGGTGCCGAGCATGCTGTCGACAAGGAGCAGCGTTGCGGTCGTGCTGGTGCGGACGTCTCTGTCGCTGAAACACCGGCCTCCGCGTAGCACTGCGACCGGCACGCCGGGGCGTGTGGCCGAGTCGACGGATGCGGAAACGCCGTGCATTGCAGCTAGTCATGTGCACGGCAAGTGGTTGGCCCTTGCGTCGGGAAAGCCTCGTAGGTGTTTGCGCCGTCTTGAAGGCCAAGCCTGCAACACATGACTGTTTAGCGAGAGGCTTGAAAAAGGGCCTCTCTGTATTATGCCGAACGTGATGATTTCGTTGGCATACTCTCAAGGGTGGCAGATATGCAGTTGGACCGCACGTCGTCGCTGTTGTTACCAACGAGCCTGTGTGGCGGACTGCATCCGGCGCCAAATGCTCTGGGGGATAGTTGTGAAGCTCAGAAGACGTGAGCTTTGATGGAGGATCGTGTGACACACCTGAAAGACCATCGGTTCTCCGTGCATGAGGGTTGGTGTGCAGGTCTGCATGATCGATGACAACCTCTACAGCATGTGTGGCATATGTAGTCTGCAGTACCATAGGCGCGCCAGGTACGTCGTCCTGAGCTGCGTCAGTCATAGTCGCAGCCTCTCGGAAGTTTGGCTGTGGTTGACGGCTTATGACTTTAACTTTGGCTGCGGGAGACTGCGGGGCTGAAGATGGTCGCTGCTGGCAGGATGCAGAGAGCGTCGAGGTGGGTGGGGAGGCGCCTTCGGACATCGTCGACGCTGAAGTCTCCGCGACCAAGGGGCGAATAGTGAGCGCGAGGATTTCCGTAGTCTTGGCAGACTCCGGGGCATGCGGCGATGAAGCCGTCGTGGAGTCTGACATGTCTGAGAAATCGTGTTCTGTGTAGGCCGGAGAAGACATGCGGGTGGCGGGAGTGCCCGAGGGACAATCGGCCATGGACTTCGAAAAAATGCACCTCGTGGCGACCTGGTCGTTGGCTACAGGAACGTACTGAAGAAGCTCGTCGGATTTCGTGGCTGGCTGGTCGCGCGCAGCACGAATGTTCTGAACCTCGTCGGATGGGCATTCGTACGCGGGACTCGCGTTGATAGTGGCCGGACGAGATGTTGTAGGAGACGTAGTCGGGGAAGTTAGGTCCCAGTTAGTGAAGACTTTCGGGCCGGAGGGTACCACACGCTGCGACGCAGACGAAACCTGTAAGTCGCGGGTGAACGGCAGCGGGTGGTAGGTGAGGCCATGTCTGGCAAGCACCGCCGAGCAGAGGTCATCGTAAGGCTGCTGGCTGGAGGTTGAAGTGCCAGAGAGATGACGCAACTCTACCGGAAGGGCGTCTTGAAGAATGGCGTGCATCAGCGGCTGGTCCGTGACGCCATTCAACGCCAGAACAGCATCGAGCTGCATGAACCATACCTTGGGGTAGGTCGATTGGAACGGCGGCACTGGCGGGCAGAGTTGCGGGAACATGGCAGCGGGCCGCTCGGCGAAGGGCGTGTTCTCCGGGTCACCAATGTAGCGGCGAGAGAAGAGAGACGGCGTCAAAGGCGGCCGATGGGACCGTGCCGATCTCGCCACTTTATTCCAGGCCTGAAGGGGAGCCACGTCGGCTACCAGCGTCCGCCACGCCAGGCGTGTCAGCTCGTTCTAATCCTCGCGCAGCTCGAGCTCGCTACAGCTGCGCGAGAGGCGCGGCGCGGTGATGAAGAAATGATGATGGTGATGATGGTGCTACATATCCCTTTTATTTACTTCCGCCATCCATTGGGCCCACTTTCTTCTAATCTTTTCACTAATAAGATCGGAGGCTTCGCTTCTGGAGCTGAAAAAGTTATCCGATTTTCTTTTGACATTATCTTCCAGTTCACCCCTATGTTTAGCAAACCTGTGTTCCCTGGAGGCGTCTTTACGTCTAACTATAGCTCTCTGAACTTCCTCCTAGCACCAGCTCTTGGGTTTGTGCCTTCTTTTTCCGGTTGATTGGACTCGTACCTCAGCAAGCTCGAACTCATACAATCTAATTAGATTTGTGTACGAATGTGGACCTACATTCAAATATGTCCATCACCCTTAGACGATCATACATCCTATGTGACATCACTGCGTAATCTATCGTGAACCGCAGCCTTCTCACCTCGCATGTTTTCTGCCCTTCGCACTTCTCGGTACTGTTGCGAATAATTAGATCATGGTTTTCACACATATCCGTTATCATTCTGCCTGTTGGGCCAGTATACCTATCTATATCTTCTATGTGTGCTTTATGTCTCCATATAGTTACCTCACACTCTTCTGCTAATTCTTTTATTACTTTTTCTATGTACTGCACTATTTCTTGGTTTTCTTTTCGGGGTTTAGCCCCTGTCCACAAGAACAGAAAACCCAAGAGCGTCATCTGCTCTGCCACCTTTTCTTTTAGCCATAAATGTTCCCTGCCCTCCTGCTTGACCCTTTGCCAGTCTGTACTTTAATGAATAAATGCCCCAACACCACTAACTTTCTGCTGCCTTGTGTTCTATTACAATATTTGCATGCGTAGTCCGCATTTATAGGTGGCTGTATCATGTCCCTAAGACATGCATCTACAAACCCATATACCATCAGCGTCTCTTCATTTAGCTGTTCTTCTATATCTGCCCACTTCAACCCTTTCCTACTGACCTGCATGTTATTATACCCTTCGTCTGCATTTGCTTGGCTCTGCTGCCTACCTCGATTACCCCCCCCCCCCCGGACTCTCCGCGCCTTAGATATTGGTACCACTTTGTAATTGTATCTCTCTATACCACCTGCCAAAGATTCCCCCTGGTTGTTTGCCTAGTTACTAGCTATCCTGGGCCACCAGAGGGCCCGCGTGCCCCCCAAAAAAGCTACTGCGCGTTCTGGAAATCGCCAACCCACCTCAGGAAGTAGCCTTCTATTGAAGTGAATTTTGTCTAAGTGCAAACCACCCCACCTCTGTGCCTCTCTCTTTTCTACCTCAAAGCCTTTCTCTCGACTAATCTGCCATATCTCTTTGTTTACGTCGACAACCGCTCTTGGAAGGAGGTCGTCACGCACCGGTACCTCAGGTATCGTACTTATTACTACCTGTACCTGGGGGGAAATAGCGCGCATGTCATGGACCCCTTTCGCCAGTGTTGTCACTAGTACTGCTGATGCTCATCAGCAGTACTAGTGACAACATCATTTAGACCGCGCGCGATTATAACAAAATTTCATCATTTAGCTTTAGTTGTGAGTTTTCCACTTCGTTGTCTCATGAGTGCCTCCAGCTTGCTAAAACCCTCTTGTGGCCTTTAACCTTCTCTTTGTTCGCTTCTGTACATCGATTTAATTCGGGTCTCCAGGGCTTATTACGTGCTCCGACTTTTCTGTTAGAGTGTCCCACACCTGGAGGTTTCTTGCACTTCTACCGCAGGCTGCTTTGTCCCCTCCCACGCCCACAACTACTTTGCTGAAGCTGGGTCTTCTGACCATTGAACCGGTTGAACCTTTTTTTTCCAAACCTGTTTTCTCTTGCTCCTCCACCATTCTGGCTACCGGTGCACTACCGCTTCCTACATCGGTCCCTCCTTTGTTCACCTTCGGTAGTGCCTTATCGGCTGACCTATGCCTTTCTCCCATAGCCCTGGTTTTTTCTTGCTCTGTCGCCACAGCAGTTTCCAGCCCGGCGATTCTTATCAGCAGTTCACTCTGGGTAACCATCATTTCCCTCCTTTTCTTCTCGACCTCATGTTGCCTACCCTTCCCGTCAGCCTCCTCTACATTAGCGTTCATATCCTTCATTTTGAAACCCACCCCGCATCCTAAACATTTTAAAGTCTTTGAAATCGTGTCTTTTTACATGAACTCTCCTGCCGAATTGTCCCTCTCAATAATTACAAAACGCGGCGTAGGACGAGCTTTGTCTTAAGCAAAAGAAGTGTAAGCTCTACTACAAATTTTTGCGTGTTCACTGTACGTGCGCCCCAACCATGCTGTAGTAGAAGAAAAAAATTACGATCTACAAGAACCACCATCCGGTGAACATTACAAGAACTAAACGAGAGGTAGCTACCTATACTACTACTACTACTACTACGACATACAACGCAGATGCATGACCCATGGTATAACAAGCTTCGCCCCTGAATTGCTAGGTGACAGCATCATTTGCGTCAGAGTCGCCGCTGTGGGACAGCTCTGATACACTGTCAGTCTCGGACATGTTAGTTCACCTCTGCTCCGAGCTAAACTTCAAGCGTCTGCTGGGCCCGGCATTCACAGTTTTCATGCATCACGCCGGCAGGACCAGCATGTCTTGTATGATATACAGTTGTAGGTTCCTTCGAAACGTTACGTCATATATAGACTGTACCCTCGGTTAGTTTATGTTTCGGCATTGCATCTTTTTGCTTATTAAAATTATACTCAAACTAGCTGAGCACTTCAGCTATCGTGCGCATGACAAGAGTGTCTCAGGAACACAGAACCATCATTACCCTGACAGGGTCAAAAATAGGCAGAGTATGCCTTTAAGGCGTGGGTCGTGCGTTCTCCATGTATGTAGGAGGTACAGGTAGCCACCTCTAGTATAGTTCTCGCAATACCTGCTAGATGGCGGTACTTGCATGTGATGAAGATATGATGGAAAGATACGAGAAGGTGGGACTTGGAGTGTTCACCAGACGGACGACCGAACAGATGGATGGACTAGCAGGCAGACAGACAGAGAGACGGACACACCGTCATAGGCACAGACGGACGGACTGACAGAGAGACACACCGACAGGCGGACGTACGAACAGACAGAAAGAGAGACAAACAGACAGGCAGTTGAGGTACGGACCATCAGAAGGAGACAGAAAGAAAAATCCTTATTCTATCTATATATAAAAAGTGGATGGGAGGTGGCTCATCTCGAGCCACCCCTCGCAAACGCTAGGTAGGCTACTCATTCCAGAATCCGATTGGCGTCCAATGCGACTCGCGCTCGTTTGACCAGGACCTTCTGGCTTGCCAGGTCGGGGCAGCCAAGCACGGCTGCCTCCCGGTTCTCCCGGGTGAGATTCAGTATTGGGGTGAGGTGAGGGGGTGCCCAAACCTTGTGGAAGATGTTCGACCAACTTCTCTACACAGTGCGGACATTTTCCTGTGCAGAATTGAGTAAAAATTGCCGGAGACAACGGTGTTTTGGTGGTAAAGGTGGAGGAGTAAACGCTCGTCTGCCTTTTTAAGGCCCTTACAGTGTTTAGAATTAATTGAATGGCCGAATCGGTAGATTTCAGTATATTTCTATATTCGGTATTGTGTTCGAGATACATTTCGTAAAAGTATGATGGCGTTACCTGGAGAATGAGCGCACGTGCCGCCGAGTCAGCCGTTTTATTTCCTTGGAGGCCCATGTGAGCTGGAGGCCGTACGATCCTTAGGAACGTGGGTGCCCCGATGTAATTGTTGTTTTATAAGAAGCGGTACGCAAGCTGTGGGATTTAGTCGCATTGAATAATTCTGCAAGCCCCTCACAAGTCTGTAATGATGATGTGCGCGTCTAGGTTTGCGGCACCGAGCGCAATTGCCACTTCCTCCGCATGTGTTATGTCCTGTGCTCTGAATGTGAGCTCATTCACCATGACGTTTTGGCGGACGACTGTACCATGTACCATTCGCCATGTTGAGGGCCGGAGGCTTGCACGTAAAAGATGCGGGTTTTTTTTTTCCTATAAGGACGAGACAGTGCTTCTGCCCACGCAAGGCGCCTGCCACTGTGGTCCTCACCCGTCACGTTGCACGCCCGGCACTTCACCCACCGCCAATGTGCAGGGTGTTTCTCCAGAATTCCGGAATGTGTACGAACTTCTCCGTCTCTGTTGGATGGTTGTGTATTCAGGCTGATAGGTGGTGACCCGATGTAGTCTTTGAAAATCTCGTGTATTGATTGATAAAGTGTACCGCGCGAAGCTCTGCGAAAGTGTTTACCATCCCTAAGCCCATAAGGGGCTGGTTTGACGTGGTTGTTGAGAGATCGAGGGCACGCTTGTACATCTTCCTGAGAATCACTTCCAGGGTGTTCTCGTCAAACTTGCGCAAGTGCAGGTAAGGAGCCGAGTAGAGGAGTCGACTGCTTACGAATGCATTCACCAGCCAAAGGCGTCTCTGCAGCCTAACCTCCTGCGCTTGATGTAAACCCGGTGAACCATACGGACCTCCGGGTCTTTCACATTACGCAGTTTTGTCAATGTTGTATCGACTCGGCGATGTTTATGAATAAACTGACCCAGTAGTCTGATCTCATCGTGTTCCGGAAAAGGTCCGTTTTGCAAGGACAGTTCAATATTGGTCGTGCGCTTTGGCAAGGAGTGGATATGCACGAATTCCCATTTGGTCGGGGAGCATTTAAGGCCGCAGTGGTGGGCGTAGGCGTCCAAGATCTTCGCCACTTGCTGTAGGTTGGCTTTATGCCTCCTACCGATACGTGTTTAGCCCATATGGTAATGTCGGTATAAAGTGCGTGTTGTATGTCTTCAACATTCCTGAGCTGAGGTGGTAGGTTCATCACGGTCGTAATAAACAGCAGGGGTGAGAGGACCGCGCCCTTTGGGTTACCTTTCCTGCCTCATTGGTGGGCGCCCTGTTCTTTATTTCGTATTCAGATATATGAATGCCGGTCAGATGGTAATTGTCTAATGTATTGAAAAGTGTTGCGTCCACAATTGATTTGGGAAAGGTGCGTCGAAACGACGTCATGAGTGACGTTGTCGAAAGCTCCCTTCAAGTAGAGGGTGAGTACTCCCTTGTCTATAATAGGTTATTCGACAGGATTTAGAATTTCGCAGTTTAAATGAAGTAAGAAATTATTTGAACACCGGTGCGTGAGCGGCGGGCCAACTAGCCCAAATAGCCGTTCTTCTTCAGTGCGTGTTTACCCCAAAATGGTTTCTGCAAATACATGTTGGTTTTCCAAAAACTCGGACAGCCAATCTCGCACCCTAATCCCCATAAGCTTTCCCGCACAAGACGTGAGAGAGATGTAGGTTGTCCGTGTTTATGGCTTTGCCGGCTTTTGGAACGAAAGGGACCAGGATGGTCTTCCACTCAATTGGGAGAGGTATCCCACCAAGCCAGATAGTGTTTATGGGAAGTCGCATCGATGCTTTATTTGCTAGCTTCAAGGTTACAAGCACCCATACAAGAACCGCCTTCTCTGCATAACATCAATCACAAAGCGGTCGTGATGAAGGGACCATGCAAACCAACAATAGACAATTAATGTTTAACATTTTTCACGTGTTTACTTTATTGGGGCGAATTACTCGGAGTATTCACACTTTACTGATGATGCCCTCCGAAGCTTCGCCTCACTCATCAACATTCACCCTGTGGATATGTTGTGATATTTTTACTCACTCGCATGTGGAGGGTGCTGCGGTCGCTGAGGTGTGTGGAGGTGCTCATCGGCTCCTTTGTTTTCCTGTTCTTTGGTGTTTTCCGACACTAACCACCAAACTTTTATCAGCAACACATTGACATAGTCACCAAGTGCACGTGCATACTCATTTCAAGGTGGAAGCCTTTTTTATCTTTTTGAAAGCACTTTTCTATCAACGTCGAGCAGTCGCTCAGTTAAGCCTGGGCCTTAGCACAAAATGAGTGCGGGCGTCAGCGGCACCGGTGGAACGCACAGCTCGTTTTCGCATTTAGCCATTGTGCAACCTCTCACACCAAGCCTATCCAAGTTGTGGTAGACAGGAAGTGTGTTTCTCCTGAGGAGCGCAATCTCCGGGTTGGACCACGGCTATTAAGCGATGGAAGATGAAAACCGCGTCCGCCAGAACGGGTGAGAGAACGGGTGTGAATCCCGGCGTCGCGACGCTGTCACAGTCTCGTCAGTCACTCACGAACGTAAAAAAGCAAGCTATCGCTGCGTCAAGAATGCCAAAACTTCTGAAAGATAATTTTCGGGTGATTGTAGGCCTATGCATAGCCTCTAAATTGCTCTAAATACATGGATAGCACAGATCCGGGGTGCCCATGTTGGGCTCACCCCGAATGCTCTCTCGAACACATGTTGTGGCGATGCCCTGCGTCGCGCTAGAGCGGCGACTCTCCCTCTACGGAGGCGGAGTGAAACTGTCCTCTCAAGCCATGACAAAGGCGACCAGCTTAGGACTATCCAGAGGGCCCGCGACATGGCCGTGGAGTTCAATCTCCCCGTCTCGTCGTAGGAGTGGCCCACTGGTGTCGCCACTAAGGGGGGTTGATCACCACCCCCGTATACTATGAGAGTTCTTTGCCTGCCTGCCTGTCCATCCACGCAATCGCCTCGACATGAAGCAAGTTAGCCTGTGCGTGTTGTCCTCAGCTGAGGTGGTAGGTTCATCACGGTCGTAATAAACAGCAGGGGTGAGAGGACCGCGCCCTTTGGGTTACCTTTCCTGCCTCATTGGTGGGCGCCCTGTTCTTTATTTTGTATTCAGATATATGAATGCCGGTCAGATGGTAATTGTCTAATGTATTGAAAAGTGTTGCGTCCACAATTGATTTGGGAAAGGTGCGTCGAAACGACGTCATGAGTGACGTTGTCGAAAGCTCCCTTCAAGTAGAGGGTGAGTACTCCCTTGTCTATAATAGGTTATTCGACAGGATTTAGAATTTCGCAGTTTAAATGAAGTAAGAAATTATTTGAACACCGGTGCGTGAGCGGTGGGCCAACTAGCCCAAATAGCCGTTCTTCTTCAGTGCGTGTTTACACCAAAATGGTTTCTGCAAATACATGTTGGTTTTCCAAAAACTCGGACAGCCATTCTCGCACCCTAATCCCCATAAGCTTTCCCGCACAAGACGTGAGAGAGATGTAGGTTGTCCGTGTTTATGGCTTTGCCGGCTTTTGGAACGAAAGGGACCAGGATGGTCTTCCACTCAATTGGGAGAGGTATCCCACCAAGCCAGATAGTGTTTATGGGAAGTCGCATCGATGCTTTATTTGCTAGCTTCAAGGTTACAAGCACCCATACAAGAACCGCCTTCTCTGCATAACATCAATCACAAAGCGGTCGTGATGAAGGGACCATGCAAACCAACAATAGACAAATAATGTTTAACATTTTTCACGTGTTTACTTTATTGGGGCGAATTACTCGGAGTATTCACACTTTACTTATGATGCCCTCCGAAGCTTCGCCTCACTCATCAACATTCACCCTGTGGATATGCTGTGATATTTTTACTCACTCGCATGTGGAGGGTGCTGCGGTCGCTGAGGTGTGTGGAGGTGCTCATCGGCTCCTTTGTTTTCCTGTTCTTTGGTGTTTTCGGACACTAACCACCAAACGTTTATCAGCAACACATTGACATAGTCACCAAGTGCACGTGCATACTCATTTCAAGGTGGAAGCCTTTTTTATCTTTTTGAAAGCACTTTTCTATCAACGTCGAGCAGTCGCTAAGTTAAGCCTGGGCCTTAGCACAAAATGAGTGCGGGCGTCAGCGGCACCGGTGGAACGCACAGCTCGTTTTCGCATTTAGCCGTTGTGCAACCTCTCACACCAAGCCTATCCAAGTTGTGGTAGACAGGAAGTGTGTTTCTCCTGAGGAGCGCAATCTCCGGGTTGGACCACGGCTATTAAGCGATGGAAGATGAAAACCACGTCCGACAGAACGGGTGAGAGAACGGGTGTGAATCCCGGCGTCGCGACGCTGTCACAGTCTCGTCAGTCACTCACGAACGTAAAAAAGCAAGTTATCGCTGCGTCAAGAATGCCAGAACTTCTGAAAGATAATTTGCGGGTGATTGTAGGCCTATGCATAGCCTCTAAGTTGCTCTAAATACATGAATAGCACAGATCCGGGGTGCCCATGTTGGGCTCACCCCGAATGCTCTCTCGAACACATGTTGTGGCGATGCCCTGCGTCGCGCTAGAGCAGCGATTCTCCCTCTACGGAGGCAGAGTGAAACTGTCCTCTCAAGCCATGACAAAGGCGACCAGCTTAGGACTATCCAGAGGGCCCGCGACATGGCCGTGGAGTTCAATCTCCCCGTCTCGTCGTAGGAGTGGCCCACTGGTGTCGCCACTAAGGGGGGTTGATCACCACCCCCGTATACTAAGAGAGTTCTTTGCCTGCCTGCCTGTCCATCCACGCAATCGCCTCGACATGAAGCAAGTTAGCCTAATCAAGATTGTATTTGCCTGGCCAAGGCGGCGAATCACCGAAGATGTAGTGCACCCCAACCTCATGCAGAAAATTGTGGTGGTAAGCACTAGTACAGAGAATAACGCTAGAGATAATGCCAGCATATCCAGTGTTGCTATAGGCAGGGTGGGGTATGAGGTCAACGCGTATATGGTTGCCCCGGACGACACGTGCAATGGGGTCATATGAAGCGTAGACCTTGTCATCGACCCGGGAAGACTTCGGGCACTGATTGCTCATGACAGCAGCCCAATGGCTCTTCAAGCAAAGCGAATCAAGAACTTGAAAGATGTGGTGGTTATGTTCGATGGACTCAAAGTTCCAAATCTTGTTATTTGTGGCGCGAGCATGTTTCGCTGCACGCTGTTCAGAAGAAAAACAAATGTTTGATACGCTTGCTGCAAAGTCAGACATCGCACTGACTAGTGCCCCACGCCAGTTGACGTCATATTGCCACATTGAATATGCAGCACCAAAAGAACAACGAAGAACACGCGCAGCGAGAGAAAAAAGACGATGTTCTCTTCCGATCAGTTTGACAGTGTTCTGGTACAAATAAAGTGAGTTTCCTGTATTTAACTGCTGCTGTTTCTGCATTGTGACACTGTTGGAGAAGCTGGGTACATTTTTGGGACGCCTGACAACAGCCCCGCATCTAGTTCAGAAAGACTTCCTCGCATCGACACCCCCGTTAACCACAGCAGCCGCCGCCCGTTAGGCCTCAGCCCGGAGTTCGGTCCATTGCCGGAAAGCGTGACCGTGCCAGAAAGCATGACGGCACCTGCAAACACTGGCCCCAACATGTCCAGCCCAAGCACGACACAGGCAACTGTTTAGAACCCTCGACTTCTGGTTGATTTCCACGGAAACGCATATGAGGACGCACATGACTTGCTCGAGGAATTCGAGCACACAGCGAATGTTAACGGGTGGAACACCACACAAAAATTGCGCTACGTTAATTTTCCGCTTCAAGACGGAGCCTGAACATGGTTCACAAATCGCGTGTGGTCGTCTTGGGACGAGTTCCGGCAAAAGTTCCTCGACACGTTCGCGAGTACTGAAAGACGAGAAGTCGCACAGCGTCTCCTCGAGTCAAGGATTCAGAAACCAAATGAATCCGTTACGATGTTTGTTGAGGACATGACGTGGGTATTTCGTCGAGCAGATCCTGATATGCCCGAAGCCAAAAAGGTTAGCTACCTCATGCGGGGCGTTAAGGAGCAGCTCTTCGCTGGTCTCGTACGAAATCCGCCTACAACTGTTGATGAATTCTCCAAGGAGGCGACATCTATCGAACGCGCACTGCATCTACGCTATCGCCAGTATCACAGCCCAAACCATAGTGCACCAATCAGCGTGGCAGCGACGACCACAGCAACAACATCCGACGAAGGTTGTTTGCGCCAACTAATACCAGAAATTGTACAAGAAGAGGTCAAGAAGCTCGTCACCAAACCGAATCACTGCGGAATCGCCTCAGTAACGAAGTTGTGCGCCAGGAGATCAGGCAAGCGCTCTCGCTTCCTGAGCCGAACACGAGCACTCCTAGGGCAAGCTATGCAGACATAGTCCGCCGACAGCCTGCGAACGTGCCGACACCACATTAGTACCACCAGCAACATCCACCGACAGCGCCTTGGTACTACAGAGTAATTTCGACACCGAGGCGGCCACCACTTCGCAAGACTGACATCTGGCGTACCCCTGACCATAGGCCCCTGTGCTTTCATTGTGGGGAAGCAGGTCACCTCGTTCGGTATTGCCCGTATCATGTCGCAGGGTACCAAGGGTTTCCTTCCACTATTCCTCGGTGCCATTTCGACGACACACCTGACGTCGACACGAGTGTCATGACCCCGCGGGATGTTCCTCCTGGGTTTCGGTCTCGCTCACCCTCTCCTGGGCGTTATTCTCCATCCTTTAGACGGAGCACCACTGACATGCCAAGAGGGAGATCTCCTAGTTTATGCCGGGGAATCTAAAAGCAGCGATCTCAGGGGGGAAAGTTGCGAATCGTAGAAGTGCTCAAAATCTCCGAATACTGCCGAGCGACGAAAGACACATTTTCAACGAATCGACGAAAGATGGGGTTGTTACTGCCGAAGTTACAATAACGATTGACGGACATGACGTCATGGCATTGGTCGACACTGGCGTGGACTTGTCAAGAATGAGTGAGAGTCTGCAGACACGCTCAGGAAGGTTAGAATAGAATGGACAGGACCGCACATTAGAGGAGCTGGAGGGCAGCTGCTCACACCTACCGGAAAGTGCACCGCAAGAATGAGGATAGGGGATGCATCCTTCATCGCAACTTTTGTTATTCTTTCTGAGTGTTGCAAACAGGCAATCTTGGGGATGGATTTTTTGCGTGAATATGGTGCCATCATCAATTTACTGGACGGTGTGCTGACCTTTTCAGCGGATCAAAGCGCACCGCTACACCAAAAATTCCTGCGAGTCATTGACGATGTGACCGTACCTCCGTTATCGTGCCACCTTGTTTCAGTCACGTGCAGCGAGCAGAATACTGGAGAAGGAATTGCTGAACAAGTAGTGACGGTTCTGCCCTCTTGCAGTGTTGCAATTGCCAGAAGTATCGCCAATGTTGTGTGCAGTGAAGCGGAGGTTTTGTTGACGAATTTTACCAACGAGCGACGACACATTACACAAGGCACTACAGTTGCCTACTTCGACGAGATCACCGAAATCCGCAAGTGCTGTGTAGTACAACAGGACGAGCCGCAAGCCATGTCAACCACACCACCTATTGACGTAAGCACAGATTTGTCATCAGCGCAGAGACAACGTCTAGTAGATCTTCATCAGTTCAAAGACTGTATTTCATCCACCTCGAAGGTCAGTCAAACGCCACTGACGAAGAACCGGATAATAAAGGAGGAGACAGCAAGGCCAATACGACAGACCCCATACCACGCAGCACCAAAAGAGCGTGAAGAAATCCAGGAACAAGGGAAGAAAATGCTCGATGATGACGTCATCCAGCCGTCAAGAAGTCCTTGGGCATCGCCGGTAGTGCTGGTTAAAAAGAAACACGGAAGCTTGTGATTTTGTGTCGACTACCGTAAGTTGAACCGTGTAACAAAGAAAGACGTACCCCCATTACCGCGCATCGATGATTCTTTCGACAGGCTGAGGTATGCATGCAAATTTTTGTCAATTGACCTCAAAAGTGGGTATTGACAAGTTTAGGTCGATGAGCGAGATAGAGAAAAAACGACTTTTGTAACGCCTGACGGGCTTTATGAATTTAAAGTCTTGCCATTCGGATCGTGCTCAGCCCCCGCAACTTTTCAGAGACTGATAGATACCGTCCTGTCAGGCCTTCAGTGGCAAACATGTTTGGTCTATCTGGACGACGTCATTGTTTTTTTCAAAAACATTTGAGGAACACCTGAGCAGGCTGCTATCGGTATTCAGGGCATGGAGGTCTGCCGGCCTGACACTGATACCCGAGAAGTGTCATTTCGGTTTCAAGGAGCTCCAATTTTTAGGCCATGTGGTGAGCCATGAAGGTGTTCGACCTGATCCCGATAAGATTGAGGCCGTCAGAAAATTTCCGGTGCCAAAAGACAAAAAAGCAATCAGGCGTTTTCTTGGCCTATATGCATACTACCGAAGGTTTATTGCCAATTTCTCTCACATAGCTTCGCCGTTAACACTACTCACAAGAGAAGACGTTTCGTTCACATGGGGTAACGATCAACAGGTGGCATTTGACGATCTGCGACAACGCCTGCAGAATCCGCGTGCGCTTGCTTACTTTGATGAGGATGCTCCTACCATGGTTCACACAGATGCCAGCAACGTGGGTTTAGGCGCTGTAAAGTCCAGTGGCAAGACACGGCCGAGCTTGTGATCGCATTTGCTAGTAGGACGCTTTTCCGCGCCGAGTCCAACTACTCCACAATGGAAAAAGAGTGTCTCGCTGTCGTATGGGCGGTTATGAAGTTTCGTCCGTACCTCTATGGTCGTTCCTTCCACGTAGTCAGCGACCATCATTCCCTCTGCTGGCTGACCAACTTGAAAGACCCATCTGGTCGGCTCGCACGGTGGAGCTTATGCCTTCAAGAGTTCGATATGGTGGTCGTGTATAAGTCCGCACGGCAGCACGCCGACGCCGATTGATTGTCAAGGTCGCCGATAAAGCGCGACGATGACACAGAAGATAACAGCATGGCGTTTGTAGGAGCCGTCAACACCACTACGTTTTCGTGCAAGCAGAAAAAAGACAGCGAGTTACTTCCCTTTATTGAATTTTTGAATGGTCGGACAACAACGGTCCCTAGAAGATTTTCAAGGAGCCTGCCGTCATTCTGCTTACGAAGTGGTGTTCTCTATAAGAAGAACTTTTCTCCCAGAGAAAGCACCAACCTACTGTTCGTTCCGACGTCAATCCGTGAGGAGATACTTTGTGCTTGCCACGATGAGTCAACGACTGGTCATCTCGGATACACACGCACATTCGCCAGAATCCAAAGACATACTACTGGCCAATACTTCCAGCTATTGTGAAGCATTACGTGCACACGTGTCTCGATTTGCAATGACGAAAATCGCCACCGTTAAAACCAGCTGGACTATTACAACCAATTCAAGTGCCCACAGTACCTTTTGCCCAAATTGGAATGGATCTCCTCGGGCCATATCCGGCTTCCCATGCTGGCAACTGATTCGCCACTCATTATCTTACGCGCTACGTGGAATTAAAGACTTTGTCAAGTGGCACTTTTGTTGAAACCGCACGATTCTTCGTAGAAAATATCGTCCTGAGTCACGGTGCTCCGACAATCATAATAACTAATCGAGGTGCCGCTTTCACGGCCGCGCTCCTGAAGAAAGTCCTTGAGCTTAGTGGAACAGCCCATCGGAAAACCACTTTCTATCATCCACAAACCAATGACTTAACAGAACGCCTCAACAAGACTATTGCCGACATGTTGAGTATGTACGTTGACGTGGATCACAAGAACTGGGACGACATTCTACTGTACATCATGTTCGCCTATAATACAGCGCAGCAAGAAACTGCATGAAGAACGCCGTTCAGTCTCCTTCGTGGCCGTGAAGTGACGACGATGCTTGACGTGATGTCACTGCACGACTGCAATAACATCGATTTGGACGCTGCATATTTTACCCTACGAGCAGAAGAAGCAAGGCAGCTTGCACGCGTCCGAATCACACAGCAGCAAAATTACGACGCCCAACCTTATAATCTGCGACACTGACATGTCGCCTATCGGCCCGGCGACAAAGTCTGGGTATGAAGTCCTATCCACCGCTGGGGACTGTCTGAAAAATTGCTGAAGAGGCATTTTGGCCCCCACACAGTTTTACAACGCCCCAGCGACGTTAATTACGTGGTCATTCTTGGCAGCCCCTCAACAATTCGCCAGCGAAAACCAGAAATCGTGCACGTTGTGCGAATGAAGCCCTATTTTTCGGACTGATTTACACCATACATCTACCACACCGTCTTTTGTAGAAGAGCATCAAGACGCTTGTCTCTGGAGGGAGGCAAATGCCACATAGAATACGCAGCACCAAGAGAACAACGAAGAACACGCGCAGCGAGAGAAAAAAGAGGAGGTTCTCTTCCGATCAGTTTGCCAGTGTTCTGGTACAATTAAAGTAAATTTCCTGTATTCAACTGCTGCTGTTCCTGCATTGTGACGATATGTAGGGGATGCGGTTAACAGTCCCCGTCAAAGGAGCATGAATGCAAACCGATGCGCAAGCTCTGTGGAGGCGAACGTATCACTGCATATAAGACGTGCAACCAGCACTTAAGATCCCCTATGCCGTGCGTCCCAAAAGCAAGAGTTCGATCCCGGTTTTCAGCAAGGCTACGCCACGGAGGTTTCCCGCCACTGCACGCTGTCAAGTAAGGGGGTGTGAGTGCTACCCAGCGTGGCCAAACCCACTTCAAGAGCAGCCGATCTCAATAATTAGAAAGATAGGTCTCTATAGCAAGATCACGCTCCAGGACTCCTTTGGTTCGTATCACAACCTCAAGAGCTGACCAAGGGCCATGGGCTACGAAAGCCAGGAAGAATACACAAGCACAGCTAAAATGGGGCACTGCTTCCGAGCTTGTTAGCTTTGAACTAGTTAGTCGCATCAAAAAAGGAGAATGCTACTCTTAGAGGCATTGTTGAACAACTCAAATATGAAATAGCAGAAATCAAGGGAGCTAATGTGGTAAAGGCTGCTCTTCCATCGCAACCTATTGAGGCCGTCAAGAATATAGGGGAGTCGCCTCAAGCTGACTTTCCAATAGATACAAATTATGAGGTTAGGCCGACGAAACAAAATGCAACTACTGAGTTCGTCTGGAATGAGGAACTCAATTTCCAGCGCAAATCACATATTCTTTGACAGATATTAAGAGACCCTAAGGCTAGGCAGATGACGGAGGTGATGGTATCGCTTGGTGCAGACTTCCAAGCTTGAGGGAGAGATACACAAACTAAGAGCTTTTTGAAAAGGGCGTCAGGACACTGGTTAGACGTCGAGCTATTTCTTCTAGGGAGACCCAAGGTAGTACCCCGGCAAAATTGGCCAATATCTTCAATGACGGCTGTGAGTAACGGTAAATTGAGCCTTACAATGTGGCAATGGAACTGTTAAGGCTTCTCTCAAATAGGTCAGATCGAGTGAGTCCCGACCGCAGATTATGTTATTGCCGGAAGTATCGGTGGATCGAGCTTCTATGTCGGGCATAAATTTTAAGTAAGGCCCGAAGGGTAGGGGGTCTGAACTTAAGTCTCTAACAACCACACTGTTATTGAACATGAAATAAAAATGGGCAAGTGTAAAATTGAACACATATTTGGCAAGGTTTCACCAAGCGGGGAACGAAAAAATAGCGTATTTATTCTCAACGTGTACAGTTCCCTTAGAGGGCGGCAACATCACTTCACATATTGTTGGCAAAGGCAGTTTCTATGGCAAGCAGGGCAAAGGACCAAACTGTTCTGGCCGGGGATTTTAATGTCCAACACCAGGCGTGGGGGTACACACACAACACACGCAAGGGCGAGATCCTCTGACTGGTCGCGGCGGATCTTGGCCTCACGGTAATCACTGATTCATATTTTCCCTCCAGGATTGGCAACTCCGTCTCAAAAGATTCGACTACCTGCACAATGTGGCAGGTAGGCAGAAAACCGCCAATAACATTTAAATACATAGAGTGGGACCATTTTTGCAGGATCAGGGACAAAATATTGGGTGAATCTCTGGAGGACATCCAAGGTTGGCTGACTAGAGTCAAAGAGGACGTAGAACAAGTGACAATGTCAGTACACACACAGCTTGAGGTCAATCATGTGGATAGCAGATTATCACACTTATTAGACGCCAATGAATCTGTGCTGTCTCGATGGAAGACGCAAAAGCTTAATCATAGCCTTAGAAAGAGACTAGGTGACCTAACCAAGAAAATTGAGGAACATTGCCAAGACCTCGAGCGACAGCAATGGCATGAGGTTTGTAACATAATGGATGGACAGATGCGAATAGGTAACAAACGGAACTTACTCAAGCACCTGCTGACAACATTAAGGCCAAAACGAATCATAACCGGTTGGTGGACAGAGGAGGAATGAAAGAGGAAGGACAGGGAGGTTAGCCAGTGGACAGAATTCTGCATGCGGAAAGGCAGCTTCATAGGAATGACAAAAATGTCATGCGCTTAGCACGCATGTATCTTCTCCTGGGGAATGATGCTGGGGCCACAGGGCCTCAGTGCCCGCATCTGAAGGCAAACCGGCTGAGGGTTTTGATAGGTCATTTCAGGAAAGAGAAGTTCGCGAAACGTTCTAGAAACTCAATGGAATGTCATTTCCGGCACGGGACGGCGTAAATAACAAAGTTATGCGCAATTTAGACGACAGGTCAATTAGGGTCATAACGGCAGAAATCAACCACATTTGGGATTCAAGTGTATTTCCAGATGAGTGGAAGGTTGCATCCGTCATTCTTATTCCCAAGTCAGGATGCAGCGCTGGTGCTGAAAACCTCCGACCCACTTCCCTTACATCTTGTTTGGGCAAGGTGGCGGAGCATGTATTAAATGATCGGTTTTTTAAGCACATTGAGGACGAGGGTCTACTTCCAAACAACATGTTAGGCTTCAGGCCACACGTCTCTACGCAGGACAACATGCTTGTCATCAAGCATGGTATATTGGATAGAGACACCGGAGACACGAGGTCTCAATCTGGAAAAGGCATTTGACAATATGTTCTATAGGTATATTCTAGACTTCATCTCCCGTGTTGACTTAGGGAGAACGTTTTAAAGATTTGTACAATCCTTTTTTTTGAGGTAGGAGGGCCACGATCAAATTGGGTGAATTTAGATCGGGGCCTTATGATCTCGGGCTGCATTGTACACCACAGGGATCGGTTGTCTCAGCGCTCTTGTTTAACGTAGTGGTGCAGGGCTTGGCCGTTGATTCGACCAAATGCCGAGTATTGACTCCGCAATATATGCGGACGACACTGCCATATGGTGCTCTGGCGGGTCGGTTGGTCATATTGAAGGCACAATACAAGACGCAGTGCATTTCGTAGAGAAACGCGTCAATAACGTGGGTCTCCAGCTGTTGCCTTCTAAATCAGAGTTTCTACTATATCGCCCCATTAAAACGAGACCGAAGCCTAGAGGATGGAAGCCTCCCGAGGAGATAGACATAAGGGTGCGAACGCCATCCATGAATGAGATACCCATGGATCCTTCTCTCCGAGTGCTAGGCATGATTATTGAAGCTAATGGTCCACTCGGGCGTACTATAGATAAACTTACAAGGCATGCTGCAGGAGTAATCACACTCATTGCTAGGGTTTCTAACAGAAAAGGAGGACCTAAGGGAGGTAATCTATTGAGGCTTTTTTAAGCCTTTTTAATGAGCCATGTGAATTGTGTCATCATATATGCACAGACAGCAAAACAGAAAAATAACAAGCTAAACACGCACATCACGAACAGTATTAGGAGAGTCCTAGGGCTCCCAATGCGCACAGGCACAGAGAACCTAGCAAGCCTCGGCGTCCACAACACGTTAGAGGAAGTGATTGAAGCACACCAGACCGCCCATATTGCCAGACTCTCGTCAAAGGCGGTGAGAGGGGTACCCTGGCTAAGATTGGGATCAATCGGGCAATTATAAAAGACAGGAGCGTTCAGCTTTCAAATAATGCGTGGCAGGCCATTACGATCTGCCTTATTTCAAGGAAGATACTTCCAATTTTCAATACTGGCTGGAGGACAGCTCACGCATCTGCGCTTTAGCGTTATGCACACGTGCACGAGGTTTATTCACGTTTTGTAGACGCTGCCCGGTATGCTAGTAACTCCAATCACTTAGCCGAAAAGGTTGTGAATACAAAGGGCCGAGTATTATCGGCCGTGTCAATCAGGACATCGTCGGCTTCCAAGGTGGAGCAGCAGGCCATTGCACTGACGCTTCTTAAAGGGATACTGAAACGCTTAAATTAAAACGCGATTATGGTGCTATGGTACGTAATTTCGTTTGGCGAACTCGAAAAGCCAGTAAACAATTCACATAAACCAATGCAAAGAACTTTATTTTGCCGAAAACAAACATCAGGTACCACGGCCGCCATCGCGAATCTCACCGCCGCTGTGATTGGTCGAAGCTTCATGACGTCACGGTCAGGAAAGTTCGTGACGTCATGAAGCTTCGCCAGCCGTCAATGCGGTGTTTATCTGTTGAAATGAAGTAGTTGCTGTAAGTGTGGCGAACAGCGTAAATCGAACCAAGTTCACTTTATACATCTGTATATGTTCGAGCCGGTGGCCACTTTAAAGGGCTACTCACCAGGCTCCCAATATACTAAAAATAGCGCAATGTATTTTCCAGATATTTCTCGCCTTCTTGGCGCACTACTTTGATGTAGACAGTAGTATCCGTGACGTCTTCTGCATACATACGCTCGATATGTTGATATAAGCGGAATATCGCGTGTTATTTGTCTCCTACACTGCCTTGTCATGCAGCTTTGTCTTGCATGAACATCATGCACAATTAACCAATTAAACTTCATTTTTAAAGATGATAGTCTTTTTTTGGGACCTTCGACGCAAATATTTTGGTCTATCTGTCTGGTTATACTTTTTATGGATCCACATTTAACGCTACCGGGTACTCAGAACGGCACCAGGCGATACCCTGAATGGCCGACCCCATCTGTAGCGCCCACCAATGCTGCTCAAGCTTCAGAGTTCATTCTTGTGTGATGGTCAATTAAAAAGCAATTATCGCGCATATCTGAGGCACAATAACAACACGTATATATTATGAATTTGCCTCTTTTACTAGAAAATGCATATATAAGTAATTCTATGGACCGTAGCGTTTATCACGATGCACTGACCATGCAACGCTTGCACGAAAAGGTGTTTTGAACGCTTTGATAAGACGACACGGTGGTGGCACCTTCCCGTCACCTTGCGTTCTACACCTTAACACTTCTGAGAGGGGCACGCACGCTCGTCTCAGAGCGACGCGCTTCGCTTTCGAAGAAAACTGCCAGATAGCGCTTATGTCTCACATGGGACGTGAATTAATGAGCTCGTTCGCCTACGCTCCACGCTCGAGGCACTCTAACGTAGCGCCTCCAGAATACCATTCACCAGTTTCTTGCACCGAACATCAAATAAATGTTTTGTTCACTCTTTTTACACGCAAGACTATCGTCTTTCGACGACAATTGCAGATTACATGCAGATACGGGGCCAAGTTTTTGTGTTTACAACTGCGCAAGCGGCGACAACAACGTGCAGCAGAGAAGCGCGAAATCCTGATAGGCTCTAGCGCTTAGGGCTGATATTGTTGACGTGCATATAAGAACAAACGGGCCAGGGGGATGCATCGTGCGCATGAAGGAGAGCAGAATATCACCCCTCATTTTTAAACGCGGGGTGGTGAGTGGCCCTTTAAGGCTGACGACTGATGCAGGACAGAAGAGCGAATCCCAAACAGCCACCTTCACCCACTTCGGAAACAGACTGGTAGGTATAAGATCCATGCCAGTGCCTAATTTCACTGTAGTAAATTGTTACAAAGAATATGCTTATTAGTGGATATCAAATTCGATAAGAAACAAAAGACAGCAGCATTGGCACTTGCTTTTAGCGGCGTATTGGCACGGTCCGCGCTAGGCGGGGGCAGCGCGCAGAAACATCAGCTGTTCGCGGATTTCAGAGATCAGAGTGCAGCGTTGTTAATGCAGTCAGTATTCTACTTCGCAGCGGGCAGGGCGCACGCTATGAATCAGTATGCTACCACGAAAAAAAAGGCAGCATATCCATGGGGTGAATGATGGAGAGTGGGGTGAAGCATCTGTCCGTCCATTCGTTCTTGCTTCCGTCCATCCGTGCATGTGTCTGTGTGGCCGTCCATGCGTCCATCCGCCCAACCGTGCGTGCGTCTGTTCGTGCGTCCGCGCGTCCATCTGTGCGTTCATCCATGCATCCACCCCTGCGTCCGTCCATGCGTCCATCCGTCCGTGCAGCCATCCGTGCGTCCGTCCATGCATCTGTCTGTGTGTCCGCTCGTCCATCTAGTCAACACTCCAAGTACCAACATCTCGCATCTTTTCACCATATATACCGCATATAGAAGCACCGCCATTCAGCGGACATTTCAAGTACTAAACGAGAAATGGCACACGCACACTTTCTTACGGCTTGCGCTTCGTGTCTACTTCCCACCTTTAAGCACCTCGTGTTCAAGTTATATACTAGTTCACTGTATTCATGGCACTGCGGCCCAACGCTCGCTAAACCTTTCTAAAACCAAGGAGCTTACGCCCAGCGAGTATAACCTAGCAACCCTTTCTTGTCAGATAGTGCTCAATGTACATGCCAATGGCTGCTAATGGGGAATGAGCGACAGGAGAATTCGGCTTTTAGTTAACGCGCATGCTGCGAATTTTTCATTGTTCAACAACGCACAGAGAAATCTCTCACCGGCACGACGTTGCAGGTCAAAGCGTAAAACATGTTACGCACTACTACGAGGAATGAACGGGTGCTTTAGGAGCTTCGCCCCTAAAAAAGAAAGCCAGTCGAGTGCCGCTCTTGCCGCAGTGGTGATATGTGCTCTGAATTGCACAAGAATAGTCTGGCTCATATATCGCAGTTCTAAATTTTTTATACTACCATCACATTTTCTCAATTCTATCCAGTACGACAGTGCTGATGTGTTAAAATGCAAAAGGTATTTAGGCTGCGATAGAAGTATGCGACTGTCGCGTAGAATAGCTGGTTAAAATTATGCGTACTGATGACTTTGTACAGTGTCAATTTTTATGAAAGGGAACACAAAAGCGCGTGGCCTGGCAGCGCGTTCAAGTGGGAGCGAGAGCAACCGCAGTAGTGTCACTGTATATGCTACCTTTAGGTAGCATATACAGTTTGCAAATATATGCTATGTAAAGGTAGCATATACAGTATATCTAAACCACAGTCTCCTTTCGCGTGATATCGCGGTGAGCAAAACAACCATTCGTTGCAGATATGGAACCAGTGGCAGGAAAACCCATTCGTTGCTGATATGAAAACAGCTTGCCGCTGTTTTCATATGAGCAACGACTGGTTGTTTTGCTCACCGCGAAAGAACGCAAAAAGAGAATGTGGTTGCTCTCGCTCCAACTTGAACGTGTTGCCAGCTACCGCCGAAGCAAAAGACAAGGCGCTCCCGTGTTCCCTTTCATAAAAATTGACACTGGTGTTTTTGCTATAGGTGCTCATGCACGTACTGCACACAAATGGGTAAAAAGGAGGAATGCTTTTACTGCCTCAAAAATCCGCAGATTTGTGAGCGCCACAGTGCGCTTCATCTTTGAAGTATTTTTTTAAACTGCAGCAGCCCATTTTGCAGCCATCTTCTGATCCTGAAGGAACTTTTGAAGAGTGACCTCATCGCGACCATAAGTGCTGCGGTAGCCATATGCGGCGCACAAACACGGCAGCGCGAGTCCACTTCATTCTTGCACAAACATTACTAGCGAATGTCGGATGGCGAAATTCTTAATCAAAAGGAGAGAATGGCACAACGGCTAGAAATCTTTACGAACTGGCAGAGCTGAGCCTTCGCCAGGCAGCAGATCGCAGCAAAAACAAGGCACAACCGTGAAGTGAACAAGCTGCGATGACTGGCGACGCAGGTGGGGTCCTGCGCAAATTTGTCCAACGGCTGGCGGCTCGACCCTGATGGTGATATCACCTCCTTACGTGTCTTCTTCTCCCGTGCTCCACCCCTGCGCGAGCGCGTTTGCAGGCGTGGGGGGGGAGGGGGGCATTATTTTGGTTAAAGTTTGCTCACTTCTAGCGCCGTTCTTCAATTGAACCTAGCCAAAAAAACTCTGTAGACAGGTTGTGAGAGGTCGCGCATACCGAATTTGCAACAACCTCACGCATTCAAAACATCTTCAGGGTGTCTTTTAAGGTCAGACAGGACAGAAACTTATAAAAACTCGAGATTAGTTCTTCTGGCTTTCTCGACTGAGGTGGTCTGTGAGGATGCTGCTAAGGCACTCATGGGTAAGGCGCTTATTCATCACGCCATAACATGGTCCCGGCACACGAGGGCACCGAAGCAGGTGGGCTAGTTAATGTGAAAGTGTTCACGAGTTGGCCCATGCCCTGCCGCGAGTTCTTGTCGGCCGCGCCGGGAATTGGGATGCCGGTGTGCTGGATAAGACCGGTGACGGGCTTGGTCCGGCTTTTTCCAACCCCAACCCACGCCGCTTCAGAGACATTCTTTCTACTTTCAGCGAGATCACTGGCCACTAACTACTAGATGAGCCGCAGGACTTTCCCCTTGCCACATGGAAATCTCAGGAGGCTCCAGGCCTTAACTTTTTGGCTCATGCAGACAAAGTCATATCCAACACTCTCGGCCTTCGGCTGGTACATGGAGGTCTTCCCTCAATGTCCCAACTGTGTGGAAGTTAGTGATTTTAAGCACATGCTCTGGGAGTGCCTCTCTTTGCAGCCCCTCTCAGATTGACGGAGGAAGAATTTCATTTTTTTATCAAGGGCTACAACTGCTTTGACCAACCCCGGGCTGCCCAGAAGGCCCATGAGGCTTGGCCTCCATGTCTCAACGTGATAGTGGCCCGCAGTCCCGCCCCTTTAAAATGAGGTAAAAATTCTTCTCGAACAGAATCAATGTTACTATCTATCTATCTATCTATCTATCTATCTATCTATCTATCTATCTATCTATCTATCTATCTATCTATCTATCTATCTATCTATCTATCTATCTATCTATCTATCTATCTATCTATCTATCTATCTATCTATTCTATCTATCTATCTATCTATCTATCTATCTATCTATCTATCTATCTATTCTATCTATCCCTCGCATGCCACAGAAACACTGCGGACGCATTGCTCACAACGTGCTCACGCAATAAATCAAGAACTTCACTATTTCACCATAAAACATACTAGAGAGTTTAGTTTGTCCACAAACTCAATTGCGTTAGTGTTATACAGGATACCGCAGCCGTAAGATTTAGAAGCCAGAGAGATGGTGCCATCTGGCGGTGCCGACAGGAACCAAGCAAACGTATAATTTTGACAGCAGAATTTTACTGCATTCTGCGTCTTTGGTTGTGCAAATTAGCAGCACTGGCCTAATATTGATTGTTCTGACTTTTGAAAAGGTGTTTCCTCTCAGAAATACTAAGCGAAAACCAACAAACATGTCAATAGTTGTTGTTGCACGAAACGTCTTTAGATGTCAGTACCAATGACTGGTAACCCTGTATTTTGTTAACCCTTTCGATTGAGCATATAAGAACACCGGGTAATCTAAAAAGCTCAAAAACCTGAAGTTATCACCTTCAGCAAAATTGACAGCGTCATTAAGTCTCCGTTTTTCTTGTTCACTGCTCAGTTTTTTTCGCGTTCCCTGTGCATTTTGATCACTGTTACAGCCATATATTCGACAGTAGTGGCAAAGACAGGTGAAGACATCGGAGCTTTCTGATGCGTTTAATAGCTTCTTAGTATCCTTCGTGCCTTCGTGAAATAACTGTATCCCGGCCCTGAAATATCACAACGAGCACAACACTGACACTAGACCTCACTACACATGGTCAGTGAGGCTGAGCTACATTTCTGTTTCAGTAAACTCAAAAACAGCAAATATCTTGAGGCACTGGTGGTGCGAATCACACCAGTTAAATATTTCATAGGCATACTCTTGCCCACTAAGTTCACATTTTATTTTCTGCCTTACGAATGGTGTGTTTCCACGCAAAATAAAGTGTGCGAAAGTAACTGTTATTCACGAGAAAAGTGACAGAAATAATTTTTCCAATAACCGTCCTGTTTCCATCCTGCCGGCCCTTTTTAAAGGAATAGCCAGACAGACAAACAGACAGACAGACAGACAGACAGACAGACAGACAGACAGACAGACAGACAGACAGACAGACAGACAGACAGACAGACAAAGAACTTTATTGGGTCGCGAGAAACGCTGCTCCTTTAGAGCAACGTCGTGGGAAGCTCCCACGAAGCAATGGGGAGGCCTAGCCTCACCACCGCATCGTGGGCTCTCTGGACAGCCGTAGTTGTGGTAGCAACTCTGAACATTGGAAGGAGGAGTCCCAATCTTCTTCTGTGCGTCGACTTGGGCCCCGTAAGAGAAAATAATACTTAAAGGACTCACGTCCTTCGTCGATCATTATAGGCTTCTAAAGCCAGAACAACATGGTTTTCAAAAAAATAAATCAACAAAGCTTGCTCCCCTTGCATAAAAAGGAATATATGCTTGAATATTTCGAGAGTCAGAACTCCTATTTGGTGTCTTTTTAGGGGCAAAGCTCTTTATGGCGTGGTTTGTGCATCCCTCGTTGTAGTGCTTAACCACCGGTGGCACATACCCGAAAGAGCGGTTTTTATAGAGTCCACTGGATGGCGGCACTTGTATAGGATGAATGCATGATGAAAAGACGTGAGATGGCTGTACTTGGAGTGTTCACTAGGAAAATTGATGGACGGGTGGACAGACAGACAGAGGTGTGGACACACGGACGTATGGACAGACAGACAGAGGGACAGCCGCTCGAACAGACGCACAGGCAGATGGACAGACAGACAGACGAGTGAATGGACGGACGCAAGAACGGACGTAGGGACGAATGGATCCACCGACTGTCATACAGATGGACAGACGCATGGGCGGGCGCCTGGGCCCACGGAGGCACGGACGGACTGATGAACGCTTCGCCCTACCAATCAGCATTCACTCCGTGAATATGCTGTGATTTTTTAGATTTCACGAAGGTATTCGATAGCCTTAGCCATTACATTCTTCTGCAGAAGCTTCATAACTATAGTATCAAGGCAAATGCTTACTCTTTAATATCATCGTGCCTGCAACACCGCTCGCAATACGTAGAAAATATAGACATGATTCTTCTTCAGGAAATGTAATTTTGGTGTTTAAGTAAACGTCGTAGGCCCGTTTTATTTCTTTTGTATAATAATTACCTTCTCAGCATTGATCAGACGGTAAAGTATGTTGTCTACGATTATGATACGAGCAGTTTTAAATGCGAATCATTTCTTAGCGAACTTCGCGACTTGGAGCGTATCTATCTATGTAGCCGTTTACGGTTTGGCGCTCTCGTAGTCACCGCTTCAACTTGGCGGGAACCGAAATTAGCATGGGAGGGAATTACGGTTGACGAATATTATGTGCGGCTCAAGACATCAATAATGTCCCAATCCCGTCGCGTACGTCGTTTAACACTTTACGCAAGACAGTGGCACATACCTACGGGCGGGTATGGGCCACTGGTATGCGGGTATGTGCCACAGGTGATTGACACTTAGTATCTACCCAGCAATGACGATAACACACATGGGCACTTATAACGCGCGAGCATTGGGTTAATGTCAGTTGTGGTTAGTTGCCATGCGCTGAAGTTGATTTATGTAGCAGTGTCCAGGGCCAGCATCGTCGCGAGCATCAGCGTTTCATATCAGCTTCTGATGTTGCTGACACTCATTTTGCAGTTGAAATCGTTGCGCAAGTGCAAACAACTAAGTATATAAACATCTCAAAATCTTCAACATATGTATGTGCGCGCAACATTCCTACATATATATAGCGTCATTTCACGGCGCGTCGCTCAATAAAAATAATTGCAACACGGCCACTTTCCCCCCGCGTGCTTCACATAACGTCGATTCCCAGGTACGTGGGATTTGCCGAATTTCTTTCGCTGCGAATGCTGTTAAGAGATCACAACTCTGGTCACGCGCAGTTGTCCGTCGCCGCCACTGGTGTCCGTTACCACATCGCGCGAAATAAAAACAAAACCTAGCACGAATGACACAGTGGAGCTCGAACCCGCGTTTGCTGGGGGCCAGCCCATTGTTCTACCACTGAGCTACGCTGCAGCTTTTTTTTCTTTTATACATGGAAATAATGCTTGTGAGTTCTTGGCAAACTTGCCTTAGGCAGGCTTCATGCCGGGAAAGCAATCGAGTTATTACGACTCATAAAGCGTTTTAAAACAGTGAAAGAACAAGCAGTCGTCAAACAATGCGGATTGCGTAACGAGTACCGTCCAATGCTCCAACCCATTACAAAAGCTTGTTTTTGTTTCCCTATTAACTGTGGCTCATACCTACGTCAGCCCGAATTCGTAATTGTCGTCAGTAACTGCATGAACAATTGGCCCAAAATTGCTTGCAAGTTTTGAGCGGATACCACGCTTCCCAGAAGAATGACGAATAATTGCATAGCGAAGGCCGGCCTACTACCCCAAAAATTAATTATTAATGCGCTAGTGGCTATCAAGCAAGTGTGCTTGCAATAGTTACCCAATAAGTGTTTCGTAAGGCTCTGAAAAGCCGCTTTTCTAGCTTTCGCTGTGACTGTGCTGCGACTTTTTCACTGGTCATTCCACTCGTGAGTTCTTCAATGGTCCCGAGATAATTATCTGGTGTTGCATGTTGCACCCTCGTTAATGTTTCACCCTCGTCATAAAGAATGCCGTAGGTGTCCGGTTTTTATTATTGGTGCATCAGTTCCATACGTCTACTCTCTCAAAGCACTACGCATAGATTTTTCCGCAACAATGTCATGGGATGCGCACATTGACTTCCCGGTTGAAAACCTTTCTGGTAATATAGAAGTTTTGCAGTGAAGAACAGCAACGTTACCGGTTGCAGTGAATATACTCCTCTACACTCACTTTCCTCTTCTACTCTCAACTATGGTGCTTTTGTGTGGGGCACAACAACATATGCAAATATTGTGAAATGATTTCTAATAATAACAAATTATTAACGAACTTGCAAGGTGCCCTAGTCGTCAAATACAGCTGAATTGTTTGTAAAATTGCGCATTGTTCGAGTTCCATCACTATGTAAATTTAGAATGTGTTGTAAATACAAACAGTGCAGAAAAATCAAGGCAATGCCTTACAACACTCAGCCAACCTTAAAACAAATATAGTAGCATACAACACATTAAACCCAGACAAGTGGCAAATGGCATGATATCACACAACCATGGGAAGTAAATGGTCCGTTCGTTACCAGCTACCATCACTGTTAAATCATGTTAAATTACTTGCAGAGAACAAATGGCATCGACACTGAAATGTTTATGAAAGGGCTCCATCTTATATGTTTGTAAATGAGCCAAGATGTTCATAATATTAGAAGCCTTATTTGCATACAGCCTTTCAAGGTTCGCGATGAGTTACCTTATTTTGTTTTTGTTTTTAATGCTTTTTTTCTCTTAGCCAAAACTATTTCTCACTTCGATTTTTTTCTTCTTTGGTATACCAATATTCTACAGTTACCGCTAGTATGTGCTAAAAATTCTTGTGTACGTGGCAATCTATTCGATGTTATTTGTCCTACTCACTGCCTGCTGCTGTCCTACCGAGGAAAGTCTGTCGCCTTGTCAAGCTACTCACTATAACAGCTTTTTGTGACAGCCTCTATCTTTCCTATGCTTGAAAGATGAATATATTTCATCTGCTTTGTCTTCAGATGTCTTAAGTTAAGACGCGTGTAGCAGTGGGAAGTGCGTGATTTCCATATCGGGGGCTGTGACTTTGCATAGCCAGTAATTGAAGTTTCCAAAGAGGCGATGCGTGTTGGTATTCCGTGTTCTCCTAATACTTTCTGGTCGTGGTTTGGTATTCATGAGCGTACCTTTGGCTACAGCTGCTATAAGTGCTCTGCGATTACGTCACTTTTCCAGGAGTCGGCAACACCTGCTTCCCGTACATGTCGCAATCTCGGCGCTGCATATACTGTGTTCGGTGAAGTGGTACGATAGTAAAGCCTCTAAATGCAATAAATGGCATCATTTCTCTTTTACTGCTACACTAAAGGCTTGTACGTTTGGTCGAGGGGCGTGTTAACTATTTTTCACACGCCCATCCCTTTAGTAGAGGCGCACTTTTGACCTCCGCTTACACAAGCGCATGAACGTATGTCTACGAAATTTACTTGTAGATGAGTGGTGGCGGTTGCCACATTGCCAGCATCTCGAAGCCTTTATAGCATGATCAAATAATGCATTATCATCGCTTTGTTGCGGGGTAGTTTTTTCACGGAAAACCTCTTCCCATGAACCCCCTCATGATTACTGCAATGACCGCTTCGTATAACTGAACAAGCTTTCAAGATTACTTGTACACAGACTGAACAAGCAAAATAATCCATTTCCCGCTATTCTGTGAAGGCTGTGTCTGACCACAGAGCACAGTTGAGTTATTTTTCAGTTGTCTCATGGGAAATAGCATTTACGGGCGAGATTATTCAAGAGTACACTTTTAAGGGCCTCGTACGCAATGTCCGAGACATTTTGTAGGGGACAACTTTATACTATAGTGAATGAGGGAAGTGCAAATGGAATACCTCATGCGGCCTCATTTCAATTAAATTGAAACAGCCCTTCTTTCTGTAATACTGCTTACTTTCGCTAAATTACCTCGCGAATATTGTTGTTATTACATACACTTCAGACATACTTCAGACATGCTGTGCGGCCTTTCATTCCAAAGCCTCTCTAGTGCCGTAAATGCATGAAACTTGGACATGTGAGCAGCGTCTGCGAGAATTCGGTGGTATGCCACCGCTGCGCCGAGCACCATGAAGCGGATAAGTGCGTCGCAACTGTCAAGAAACACTCTAATTGCAATGGATCCCATGAAGCCACATCGAAGGACTACCCGCGGATTAAGAAGGAAATCGCCATCTTGAAGGAGATGGTGCGCGATCACTCATCTCATCGAGAAGCCGCAGCTAAAGTCAGAAGGCGTTGTTCACGTCGACGTCGGTCTTCGAGGACGCCCGCTACCTCCTCGACACGTTTGCGTGATCCCTCATCAGTACCACCTCCTTTGCCTCCCAGACCACATGCCGTGGGAAAGGCTGTAAAGGACAAAGCCAGTGATCATACCCTAACTGCGACAGAGTGGCCTGCACTTCAAAGGGAAGCAGCATCAAGCGAACCGAAGGAGCTTCATGACGGCCAGTCCGCGCTCCCGGTTCGAGATCTTTCCAACCAAGACAGGCAAGGGACTGCAACAGTCCGGGTTCGAGATCTTTCCAACAAAGACAGGCAAGTGGCTGCAATCGTGCAATCATTAATTGCCACGATTCGCACGCTACTGAGCAGCATACAATCTCCGTCTGCTAAGAGTGCACTGCAAATACTGGATGCACTGAATCCAGTTCTTGCTAACTTCGTATAAGCACAATGGCTCAACAAAATCTCATCTTCCGCACTGAAGTTAAAAGTGCGTCGATTTTTCAGTGGAATGCCAGAGGCATGAAGTCCCGTATCTCGGACTTTTGCCAATTTGTTCGGGCCAATCAATTCCCTATACTTGTCATATGTGAACCAAACGTATTAACGCCTTATAGATTGTCCGGTTATGAAGCTTTTTGTTCAGCCGCTTGCGAAGAACGAAGCAAAGTAATTGTTTACATTCGCACAGCCTTGACTTATCTTTCGCACCCAATAAGTTCAAATGACGACAATCAGTACGTGTGTCTTCGTGTGAAGAAGAATGCAGTTTCGTTCACGCTTATTGGTGGATATATATCTCCATCATCGCGATTTGACTGCGACAGAATAAAAGACATCCTAATGAAAACCGATGGGCCTTGGATCATCACCGGTGACTTCAACGCCCATCACATGCTTTGGGGGAGCACTAGAATGAATGCCAGGGGCCGGAACATTGTGACATTCGCTTCCGATTACGACCTTTCCATTATGAACGATGGTACCCCCACATATCTGCGGGGTCTCACGTATGGCAGTTGCCTTGACCTGACATTGGTGTCACGGTGCTTCTCTCACAAAGTTAAGTGGTTTTGCGATATTGAGACTCATGGGAGTGATCACATACCCACCTACGTGACGATCGATGGTATCATAAAAAATTTCTCTTCCGGTGTTGCAATTGGCACTGACTGGTCGATGTTTGCATCGCGTGTTGAGAACAATTGCCAAGAAGGCCTCGCCTGCAGCCTGGAAAGTACCATAGCGAAAGCTATGCAAGCGTCCAAATGTAAATTACCATTTTCGTCTAAAGTAACACAGTTTGACATCGAACTGGAAAAATTACGAGCTATACGAAGGCGTGCTGAACGACGATACAGACGCACAAGATCAATTTACGATCTGAGGGAAGCAAGGCGGCTCCAGAAAAAGATTCAACGAAGAATTTACAAACTGGAGAGCGAACGCTGGAAAGCATTCTGCGAATCTCTAGACCCTCATAAACCTCTGTCATATATCTGGAGAACAGTTCGTGGTCTTCGCACCTCTCCACAACAACGGCACCTTTTTAAAGCTTTGGCACTCCATCATGTAAAAACAGAACTCGAGGTGGCTGAAGAATTTTGCACAAGAGTTGCCGGGAATATTATGAACGAGAGCATCAACGCCGTGATCCTTCCTGAGACGCGATTACCAGAAATGGACATTCCGTGCACCATGGAAGAACTGGAAGGTGCGTTAGTTGCTTCTAAGCACATGTCATCGCCAGGTCCTGATGGTATTACTTATAGTGCGTTGGGACACCTTGGACAAAAAGCCAGAAAAGAACTTTTAACATGTTTCAACAACTGCTGGCTCAGCGGCAGTGTTCCTCGAGAGTGGAAAATAAGTCGATTAATACCACTTTTGAAATCAGGAAAATCACCATTGGACTTGACAGCGTATCGCCCTATTGCCCTCGCAAGCTGCCTCGGAAAAGTGATGGAAAGAATAGTTCCATTTCGTCTCGAGCGGTACTTGGAACGATACACCAAATACCCTTCTTGCATGGCAGGCTTTCGTCGGGGCCGCTCCTCCATTGACTGTGTTCTTGACTTACGGACATTTGTTCAACAAGAAAAAAGTCGCAAGTGCATATCAGTAGCACTCTTTCTTAAGGTGAAGGGTGCATATGATAATGTAGCTCATGATGCCATCCTAACTTCTCTCGCAGCAATGGGCATTGGTGGACGAATGTTTCAATGGATAAAAAATTATATAACTGGCAGGGGTTTCTTCGTACAAACATATGAGGGTACAACTGCCCAACATTACACCTACTGCGGAGTACCTCAGGGAGGTGTTTTAAGCCCCACATTGTTCAATGTGGCCCTAATTGGTCTGGTGAAGATTCTGCCAAAGTCGTTGTGCCTATCCATGTACTCCGATATTATTTGCCTCTGGAGTGCTGCAGTTACTCGCCCTCAGGTGCGTGCACGAATACAGCGGGCAGCAACCCTCACAACAGCCTACCTTCAGAAACAAGGCCTAAATATATCAACTGTGAAGTGCGCGTTGATGGCGTTTACACGCAAACCAATGACGCCATGCCCTGTTTACATCAATGGGCAGAGTGTCAAATATGCACGGACGCATCGTTTCCTGGGCATAATAATCGACAGAAGTCTTTCGTGGAGCCCACATTGTGCGTACTTGAAGAAGAGACTGCTATCTATTGTGCATACCATGAAATTCTTTTCTTGTGCGGTAAAGCATGGGGAACTTCTGTAGCCTCCATGCTACAGCTGTACAGGGCCCTATTTCTGGGTCTATTGCGCTACAGCTTGCCGGTACTGACTAACACTTGCAAATCGAATACTCATTCATTGGAGAGTTTGCAGGGTCAGGCACTGCGTATCTGCCTAGGACTGCCCCGATGCGCTTCTACTTATGCCACAATCATGCTTGCCAAAGACCATCCGGTCAAGACATATATAGTTGTGGATTGCCTCAGAGCGCACATTCGACATGCTAGCCGTGCCCCCGACCACCACTTGGCCCTTCTACCTTCCGGAAGACCACGTGCTACGTTTTCAGACGTCATAGCCAAGCACCTAAACAGCATTCCATCAGAATATATGCCAGCTGCGAGAACGGCTTGTCCTTTGTGGTGCCTCGACCAGCCGCAAGTACGTCTAGAAATTCCGGGAATCAAAAAGAAAAGCAGTCACTCCAGAGTAGCATTGAAGCAAGCAACACTGCTATTATTACATGAGTTGTACTTAGACCGAACGCAGATATACACTGATGGATCCGTCTCATCCAGCAGCTCATCAGGTGCCGCTGTAATTCCGGCTGCAGAAATGACAATCAAGTTTAAGTTGTCGCATATGACTACATCTACTGCATCAGAGCTTGCTGCTATAAGGGCTGCTTTACAATATCTCGTTCAAGAACGTCCAGGAAAATGGGTCATATTCTGTGATTCGAAGGCAGCGCTTCAGAGTTTGCAGTCTGCCATGCGTAGGAGGAGTCATGACCAACTGGTACAAGAAATAAGACATTGCCATCATGAAGCTTTTGCACGAGGGCATGATATTATATATCAGTGGCTGCCTGGACATATCAGTATTACCGGAAATCAATTAGCCGATGATGCAGCCCGCTCAGCCCATGAAGAAACCCGTGTAGTCCCGATTCCTCTATCAAGGAATGGTGCAGCAAGACAACTTTACCTGCCGGCTCGAGATCTCACACGCACGTTCTGGTCGTCTACCAGCTTCCAAAGGTGTCAATTTTATGAACTGGATCCTTCGCTCAAGCTAAACCTACCATCAGAACTTTCCCGCTCCGATGCGACACTGTTATGCCGCCTTTGGTTGGGTGTTGCATTTACAAAGGTGTACTCTTTTCGCATTGGTATGGCAGACACTCCTACATGCGACTACTGCGGAGCTGAAGAGACCATCGAACACGTCCTGTGCAGTTGCGCTTGCTACGACACACAGCGATGCCAGCTCCGGATGGTTTTGAATCGACTTGACCCCGGACCATTTTGTGTGCAGAAGATATTAGGACCTTGGGCATCTGCCTCAGTTGCGCAGAAAGCAACAAAAGCACTGCTGCTTTACCTCAAGTCAACAAACCTGAGCGATCGCCTGTAGACTATGTGTGCTCCCCGAGTGTGCTCGTGATTGTGTGTACCTTCTCATCTTTCTGCAACCTCTTTTCTCCCCTTTATCTCTTCCCCAGTGCAGGGTAGCAAACCGGATGTGCGTCTGGTTAACCTCCCTGCCTTTCCTTGCATCTTTATCTCTCTCTCTCTCTTCACAACGTCATACCTATTGTAGTTCCACAGGGCCCTATTTTTCATTACAGCTGTATTTCTGGTGCCTTTAGTCATTACGCATCTTACGGGCTCCCTTAGATACTCAGCCCAGTTATTTATCCATAGGCCCAAATATTTGTATTTATCCACTATTTCAAGCGTAACTTCCTGTATCTTATGCTCACTGTCTTTGTCATCATTAAAAATCAAGATTGCCCATTTTTCTCTGCTTAACTTCCAATGTAACCTATCTTCCTCGTTACCACAGATGTCTCTCAACCCCGGCAGGTCTTCCTTGTTGTCGGCTATAATACTATATCATCCGCATACATCAATGCTAGTAATGTCTGTTCAATATGTTTTCCTTGATTGGCGAATGAGAGGCTGAAGCCGAGTTGACCCCCTCTAATTTGCCTTCCAGCACCTGGAGATACAGCTTAAATATAAAAGGTGACTAGGGACATCCCTGTCGAAGCTCGCGTTGTATCTCTATGGGGTCAGATACCTGTTCTTCCCAATTGATAACCACCTTGCTAATTTTATAGGTATCCTCTAGAAGATTTGTTATTCCGTCTTCCACATCCAATGTGTCTATTATTCCCCACAAGTCTTCTTGAATGACACTATGGTAAGCTTCCTTGAAATCCAGGAGTGGCAGCCTCAGGGGCCTGTGTTCTTTTCCCGCTGTTTCTATACACTGCATCAATGCAAACAGATTGTCCTCTAACCTCCTTCGTTTACAGAACCCATTTTGTAGTTCTCCAAGCACTGCCTCATTTTCCACGCATGTCTGTAGTCTTTACTTTGCCATCTGCATCACCAGCATGTAAACTAGTGATGTCAATGTTATAGAACGGTTGTTGTTTATATCCAGTTTAACTCCCTTTTCTCTATAGATTATGCTCATCCTGCTTAGTTTCCATCCATTTGGGGCTTCACTATTCATTAATGCTTTGCTCGCTGCCTTTTTTATTGTTTGCTTAGAGTTTGGTTATACTTTCCTTATTACCATAATTTTGTCCGTCAAGGTCTGTTGATGTGCTATTAGGAACCCTCTGTTATGTCCCTTCCTAATTTTGTTGTTTCAGTGGAGCCACTGCGCTAGTTGGTCCATCCTCATCTTGTATGGTACGCGTTTTCTTTGTGTCTAAATTTCTCCGCGATCATTGTTTTTATATATTTCAACGCCTCATGCCCTTTTAGTCTAATCCCTTGTAGTAATAAACCTCTGTTACATGCTAGTCTTATTACTCAGTCATTCGAGATGGTTCCATCACTTCTCAGCTGCCTTTCTATCTGTAGCGGCGAGAGAAGAGAGACGGCGTCGAAGGCGGCCGACGGGGCCGTGCCGATCTCGCCACTTTATTCCAGGCCTGAAGAGGAGCCACATCGGCTACCAGCGTCCGCCACGCCAGGCGTGTCAGCTCGTTCTAATCGTCGCGCAGCTCGAGCTCGCATCAGCTGCGCGAGAGGCGCGGCGCGGTGATGAAGAAATGATGATGGTGATGATGGCGTTACAGGGCTCCCCCCCCCCTAGCGCTTTGCGCGATTTGAAGGCATGTGAAGAAGAAAGAGAGCGACAAATGCTATATACATGAACGGCAATCCATAAAGTGTTCATTTGGCCAGTCCAGGTTGTCAACGTTTATGGGCCATCAGTAGTTAGTGTGTCTCCGGTGGGCGACTCTGGGAGAAGCGCAAGGGACGAAGAAGGAAGTGCCGGGTCCCTGTGTTCATAGACACGTCCCTCCCACCATTACGCAGCGGGACCATTCGAATGCGCACCCGCCGTTTCGAGTAGATGCGGCTGACAAACGTGCCCACAGCTGGAACTGTGGACAGGCGCTGAAGAGCTCGCGCCGGCAATGTGGGCGAAATAGTGTGAAGGATCGGAACGCACCCATGATGACCGAGCACTGAAGTTTCACAGCCACATCGGGGTCTCGGACAGCGCACAGGGTGCCGAGCATGCTGTCGACAAGGAGCAGCGTTGCGGTCGTGCTGGTGCGGACGTCTCTGTCGCTGAAACACCGGCCTCCGCGTAGCACTGCGACCGGCATGCCGGGGCGTGTGGCCGAGTCGACGGATGCGGAAACGCCGTGCATTGCAGCTAGTCATGTGCACGGCAAGTGGTTGGCCCTTGCGTCGGGAAAGCCTCGTAGGTGTTTGCGCCGTCTTGAAGGCCAAGGCTGCAACATATGACTGTTTAGCGAGAGGCTTGAAAAAGGGCCTCTCCGTATTATGCCGAACGTGATGATTTCGTTGGCATACTCTCAAGGGTGGCAGATATGCAGTTGGACCGCACGTCGTCGCTGTTGTTACCAACGAGCCTGTGTGGCGGACTGCATCCGGCGCCAAATGCTCTGGGGGATAGTTGTGAAGCTCAGAAGACGTGAACTTTGATGGAGGATCGTGTGGCACACCTGAAAGACCATCGGTTCTCCGCGCATGAGGGTTGGTGTGCAGGTCTGCATGATCGATGACAACCTCTACAGCATGTGTGGCATATGTAGTCTGCAGTGCCATAGGCACGCCAGGTACGTCGTCCTCAGCTACGTCAGTCATAGTTGCAGCCTCTCGGAAGTTTGGCTGTGGTTGACGGCTTATGACTTTAACTTTGGCTGCGGGAGACTGCGGGGCTGAAGATGGTCGCTGCTGGCAGGATGCAGAGAGCGTCGAGGTGGGTGGGGAGGCGCCTTCGGACATCGTCGACGCTGAAGTCTCCGCGACCAAGGGGCGAATAGTGAGCGTGAGGATTTCCGTAGTCTTGGCAGACTCCGGGGCATGCGGCGATGAAGCCGTCGTGGAGTCTGACATGTCTGAGAAATCGTGTTCTGTGTAGGCCGGAGAAGACATGCGGGTGGCGGGAGTGCCCGAGGGACAATCGGCCGAGGACTTCGAAAAAATGCACCTCGTGGCGACCCGGTCGTTGGCTACAGGAACGTACTGAAGAAGCTCGTCGGATTTCGTGGCTGGCTGGTCACGCGCAGCACGAATGTTCTGAACCTCGTCGGATGAGCATTCGTATGCGGGACTCGCGTTGATAGTGGCCGGACGAGATGTTGTAGGAGACGTAGTCGGGGAAGTTAGGTCCCAGTTAGTGAAGACTTTCGGGCCGGAGGGTACCACACGTTGCGACGCAGACGAAACCTGTAAGTCGCGGGTGAACGGCAGCGGGTGGTAGGTGAGGCCATGTCTGGCAAGCACCGCCGAGCAGAGGTCATCGTAAGGCTGCTGGCTGGAGATTGAAGTGCCAGAGAGATGACGCAACTCTACCGGAAGGGCGTCTTGAAGAATGGCGTGCATCAGCGGCTGGTCCGTGACGCCATTCAACGCCAGAACAGCATCGAGCTGCATGAACCATACCTTGGGGTAGGTCGATTGGAACGGCGGCACTGGCGGGCAGAGTTGCGGGAACATGGCAGCGGGCCGCTCGGCGAAGGGCGTGTTCTCCGGGTCACCAATGTAGCGGCGAGAGAAGAGAGACGGCGTCAAAGGCGGCCGATGGGGCCGTGCCGATCTCGCCACTTTATTCCAGGCCTGAAGGGGAGTCACGTCGGCTACCAGCGTCCGCCACGCCAGGCGTGTCAGCTCGTTCTAATCCTCGCGCAGCTCGAGCTCGCTACAGCTGCGCGAGAGGCGCGGCGCGGTGATGAAGAAATGATGATGGTGATGATGGTGCTACATATCCCTTTTATTTACTTCCGCCATCCATTGGGCCCACTTTATTCTAATGTTTTCACTAATAAGATCGGAGGCTTCGCTTCTGGAGCTGAAAAAGTTATCCCATTTTCTTTTGACATTATCTTCCAGTTCACCCCTATGTTTAGCAAACCTGTGTTCCCTGGAGGCGTCTTTACGTCTAACTATAGCTCTCTGAACTTCCTCCTACCACCAGCTCTTGGGTTTGTGCCTTCTTTTTCCGGTTGATTTGACTCGTACCTCAGCAAGCTCGAACTCATACAATCTAATTAGATTTGTGTACGAATGTGGACCTACATTCAAATATGTCCATCACCCTTAGACGATCATACATCCTATGTGACATCACTGCGTAATCTATCGTGAACCGCAGCCTTCTCACCTCGCATGTTTTCTGCCCTTCGCACTTCTCGGTACTGTTGCGAATAATTAGATCATGGTTTTCACACATATCCGTTATCATTCTGCCTGTTGGGCCAGTATACCTATCTATATCTTCTATGTGTGCTTTATGTCTCCATATAGTTACCTCACACTCTTCTGCTAATTCTGTTATTACTTTTTCTATGTACTGCACTATTTCTTGGTTCTCCTTTCGAGGTTTAGCCCCTGTCCACAAGAACAGAAAACCCAAGAGCGTCATCTGCTCTGCCACCTTTTCTTTTAGCCATAAATGTTCCCTGCCCTCCTGCTTGACCCTTTGCCAGTCTGTACTTTAATGAATAAATGCCCCAACACCACTAACTTTCTGCTGCCTTGTGTTCTATTACAATATTTGCATGCGTAGTCCGCATTCATAGGTGGCTGTATCATGTCCCTAAGACATGCATCTACAAACCCATATACCATAAGCTTGTCTTCATTTAGCTGTTCTTCTATATCTGCCCACTTCAACCCTTTCCTACTGACCTGCATGTTATTATACCCTTCGTCTGCATTTGCTTGGCTCTGCTGCCTACCTCGATTACCCCCCCCCCCCCCCGGACTCTCCGCGCCTTAGATATTGGTACCACTTTGTAATTGTATCTGTCTATACCACCTGCCGAAGATTCCCCCTGGTTGTTTGCCTAGTTACTAGCTATCCTGGGCCACCAGAGGGCCCGCGTGCCCCCCAAAAAAGCTACTGCGCGTTCTGGAAATCGCCAACCCACCTCAGGAAGTAGCCTTCTATTGAAGTGAATTTTGTCTAAGTGCAAACCACCCCACCTCTGTGCCTCTCTCTTTTCTACCTCAAAGCCTTTCTCTCGACTAATCTGCCATATCTCTTTGTTTACGTCGACAACCGCTCTTGGAAGGAGGTCGTCACGCACCGGTACCTCAGGTATCGTACTTATTACTACCTGTACCTGGGGGGAAATAGCGCGCATGTCATGGACCCCTTTCGCCAGTGTTGTCACTAGTACTGCTGATGCTCATCAGCAGTACTAGTGACAACATCATTTAGACCGCGCGCGATTATAACAAAATTTCATCATTTAGCTTTAGTTGTGAGTTTTCCACTTCGTTGTCTCATGAGTGCCTCCAGCTTATGTTCTGAAAACGTGCTTGCTAAAACCCTCTTGTGGCCTTTAACCTTCTCTTTGTTCGCTTCTGTACATCGATTTAATTCGGGTCTCCAGGGCTTATTACGTGCTCCGACTTTTCTGTTAGAGTGTCCCACACCTGGAGGTTTCTTGCACTTCTACCGCAGGCTGCTTTGTCCCCTCCCACGCCCACAACTACTTTGCTGAAGCTGGGTCTTCTGACCATTGAACCGGTTGAACCTTTTTTTCCAAACCTGTTTTCTCTTGCTCCTCCACCATTCTGGCTGCCGGTGCACTACCGCTTCCTACATCGGTCACTCCTTTGTTCACCTTCGGTAGTGCCTTATCGGCTGACCTATGCCTTTCTCCCATAGCCCTGGTTTTTTCTTGCTCTGTCGCCACAGCAGTTTCCAGCCCGGCGATTCTTATCAGCAGTTCACTCTGGGTAACCATCATTTCCCTCCTTTTCTTCTCGACCTCATGTTGCCTACCCTTCCCGTCAGCCTCCTCTGCATTAGCGTTCATATCCTTCATTTTGAAACCCACCCCGCATCCTAAACATTTTAAAGTCTTTGAAATCGTGTCTTTTTACATGAATTCTCCTGCCGAATTGTCCCTCTCAATAATTACAAAACGCGGCGTAGGACGAGCTTTTTCTTAAGCAAAAGAAGTGTAAGCTCTACTAAACAATTTTGCGTGTTCACTGTACGTGCGCCCCAACCATGCTGTAGTAGAAGAAAAAAAAATTACGATCTACAAGAACCACCATCCGGTGAACATTACAAGGACTAAACGAGAGGTAGCTACCTATACTACTACTACTACTACTACGACATACAACGCAGATGCATGACCCATGGTATAACAAGCTTCGCCCCTGAATTGCTAGGTGACAGCATCATTTGCGTCAGAGTCGCCGCTGTGGGACAGCTCTGATACACTGTCAGTCTCGGACATGTTAGTTCACCTCTGCTCCGAGCTAAACTTCAAGCGTCTGCTGGGCCCGGCATTCACAGTTTTCATGCATTACGCCGGCAAGACCAGCATGTCTTGTATGATGTACAGTTGTAGGTTCCTTCGAAACGTTACGTCATACATAGACTGTACCCTCGGTTAGTTTGTTTCGGCATTGCATCTTTTTGCTTATTAAAATTATACTCAAACTAGCTGAGCACTTCAGCTATCGTGCGCATGACAAGAGTGTCTCAGGAACACAGAACCATCATTACCCTGACAGGGTCAAAAGTAGGCAGAGTAGGCCTTTAAGGCGTGGGTCGTGCGTTCTCCATGTATGTAGGAGGTACAGGTAGCCACCTCTAGTATAGTTCTCGCAATACCTGCTAGATGGCGGTACTTGCATGTGATGAAGATATGATGGAAAGATACGAGAAGGTGGGACTTGGAGTGTTCACCAGACGGACGACCGAACAGATGGATGGACTAGCAGGCAGACAGACGGAGAGACGGACACACCGTCATAGGCACAGACGGACGGACTGACAGAGAGACACACCGACAGGCGGACGTACGAACAGACAGAAAGAGAAACAAATAGACAGGCAGTTGAGGTACGGACCATCAGAAGGAGACAGAAAGAAAAATCCTTATTCTATCTATATATAAAAAGTGGATGGGAGGTGGCTCATCTCGAGCCACCCCTCGCAAACGCTAGGTAGGCTACTCATTCCAGAATCCGATTGGCGTCCAATGCGACTCGCGCTCGTTTGACCAGGACCTTCTGGCTTGCCAGGTCGGGGCAGCCAAGCACGGCTGCCTCCCGGTTCTCCCGGGTGAGATTCAGTATTGGGGTGAGGTGAGGGGGTGCCCAAACCTTGTGGAAGATGTTCGACCAACTTCTCTACACAGTGCGGATATTTTCCTGTGCAGAATTGAGTAAAAACTGCCGGAGACAACGGCGTTTTGGTGGTAAAGGTGGAGGAGTAAATGCTCGTCTGCCTTTTTAAGGCCCTTACAGTGTTTAGGATTAATTGAATGGCCGAATCGGTAGATTTCAGTATATTTCTATATTCGGTATTGTGTTCGAGATACATTTCGTAAAAGTATGATGGCGTTACCTGGAAAATGAGCGCACGTGCCGCCGAGTCAGCCGTTTTATTTCCTTGGAGGCCCATGTGAGCTGGAGGCCGTACGATCCTTAGGAACGTGGGTGCCCCGATGTAATTGTTGTTTTATAAGAAGCGGTACGCAAGGTGTGGGATTTAGTCGCATTGAATAATTCTGCAAGCCCCTCACAAGTCTGTAATGATGATGTGCGCGTCTAGGTTTGCGGCACCTAGCGCAATTTCCACTTCCTCCGCATGTGTTATGTCCTGTGCTCTGAATGTGAGCTCATTCACCATGACGTTTTGGCGGACGACTGTACCATGTACCATTCGCCATGTTGAGGGCCGGAGGCTTGCACGTAAAAGATGCGGGGTTTTTTTCCTATAAGGACGAGACAGTGCTTCTGCCCACGCAAGGCGCCTGCCACTGTGGTCGTCACCCGTCACGTTGCACGCCCGGCACTTCACCCACCGCCAATGTGCAGGGTGCTTCTCCAGAATTCCGAATGTGTACGAACTTCTCCGTCTCTGTTGGATGGTTGTGTATTCAGGCTGATAGGTGGTGACCCGATGTAGTCTTTGAAAATCTCGTGTATTGATTGATAAAGTGTACCGTGCGAAGCTCTGCGAAAGTGTTTACCATCCCTAAGCCCATAAGGGGCTGGTTTGACGTGGTTGTTGAGAGATCGAGGGCACGCTTGTACATCTTCCTGAGAATCACTTCCAAGGTGTTCTCGTCAAACTTGCGCAAGTGCAGGTAAGGAGCCGAGTAGAGGAGTCGACTGCTTACGAATGCATTCACCAGCCAAAGGCGTCTCTGCAGCCTAACCTCCTGCGCTTGATGTAAACCCGGTGAACCATACGGACCTCCGGGTCTTTCACATTACGCAGTTTTGTCAATGTTGTATCGACTCGGCGATGTTTATGAATAAACTGACCCAGTAGTCTGATCTCATCGTGTTCCGGAAAGGGTCCGTTTTGCAAGGACAGTTCAATATTGGTCGTGCGCTTTGGCAAGGAGTGGATATGCACGAATTCCCATTTGGTCGGGGAGCATTGAAGCCCGCAGTGGTGGGCGTAGGCGTCCAAGATCTTCGCCACTTGCTGTAGGTTGGCTTTATGCCTCCCACCGATACGTGTTTAGCCCATATGGTAATGTCGGTATAAAGTGCGTGTTGTATGTCTTCAACATTCCTCAGCTGAGGTGGTAGGTTCATCACGGTCGTAATAAACAGCAGGGGTGAGAGGACCACGCCCTTTGGGTTACCTTTCCTGCCTCATTGGTGGGCGCCCTGTTCTTTATTTTGTATTCAGATATATGAATGCCGGTCAGATGGTAATTGTCTAATGTATTGAAAAGTGTTGCGTCCACAATTGATTTGGGAAAGGTGCGTCGAAACGACGTCATGAGTGACGTTGTCGAAAGCTCCCTTCAAGTAGAGGGTGAGTACTCCCTTGTCTATAATAGGTTATTCGACAGGATTTAGAATTTCGCAGTTTAAATGAAGTAAGAAATTATTTGAACACCGGTGCGTGAGCGGTGGGCCAACTAGCCCAAATAGCCGTTCTTCTTCCGTGCGTGTTTACCCCAAAATGGTTTCTGCAAATACATGTTGGTTTTCCAAAAACTCGGACAGCCAATCTCGCACCCTAATCCCCATAAGCTTTCCCGCACAAGACGTGAGAGAGATGTAGGTTGTCCGTGTTTATGGCTTTGCCGGCTTTTGGAACGAAAGGGACCAGGATGGTCTTCCACTCAATCGGGAGAGGTATCCCACTAAGCCAGATAGTGTTTATGGGAAGTCGCATCGATGCTTTATTTGCTAGCTTCAAGGTTACAAGCACCCAAACAAGAACCGCCTTCTCTGCATAGCATCAATCACAAAGCGGTCGTGATGAAGGGACCATGCAAACCAACAATAGGCAATTATTGTTTAACATTTTTCACGTGTTTACTTTATTGGGGCGAATTACTCGGAGTATTCACACTTTACTGATGATGCCCTCCGAAGCTTCGCCTCACTCATCAACATTCACCCTGTGGATATGCTGTGATATTTTTACTCACTCGCATGTGGAGGGTGCTGCGGTCGCTGAGGTGTGTGGAGGTGCTCATCGGCTCCTTTGTTTTCCTGTTCTTTGGTGTTTTCGGACACTAACCACCAAACTTTTATCAGCAACACATTGACATAGTCACCAAGTGCACGTGCATACTCATTTCAAGGTGGAAGCCTTTTTTATCTTTTTGAAAGCACTTTTCTCTCAACGTCGAGCAGTCGCTCAGTTAAGCCTGGGCCTTAGCACAAAATGAGTGCGGGCGTCAGCGGCACCGGTGGAACGCACAGCTCGTTTTCGCATTTAGCCATTGTGACCTCTCACACCAAGCCTATCCAAGTTGTGGTAGACAGGAAGTGTTTTTCTCCTGAGGAGCGCAATCTCCGGGTTGGACCACGGCTATTAAGCGATGGAAGATGAAAACCGCGTCCGACAGAACGGGTGAGAGAACGGGTGGGAATCCCGGCGTCGCGACGCTGTCACAGTCTCGTCAGTCACTCACGAACGTGAAAAAGCAAGCTATCGCTGCGTCAAGAATGCCAGAACTTCTGAAAGATAATTTGCGGGTGATTGTAGGCCTATGCATAGCCTCTAAGTTGCTCTAAATACATGGATAGCACAGATCCGGGGTGCCCATGTTGGGCTCACCCCGAATGCTCTCTCGAACACATGTTGTGGCGATGCCCTGCGTCGCGCTAGAGCAGCGACTCTTCCTCTACGGAGGCGGAGTGAAACTGTCCTCTCAAGCCATGACAAAGGCGACCAGCTTAGGACTATCCAGAGGGCCCGCGACATGGCCGTGGAGTTCAATCTCCCCGTCTCGTCGTAGGAGTGGCCCACTGGTGTCGCCACTAAGGGGGGTTGATCACCACCCCCGTATACTAAGAGAGTTCTTTGCCTGCCTGCCTGTCCATCCACGCAATCGCCTCGACATGAAGCAAGTTAGCCTAATCAAGATTGTATTTGCCTGGCCAAGGCGGCGAATCACCGAAGATGTAGTGCACCCCAACCTCATGCAGAAAATTGTGGTGGTAAGCACTACTACAGAGAATAACGCTAGAGATAATGCCAGCATATCCAGTGTTGCTATAGGCAGGGTGGGGTATGAGGTCAACGCGTATATGGTTGCCCCGGACGACACGTGCAATGGGGTCATATGAAGCGTAGACCTTGTCATCGACCCGGGAAGACTTCGGGCACTGATTGCTCATGACAGCAGCCCAATGGCTCTTCAAGCAAAGCGAATCAAGAACTTGAAAGATGTGGTGGTTATGTTCGATGGACTCAAAGTTCCAAATCTTGTTATTTGTGGCGCGAGCATGTTTCGCTGCACGCTGTTCAGAAGAAAAACAAATGTTTGATACGCTTGCTGCAAAGTCAGACATCGCACTGACTAGTGCCCCACGCCAGTTGACGTCATATTGCCACATTGAATATGCAGCACCAAAAGAACAACGAAGAACACGCGCAGCGAGAGAAAAAAGACGATGTTCTCTTCCGATCAGTTTGACAGTGTTCTGGTACAATTAAAGTGAGTTTCCTGTATTCAACTGCTGCTGTTTCTGCATTGTGACACTGTTGGAGAAGCTGGGTACATTTTTGGGACGCCTGACAACAGCCCCGCATCTAGTCCAGAAAGACTTCCTCGCATCTACACCCCCGTTAACCACAGCAGCCGCCGCTCGTTAGGCCTCAGCCCGGAGTTCGGTCCATTGCCGGAAAGCATGACCGTGCCAGAAAGCATGACGGCGCCTGGAAACACTGGCCCCAACATGTCCAGCCCAAGCACGACACAGGCAACTGTTTAGAACCCTCGACTTCTGGTTGATTTCCACGGAAACGCATATGAGGACGCACATGACTTGCTCGAGGAATTCGAGCACACAGCGAATGTTAACGGGTGGAACACCACACAAAAATTGCGCTACGTTAATTTTCCGCTTCAAGACGGAGCCTGAACATGATTCACAAATCGCGTGTGGTCGTCTTGGGACGAGTTCCGGCAAAAGTTCCTCGACACGTTCGCGAGTACTGAAAGACGAGAAATCGCACAGCGTCTCCTCGAGTCACGGATTCAGAAACCAAATCAATCCGTTATGATGTTTGTTGAGGACATGACGTGGGTATTTCGTCGAGCAGATCCTGATATGCCCGAAGCCAAAAAGGTTAGCCACCTCATGCGGGGCGTTAAGGAGCAGCTCTTCGCTGGTCTCGTATGAAATCCGCCTACAACTGTTGATGAATTCTCCAAGGAGGCGACATCTATCGAATGCGCACTGCATCTACGCTATCGCCAGTATCACAGCCCAAACCATAGTGCACCAAACAGCGTGGCAGCGACGACCACAGCAACAACATCCGACGAAGGTTGTTTGCGCCAACTAATACCAGAAATTGTACAAGAAGAGGTCAAGAAGCTCGTCACCAAACCGAATGACTGCGGAATCGCCTCAGTAACGAAGTTGTGCGCCAGGAGATCAGGCAAGCGCTCTCGCTTCCTGAGCCGAACACGAGCACTCCTAGGGCAAGCTATGCAGACATAGTCCGCCGACAGCCTGCGAACGTGCCGACACCACATTAGTACCACCAGCAACATCCACCGACAGCGCCTTGGTACTACAGAGTAATTTCGACACCGAGGCGGCCACCACTTCGCAAGACTGACATCTGGCGTACCCCTGACCATAGGCCCCTGTGCTTTCATTGTGGGGAAGCAGGTCACCTCGTTCGGTATTGCCCGTATCATGTCGCAGGGTACCAAGGGTTTCCTTCCACTATTCCTCGGTGCCATTTCAACGACACACCTGACGTCGACACGAGTGTCATGACCCCGCGGGATGTTCCTCCTGGGTTTCGGTCTCGCTCACCCTCTCCTGGGCGTTATTCTCCATCCTTTAGACGGAGCACCACTGACATGCCAAGAGGGAGATCTCCTAGTTTATGCCGGGGAATCTAAAAGCAGCGATCTCAGGGGGGAAAGTTGCGAATCGTAGAAGTGCTGAAAATCTCCGAATACTGCCGAGCGACGAAAGACACATTTTCAACGAATCGACGAAAGATGGGGTTGTTACTGCCGAAGTTACAATAACGATTGACGGAAATGACGTCATAGCATTGGTCGACACTGGCGTGGACTTGTCAAGAATGAGTGAGAGTCTGCAGACACGCTCAGGAAGGTTAGAATAGAATGGACAGGACCGCACATTAGAGGAGCTGGAGGGCAGCTACTCACACCTACCGGAAAGTGCACCGCAAGAATGAGGATAGGGGATGCATCCTTCATCGCAACTTTTGTTATTCTTTCTGAGTGTTGCAAACAGGCAATCTTGGGGATGGATTTTTTGCGTGAATATGGTGCCATCATCAATTTACTGGACGGTGTGCTGACCTTTTCAGCGGATCAAAGCGCACCGCTACACCAAAAATTCCTGCGAGTCATTGACGATGTGACCGTACCTCCGTTATCGTGCCACCTTGTTTCAGTCACGTGCAGCGAGCAGAATACTGGAGAAGGAATTGCTGAACAAGTAGTGACGGTTCTACCCTCTTGCAGTGTTGCAATTGCCAGAAGTATCGCCAATGTTGTGTGCAGTGAAGCGAAGGTTTTGTTGACGAATTTTACCAACGAGCGACGACACATTACACAAGGCACTACAGTTGCCTACTTCGACGAGATCACCGAAATCCGCAAGTGCTGTGTAGTACAACAGGACGAGCCGCAAGCCATGTCAACCACACCACCTATTGACGTAAGCACAGATTTGTCATCAGCGCAGAGACAGCGTCTAGTAGATCTTCATCAGTTCAAAGACTGTATTTCATCCACCTCGAAGGTCAGTCAAACGCCACTGACGAAGCACCGGATAATAAAGGAGGAGACAGCAAGGCCAATACGACAGACCCCATACCACGTAGCACCAAAAGAGCGTGAAGAAATCCAGGAACAAGGGAAGAAAATGCTCGATGATGACGTCATCCAGCCGTCAAGAAGTCCTTGGGCATCGCCGGTAGTGCTGGTTAAAAAGAAACACGGAAGCTTGTGATTTTGTGTCGACTACCGTAAGTTGAACCGTGTAACAAAGAAAGACGTACCCCCATTACCGCGCATCGATGATTCTTTCGACAGGCTGAGGTATGCATGCAAATTTTTGTCAATTGACCTCAAAAGTGGGTATTGACAAGTTTAGGTCGATGAGCGAGATAGAGAAAAAACGACTTTTGTAACGCCTGACGGGCTTTATGAATTTAAAGTCTTGCCATTCGGATCGTGCTCAGCCCCCGCAACTTTTCAGAGACTCATAGATACCGTCCTGTCAGGCCTTCAGTGGCAAACATGTCTGGTCTATCTGGACGACGTCATTGTTTTTTTCAAAAACATTTGAGGAACACCTGAGCAGGCTGCTATCGGTATTCAGGGCATGGAGGTCTGCCGGTCTGACACTGATACCCGAGAAGTGTCATTTCGGTTTCAAGGAGCTCCAATTTTTAGGCCATGTGGTGAGCCATGAAGGTGATCCCTGATCCCGATAAGATTGAGGCCGTCAGAAAATTTCCGGTGCCAAAAGACAAAAAAGCAATCAGGCGTTTTCTTGGCCTATATGCATACTACCGAAGGTTTATTGCCAATTTCTCTCACATAGCTTCGCCGTTAACACTACTCACAAGAGAAGACGTTTCGTTCACATGGGGTGACGATCAACAGGTGGCATTTGACGATCTGCGACAACGCCTGCAGAATCCGTCTGCGCTTGCTTACTTTGATGAGGATGCTCCTACCATGGTTCACACAGATGCCAGCAACGTGGGTTTAGGCGCTGTAAAGTCCAGTGGCAAGACACGGCCGAGCTTGTGATCGCATTTGCTAGTAGGACGCTTTTCCGCACCGAGTCCAACTACTCCACAATGGAAAAAGAGTGTCTCGCTGTCGTATGGGCGGTTATGAAGTTTCGTCCGTACCTCTATGGTCGTTCCTTCCACGTAGTCAGCGACCATAATTCCCTCTGCTGGCTGACCAACTTGAAAGACCCATCTGGTCGGCTCGCACGGTGGAGCTTATGCCTTCAAGAGTTCGATAAGGTGGTCGTGTATAAGTCCGCACGGCAGCACGCCGACGCCGATTGATTGTCAAGGTCGCCGATAAAGTGCGACGATGACACAGAAGATAACAGCATGGCGTTTGTAGGAGCCGTCAACACCACTGCGATTTCGTGCAAGCAGAAAGAAGACAGCGAGTTACTTCCCTTTATTGAATTTTTGAATGGTCGGACAACAACGGTCCCTAGAAGATTTGCAAGGAGCCTGCCGTCATTCTGCTTACGTAGTGGTGTTCTCTATAAGAAGAACTTTTCTCCCAGAGAAAGCACCCACCTACTGTTCGTTTCGACGTCAATCCGTGAGGAGATACTTTGTGCTTGCCACGATGAGTCAACGTCTGGTCATCTCGGATACACACGCACATTGGCCAGAATCCACAGACATACTACTGGCCAATACTTCCAGCTATTGTGAAGCATTACGTGCGCACGTGTCTCGATTTGCAATGACGAAAATCGCCACCGTTACAACCAGCTCGACTATTACAACCAATTCAAGTGCCCACAGTACCTTTTGCCCAAATTGGAATGGATCTCCTCGGGCCATATCCGGCTTCCCATGCTGGCAACTGATTCGCCACTCATTATCTTACGCGCTACGTGGAAACAAAGACTTTGTCAAGTGGCACTTTTGTTGAAACCGCACGATTCTTCGTAGAAAATATCGTCCTGAGTCACGGTGCTCCGACAATCATAATAACTAATCGAGGTGCCGCTTTCACGGCCGCGCTCCTGAAGAAAGTCCTTGAGCTTAGTGGAACAGCCCATCGGAAAACCACTTTCTATCATCCACAAACCAATGACTTAACAGAACGCCTCAACAAGACTATTGCCGACATGTTGAGTATGTACGTTGACGTGGATCACAAGAACTGGGACGACATTCTACTGTACATCATGTTCGCCTATAATACAGTGCAGCAAGAAACTGCATGAAGAACGCCGTTCAGTCTCCTTCGTGGCCGTGAAGTGACGACGATGCTTGACGTGATGTCACTGCACGACTGCAATAACATCGATTTGGACGCTGCATATTTTACCCTACGAGCAGAAGAAGCAAGGCAGCTTGCACGCGTCCGAATCACACAGCAGCAAAATTACGACGCCCAACCTTATAATCTGCGACACTGACATGTCGCCTATCGGCCCGGCGACAAAGTCTGGGTATGGAGTCCTATCCACCGCTGGGGACTGTCTGAAAAATTGCTGAAGAGGCATTTTGGCCCCCACACAGTTTTACAACGCCCCAGCGACGTTAATTACGTGGTCATTCTTGGCAGCCCCTCAACAATTCGCCAGCGAAAACCAGAAATCGTGCACGTCGTGCGAATGAAGCCCTATTTTTCGGACTGATTTACACCATACATCTACCACACCGTCTTTTGTAGAAGAGCATCAAGACGCTTCTCTCTGGAGGGAGGCAAATGCCACATAGAATACGCAGCACCAAGAGAACAACGAAGAACACGCGCAGCGAGAGAAAAAAGAGGAGGTTCTCTTCCGATCAGTTTGCCAGTGTTCTGGTACAATTAAAGTAAATTTCCTGTATTCAACTGCTGCTGTTCCTGCATTGTGACGATATGTAGGGGATGCGGTTAACAGTCCCCGTCAAAGGAGCATGAATGCAAACCGATGCGCAAGCTCTGTGGAGGCGAACGTATCACTGCATATAAGACGTGCAACCAGCACTTAAGATCCCCTATGCCGTGCGTCCCAAAAGCAAGAGTTAGATCCCGGTTTTCAGCAAGGCTACGCCACGGAGGTTTCCCGCCACTGCACGCTGTCAAGTAAGGGGGTGTGAGTGCTACCCAGCGTGGCCAATCCCACTTCAAGAGCAGCCGATCTCAATAATTAGAAAGATAGGTCTCTATAGCAAGATCACGCTCCAGGACTCCTTTGGTTCGTATCACAACCTCAAGAGCTGACCAAGGGCCATGGGCTACGAAAGCCAGGAAGAATACACAAGCACAGCTAAAATGGGGCACTGCTTCCGAGCTTGTTAGCTTTGAACTAGTTAGTCGCATCAAAAAAGGAGAATGCTACTCTTAGAGGCATTGTTGAACAACTCAAATATGAAATAGCAGAAATCAAGGGAGCTAATGTGGTAAAGGCTGCTCTTCCATCGCAACCTATTGAGGCCGTCAAGAATATAGGGGAGTCGCCTCAAGCTGACTTTCCAATAGATACAAATTATGAGGTTAGGCCGGCGAAACAAAATGCAACTACTGAGTTCGTCTGGAATGAGGAACTCAATTTCCAGCGCAAATCACATATTCTTTGACAGATATTAAGAGACCCTAAGGCTAGGCAGATGACGGAGGTGATGGTATCGCTTGGTGCAGACTTCCAAGCTTGAGGGAGAGATACACAAACTAAGAGCTTTTTGAAAAGGGCGTCAGGACACTGATTAGACGTCGAGCTATTTCTTCTAGGGAGACCCAAGGTAGTACCCCTGCAAAATTGGCCAATATCTTCAATGACGGCTGTGAGTAACGGTAAATTGAGCCTTACAATGTGGCAATGGAACTGTTAGGGCTTCTCTCAAATAGGTCAGATCAAGTGAGTCCCGACCGCAGATTATGTTATTGCCGGAAGTATCGGTGGATCGAGCTTCTATGTCGGGCATAAATTTTAGGTAAGGCCCGGAGGGTAGGGGGTCTGAACTTAAGTCTCTAACAACCACACTGTTATTGAACATGAAATAAAAATGGGCAAGTGTAAAATTGAACACATATTTGGCAAGGTTTCACCAAGCGGGGAACGAAAAAATAGCGTATTTATTCTCAACGTGTACAGTTCCCTTAGAGGGCGGCAACATCACTTCACATATTGTTGGCAAAGGCAGTTTCTATGGCAAGCAGGGCAAAGGACCAAACTGTTCTGACCGGGGATTTTAATGTCCAACACCAGGCGTGGGGGTACACACACAACACACGCAAGGGCGAGATCCTCTGACTGGTCGCGGCGGATCTTGGCCTCACGGTAATCACTGATTCATATTTTCCCTCCAGGATTGGCAACTCCGTCTCAAAAGATTCGACTACCTGCACAATGTGGCAGGTAGGCAGAAAACCGCCAATAACATTTAAATACATGGAGTGGGACCATTTCTGCAGGATCAGGGACAAAATATTGGGTGAATCTCTGGAGGACATCCAAGGTTGGCTGACTAGAGTCAAAGAGGACGTAGAACAAGTGACAAAGTCAGTACACACACAGCTTGAGGTCAATCATGTGGATAGCAGATTATCACACTTATTAGACGCCAAGGAATCTGTGCTGTCTCGATGGAAGATGCAAAAGCTTAATCATAGCCTTAGAAAGAAACTAGGTGACCTAACCAAGAAAATTGAGGAACATTGCCAAGACCTCGAGCGACAGCAATGGCATGAGGTTTGTAACATAATGGATGGACAGATGCGAATAGGTAACAAACGGAACTTACTCAAGCACCTGCTGACAACATTAAGGCCAAAACGAATCATAACCGGTTGGTGGACAGAGGAGGAATGAAAGAGAAAGGACAGGGAGGTTAGCCAGTGGACAGAATTCTGCATGCGGAAAGGCAGCTTCATAGGAATGACAAAAATGTCATGCTCTTAGCACGTATGTATCTTCTGCTGGGGAATGATGCTGGGGCCACAGGGCCTCAGTGCCCGCATCTGAAGGCAAACCGACTGAGGGTTTTGATAGGTCATTTCAGGAGAGAGAAGTTCGCGAAACGTTCTAGAAACTCAATGGAATGTCATTTCCGGGACGCGACGGCGTAAATAACAAAGTTATGCGCAATTTAGACGACAGGTCAATTAGGGTCATAACGGCAGAAATCAACCACATTTGGGATTCAGGTGTATTTCCAGATGAGTGGAAGGTTGCATCCGTCATTCTTATTCCCAAGTCAGGATGCAGCGCTGGTGCTGAAAACCTGCGACCCACTTCCCTTACATCTTGTTTGGGCAAGGTGGCGGAGCATGTATTAAATGATCGGTTTTTAAGCACTTTGAGGACGAGGGTCTACTTCCAAACAACACGCTAGGCTTCAGGCCACACGTCTCTATGCAGGACAACATGCTTGTCATCAAGCATGGTATATTGGATAGAGACACCGGAGACACGAGGTCTCAATCTGGAAAAGGCATTTGACAATATGTTCTATAGGTATATTCTAGACTTCATCTCCCGTGTTGACTTAGGGAGAACGTTTTAAAGATTTGTACAATCCTTTTTTTTTGAGGTAGGAGGGCCACGATCAAATTGGGTGAATTTAGATCGGGGCCTTACGATCTCAGGCTGCATTGTACACCACAGGGATCGGTTGTCTCAGCGCTCTTGTTTAACGTAGTGGTGCAGGGCTTGGCCGTTGAGTCGACCAAATGCCGAGTATTGACTCCGCAATATATGCGGACGACACTGCCATATGGTGCTCTGGCGGGTCGGTTGGTCATATTGAAGGCACAATACAAGACGCAGTGCATTTCGTAGAGAAACGCGTCAATAACGTGGGTCTCCAGCTGTTGCCTTCTAAATCAGAGTTTCTACTATATCGCCCCATTAAAACGAGACCGAAGCCTAGAGGATGGAAGCCTCCCGAGGAGATAGACATAATGGTGCGAACGCCATCCATGAATGAGATACCCATGGATCGTTCTCTCCGAGTGCTAGGCATGATTATTGAAGCTAATGGTCCACTCGGGCGTACTATAGATAAACTTACAAGGCATGCTGCAGGAGTAATCACACTCATTGCTAGGGTTTCTACAGAAAAGGAGGACCTAAGGTAGGTAATCTATTGAGGCTTTTTTAAGCCTTTTTAATGAGCCATGTGAATTGTGTCATCATATATGCACAGACAGCAAAACAGAAAAATAACAAGCTAAACACGCACATCACGAACATTATTAGGAGAGTCCTAGGGCTCCCAATGCGCACAGGCACAGAGAACCTAGCAAGCCTCGGCGTCCACAACACGTTAGAGGAAGTGATTGAAGCACACCAGACCGCCCATATTGCCAGACTCTCGTCAAAGGCGGTGAGAGGGGTACCCTGGCTAAGATTGGGATCAATCGGGCAATTTTAGAAGACAGGAGCGTTCAGCTTTCAAATAATGCGTGGCAGGCCATTACGATCTGCCTTATTTCAAGGAAGATACTTCCGATTTTCAATACTGGCTGGAGGACAGCTCACGCATCTGCGCTTTAGCGTTATGCACACGTGCACGAGGTTTATTCACGTTTTGTAGACGCTGCCCGGTATGCTAGTAACTCCAATCACTTAGCCGAAAAGGTTGTGAATACAAAGGGCCGAGTATTATCGGCCGTGTCAATCAGGACATCGTCGGCTTCCAAGGTGGAGCAGCAGGCCATTGCACTGACGCTTCTTAAAGGGATACTGAAACGCTTAAATTAAAACGCGATTATGGTGCTATGGTACGTAATTTCGTTTGGCGAACTCGAAAAGCCAGTAAACAATTCACATAAACCAATGCAAAGAACTTTATTTTGCCGAAAACAAACATCAGGTACCACGGCCGCCATCGCGAATCTCACCGCCGCTGTGATTGGTCGAAGCTTCATGACGTCACGGTCAGGAAAGTTCGTGACGTCATGAAGCTTCGCCAGCCGTCAATGCGGTGTTTATCTGTTGAAATGAAGTAGTTGCTGTAAGTGTGGCGAACAGCGTAAGTCGGACCAAGTTCACTTTATACATCTGTATATGTTCGAGCCGGTGGCCACTTTAAAGGGCTACTCACCAGGCTCCCTATATACTAAAAATAGCGCAATGTATTTTCCAGATATTTCTCGCCTTCTTGGCGCACTACTTTGATGTAGACAGTAGTATCCGTGACGTCTTCTGCATACATACGCTCGATATGTTGATATAAGCGGAATATCGCGTGTTATTTGTCTCCTACACTGCCTTGTCATGCAGCTTTGTCTTGCATGAACATCATGCACAATTAACCAATTAAACTTCATTTTTAAAGATGATAGTCTTTTTTTGGGACCTTCGACGCAAATATTTTGGTCTATCTGTCTGGTTATACTTTTTATGGATCCACATTTAACGCTACCGGGTACTCAGAACGGCACCAGGCGATACCCTGAATGGCCGACCCCATCTGTAGCGCCCACCAATGCTGCTCAAGCTTCAGAGTTCATTCTTGTGTGATGGTCAATTAAAAAGCAATTATCGCGCATATCTGAGGCACAATAACAACACGTATATATTATGTATTTGCGTCTTTTACTAGAAAATGCATATATAAGTAATTCTATGGACCGTAGCGTTTATCACGATGCACTGACCATGCAACGCTTGCACGAAAAGGTGTTTTGAACGCTTTGATAAGACGACACGGTGGTGGCACCTTCCCGTCACCTTGCGTTCTACACCTTAACACTTCTGAGAGGGGCACGCACGCTCGTCTCAGAGCGACGCGCTTCGCTTTCGAAGAAAACTGCCAGATAGCGCTTATGTCTCACATGGGACGTGAATTAATGAGCTCGTTCGCCTACGCTCCACGCTCGAGGCACTCTAACGTAGCGCCTCCAGAATACCATTCACCAGTTTCTTGCACCGAACATCAAATAAATGTTTTGTTCATTCTTTTTACACGCAAGACTATCGTCTTTCGACGACAATTGCAGATTACATGCAGATACGGGGCCAAGTTTTTGTGTTTACAACTGCGCAAGCGGCGACAACAACGTGCAGCAGAGAAGCGCGAAATCCTGATAGGCTCTAGCGCTTAGGGCTGATATTGTTGACGTGCATATAAGAACAAACGGGCCAGGGGGATGCATCGTGCGCATGAAGGAGAGCAGAATATCACCCCTCATTTTTAAACGCGGGGTGGTGAGTGGCCCTTTAAGGCTGACGACTGATGCAGGACAGAAGAGCGAATCCCAAACAGCCACCTTCACCCACTTCGGAAACAGACTGGTAGGTATAAGATCCATGCCAGTGCCTAATTTCACTGTAGTAAATTGTTACAAAGAATATGCTTATTAGTGGATATCAAATTCGATAAGAAACAAAAGACAGCAGCATTGGCACTTGCTTTTAGCGGCGTATTGGCACGGTCCGCGCTAGGCGGGGGCAGCGCGCAGAAACATCAGCTGTTCGCGGATTTCAGAGATCAGAGTGCAGCGTTGTTAATGCAGTCAGTATTCTACTTCGCAGCGGGCAGGGCGCACGCGATGAATCAGTATGCTACCACGAAAAAAAAGGCAGCATATCCATGGGGTGAATGATAGAGAGTGGGGTGAAGCATCTGTCCGTCCATTCGTTCTTGCTTCCGTCCATCCGTGCATGTGTCTGTGTGGCCGTCCATGCGTCCATCCGCCCAACCGTGCGTGCGTCTGTTCGTGCGTCCGCGCGTCCATCCGTGCGTTCATCCATGCATCCACCCCTGCGTCCGTCCATGTGTCCATCCGTCCGTGCAGCCATCCGTGCGTCCGTCCATGCATCTGTCTGTGTGTCCGCTCGTCCATCTAGTCAACACTCCAAGTACCAACATCTCGCATCTTTTCACCATATATACCGCATATAGAAGCACCGCCATTCAGCGGACATTTCAAGTACTAAACGAGAAATGGCACACGCACACTTTCTTACGGCTTGCGCTTCGTGTCTACTTCCCACCTTTAAGCACCTCGTGTTCATGGTATATACTAGTTCACTGTATTCATGGCACTGCGGCCCAACGCTCGCTAAACCTTTCTAAAACCAAGGAGCTTACGCCCAGCGAGTATAACCTAGCAACCCTTTCTTGCCAGATAGTGCTCAATGTACATGCCAATGGCTGCTAATGGGGAATGAGCGACAGGAGAATTCGGCTTTTAGTTAACGCGCACGCTGCGAATTTTTCATTGTTCAACAACGCACAGAGAAATCTCTCACCAGCACGACGTTGCAGGTCAAAGCGTAAAACATGTTACGCACTACTACGAGGAATGAACGGGTGCTTTAGGAGCTTAGCCCCTAAAAAAGAAAGCCAGTCGAGTGCCGCTCTTGCCGCAGTGGTGATATGTGCTCTGAATTGCACAAGAATAGTCTGGCTCATATATCGCAGTTCTAAATTTTTTATACTACCATCACATTTTCTCAATTCTATCCAGTACTACAGTGCTGATGTGTTAAAATGCAAAAGGTATTTAGGCTGCGATAGAAGTATGCGACTGTCGCGTAGAATAGCTGGTTAAAATTATGCGTACTGATGACTTTGTACAGTGTCAATTTTTATGAAAGGGAACACAAAAGCGCGTGGCCTGGCAGCGCGTTCAAGTGGGAGCGAGAGCAACCGCAGTAGTGTCACTGTATATGCTACCTTTAGGTAGCATATACAGTTAGCATATATATGCTAAAAGGTAGCATATACAGTTTGCAAATATATGCTATGTAAAGGTAGCATATGCAGTATATCTAAACCACAGTCTCCTTTCGCGTGATATCGCGGTGAGCAAAACAACCATTCGTTGCAGATATGGAACCAGTGGCAGGAAAACCCATTCGTTGCTGATATGAAAACAGCTTGCCGCTGTTTTCATATGAGCAACGACTGGTTGTTTTGCTCACCGCGAAAGAACGCAAAAAGAGACTGTGGTTGCTCTCGCTCCAACTTGAACGTGTTGCCAGCTACCGCCGAAGCAAAAGACAACGCGCTCCCGTGTTCCCTTTCATAAAAATTGACACTGGTGTTTTTGCTATAGGTGCTCATGCACGTACTGCACAAAAATGGGTAAAAAGGAGGAATGCTTTTACTGCCTCAAAAATCCGCAGATTTGTGAGCGCCACAGTGCGCTTCATCTTTGAAGTATTTTTTTAAACTGCAGGAGCCCCTTTTGCAGCCATCTTCTGATCCTGAAGGAACTTTTGAAGAGTGACCTCATCGCGACCATAAGTGCTGCGGTAGCCATATGCGGCGCACTAACACGGCAGCGCGAGTCCACTTCATTCTTGCACAAACATTACTAGCGAATGTCGGATGGCGAAATTCTTAATCAAAAGGAGAGAATGGCACAACGGCTAGAAATCTTCACGAACTGGCAGAGCTGAGCCTTCGCCAGGCAGCAGATCGCAGCAAAAACAAGGCACAACCGTGAAGTGAACAAGCTGCGATGACTGGCGACGCAGGTGGGGTCCTGCGCAAATTTGTCCAACGGCTGGCGGCTTGACCCTGATGGTGATATCACCTCCTTACGTGTCTTCTTCTCCCGTGCTCCACCCCTGCGCGAGCGCGTTTGCAGGCGTGGGGGGGGGGAGGGGGGCATTATTTTGGTTAAAGTTTGCTCACTTCTAGCGCCGTTCTTCAATTGAACCTAGCCAAAAAAGCTCTGTAGACAGGTTGTGAGAGGTCGCGCATACCGAATTTGCAACAACCTCACGCATTCAAAACATCTTCAGGGTGTCTTTTAAGGTCAGACAGGACAGAAACTTATAAAAACTCGAGATTAGTTCTTCTGGCTTTCTCGACTGAGGTGGTCTGTGAGGATGCTGCTAAGGCACTCATGGGTAAGGCGCTTATTCATCACGCCATAACATGGTCCCGGCACACGAGGGCACCGAAGCAGGTGGGCTAGTTAATGTGAAAGTGTTCACGAGTTGGCCCATGCCCTGCCGCGAGTTCTTGTCGGCCGCGCCGGGAATTGGGATGCCGGTGTGCTGGATAAGACCGGTGACGGGCTTGGTCCGGCTTTTTCCAACCCCAACCCACGCCGCTTCAGAGACATTCTTTCTACTTTCAGCGAGATCACTAGCCACTAACTACTAGATGAGCCGCAGGATCTATCTATCTATCTATCTATCTATCTATCTATCTATCTATCTATCTATCTATCTATCTATCTATCTATCTATCTATCTATCTATCTATCTATCTATCTATCTATCTATCTATCTATCTATCTATCTATCTATCTATCTATCTATCTATCTATCTATCTATCTATCTATCTATCTATCTATCTATCTATCTATCTATCTATCTATCTATCTATCTATCTATCTATCCCTCGCATGCCACAGAAACACTGCGGACGCATTGCTCACAACGTGCTCACGCAATAAATCAAGAACTTCACTATTTCACCATAAAACATACTAGAGAGTTTAGTTTGTCCACAAACTCAATTGCGTTAGTGTTATACAGGATACCGCAGCCGTAAGATTCAGGATGGATGGATGGATGCTATGAGCGTCCCCTTTATAACGGGGTGGTGACAAGTATGCCACCAGGCTCGACAAAAAAAAAAAAAAACTTTTTTCCTTTTTTTTATGTTGGCCTAATGCCTCTACTTCGATAAATTCTATCTTAATGGAAAAAAGGTAAATTTTTAGCTTAAGTTCTCTGCCATTTACGGCACACTGTCCATATTTTATTTTTCCAATATTTATTTTTGTCCTTTCTCTCTAATTTTCTGCCACCAATACTCTAACCGTCTCTTACTTATTTCAATCGCGGGTGTGTTCAGCTTTCCATTGTTGTCCCTAAAACCCAAGGCTTCCTGTAGGTTCGTGCCCAAACGTACACCTGGGTGGATATCTCCACATTCAATCAGAACATGTTCCGCCGTTTCCTTATCTTTCCCGCAGCATGTGCATTGTTCTTCTTCTTTACTGAATCTTGCTTTATAACTACGCGTTCTAAGGCAACCCGATCTCGCTTCAAACAGTAAAGCGCTTCCCCTTGAATTATCGTAAAATGCCTCCCTCCTTATTTCATTTTTGCCCTTTCGGTAGTTACTCAAAGCCGGTTTTTTCTCCATAGCTGCCATCCAGTAAATCCTCTCCGCCTCCCTGACTTTTCCCTTAACGCTCTTTGTTGACATATGGCTCACAATACCAGCCGTATATTTACTAGTGAGTCTTCTAGTTCTTTTTCTCCACTGTGTGTCCACGCTCTTCCTATACAAATAACGGAACACCTTCTCTGCCCATCTACTCTCCTTCATATTTCTTAGCCTTTCTTCGAACCTTATTTTGCTCTGCGCTTCCCTCGCCTCAAAACCTGCCCACCCCATATCGCCCTTTACAGCCTCGTTTGTCGTCTTCCCGTGAGCACCCAACGCGAGGCGTCCCACAGTCCTTTGATTTACATCCATTCCCGATTGCACCTCTGCCCTCATGCACACCACTGAGTTCCCAAAAGTAAGCCCTGGAACCATTACACCCTTCCACAGACCTCGAAGCACCTCATACCTATTGTATCCCCACAACGCTCTGTGCTTCATTATTGCCGCATTCCTCTTTCCTTTTGCTGCCGAGGCTTTTTCCTGTACCTCCATGTATCTATCACTCTCATTTACCCATACTCCAAGGTACTTGTATTCACTTACCCTCGGTATTTCTTGGCCTTGTATGGACACCGTCTGATCACAGGGATCATTGAATACCATCAAACCACACTTCGTTACACTGAATCCTAGTCCAAGAGCTTCACCTTCCCTTCCGCATATATTCGCCAGCTGCTGTATATCATCTCGACTGTCCGCAAATAAGACGATATCGTCCGCATAAAATAAACCTGGAAGCTTCTGCTCAATCATCATGCCGCCCTGTTTGTGTGACAGATTAAAACCAATGTTGCTACCTTCTAGCGCTTTTTCCATACTCACCATGTACAGCATGAATAACAGTGGGGACAAAGGACATCCCTGTCTCAGACCCCTGCTAACCTCAACGTTCTCTTTGCTACGCATTCCTTCCCACTCTATGCAAACTGTATTTTCTCGGTATATCTCCCTCAAAAGCTGTATACAGTCGTCGCCCATGCCCATTCCTTTCAATATATCCCACAGAATTTCCTGATTAACGTTGTCGTATGCCCCAGTGATGTCTAGAAAAGCCACGTACAAGGGCCTATTCTCTATTTTAGATATTTCTATACACTGAGTGAGAACAAACAGGTTATCGTCTAACCGCCTGTCGACTCGAAATCCGTTCTGAAGTTCTCCCAAAATATCGTTATGTTCGGCCCATGTTTCTATTTTCATTTTTACTGCTTGCATCGCCAACCTGTATAGTACCGATGTAATGGTTAGTGGTCTATACGAGCGAATCTTGTCCTTTTCTCCCTTGCCTTTATAGATTAAGTTCATTCTACTTTGTCGCCAACTGTCCGGTATTTGTCCGTCCTTTAAGCTTTTTTCTACTGCTTTTAACAATGCTTCTTTAGTGTTATGTCCTAGTTCGTTAATGAGGCTAACGGGAATCCCATCTAAACCCGCGGCAGTGCGCTTTGGAATTTTTCCTTCGGCCTTTTTCCAGTTGAAATTATCTAGTACTAGCTCTTCCTCTGTTGCTTTCTCCGCCACACTTTTACTCACTGGGGAGATCCCCTGGACGCTCTTTTGAAACGAATCGGCTGTTACCTTTTGGATGTAACCTAGCGCTTCGTACCCTTCCAATTGATTTCCTCCTTCATCTAGAATATGTTGTTGCGTTGTGACAGACTTCCTACCTAGCGCCTTTATGTGGCTCCAAAAAATCCTAGGCGCGGCCTCCTTTTTTCGTGTATCTCTGTCATCCAGCGTTCACTTTCACCTTTAATTTTTGCCTCTACCAATTTCTGTACAAGGGATTTTTTCTCCAAATATATTTCCCATATTTTTTTGACTTCGTCCTGCGGCCGCTTCTCCTTTTTTGCCTTTCTATGCTCCCGTGATGCTTCGCGTCGCTTCTCGATCGCCTCCCGGATTTCCTTGTTCCACCAACTTTTTGGCTTCCTTTTTCCTTTCCAGCAAACGGTTTTCTTCTCTTTCCCTATCTCCTTCGTCATTAGATGTAACAGCTCCCTATACTCCCAGTCCTTGCCTGGTATTTCGCCTACTTCTTTCTCGACTCTTGCGGCTATATTTATTATTTGTTTGTCATTTAAATACGAGCTGCCAGACTTTGATTCCATGCTCGTATTTTTAGTTTCGTATCCCATTTGTAATGTTATTCGTTTATGATCACTACCCAAGCTGTTAATGCCTTCCTCGTCTATCCTCATTTCTGTCAGTTTGTGGTAAATTCCTTCAGTCATGAGACAATAATCAATGCTTGATTGCTTGTTTCCGACTTCCCATGTGATCTGGCCGTCACATTTAGGCCCTGTGTTAACTATCTCCAGACTATGTTGCTCGCAAAGATCTAGTAATAACTTCCCATTGGTGTCTGAATATCCGTCAAGGTCATGTATGTGGGCATTCATGTCCCCTAGAAGGATGATTTCGGCCCCATTACCAAATTCCTTAATATCCGCACTCATGCAATCCACTATCTCCTGATTCTTTTCTCTGCAGTTATTCCCCGTCCACAAGTAGGCTACCCCTAGCCACGTTTCCTTTCCACCTACTGTGCCCAGAACCCAGAGGTGCTCTGAACACGTCTGTTTCACTCTAACCCATTTGGCTCCGCGGTGAATTAGCATTCCTACACCCCCACCTTTCCTTTCCGATATGGTCCTGTTACACCCTTCCCAAACATAATTTTTAATATGTGGTGGCTCTTCCAAGTCTCTAAGGTGTGTTTCTGTAACCGCATACACGCCTATCTGTTCTTTGTTTAACTGCTCCTCAATCTCTAACCATTTTGCCTTCTTTCTGCCACCCTGCATGTTTATGTAACTAATTGCGACACGCGCCTTTTTCCTTTTTCTTTTACCTTTTTTCTGGTTTTTCGCAATTCTACCTGTCAAAGCGTCCTCCTGTTTGTTTTCCCCGTTACGGGCTACCCCGGACTCCGAAGGGCCCGTGAGCCCCCCAAAAAAGCTACTGCGCGTCCTGCCAGTCGCCAGCCCACCTCGTGTCCAAGCCTCTCATCGAAATGAATCCTGTCTCTTTGGAATCCACCCCACCTGTGCACTTCCCTGTTTAAATCCACTACCTCGAAACCCTTCTCTCGACTAATTCGCCATATCTCTTTGTTTGCGTCGACAGCAGAAGCCAGAGAGATGGTGCCATCTGGCGGTGCCGACAGGAACCAAGCAAACGTATAATTTTGACAGCAGAATTTTACTGCATTCTGCGTCTTTGGTTGTGCAAATTAGCAGCACTGGCCTAATATTGATTGTTCTGACTTTTGAAAAGGTGTTTCCTCTCAGAGATACTAAGCGAAAACCAACAAACATGTCAATAGTTGTCGTTGCATGAAACGTCTTTAGATGTCAGTACCAATGACTGGTAACCCTGTATTTTGTTAACCCTTTCGATTGAGCATATAAGAACACCGGGTAATCTAAAAAGCTCAAAAACCTGAAGTTATCACCTTCAGCAAAATTGACAGCGTCATTAAGTCTCCGTTTTTCTTGTTCACTGCTCAGTTTTTTTCGCGTTCCCTGTGCATTTTGATCACTGTTACAGCCATATATTCGACAGTAGTGGCAAAGACAGGTGAAGACATCGGAGCTTTCTGATGCGTTTAATAGCTTCTTAGTATCCTTCGTGCCTTCGTGAAATAACTGTATCCCGGCCCTGAAATATCACAACGAGCACACCACTGACACTAGACCTCACTACACATGGTCAGTGAGGCTGAGCTACATTTCTGTTTCAGTAAACTCAAAAACAGCAAATATCTTGAGGCACTGGTGGTGCGAATCACACCAGTTAAATATTTCATAGGCATACTCTTGCCCACTAAGTTCACATTTTATTTTCTGCCTTACGAATGGTGTGTTTCCACGCAAAATAAAGTGTGCGAAAGTAACTGTTATTCACGAGAAAAGTGACAGAAATAATTTTTCCAATAACCGTCCTGTTTCCATCCTGCCGGCCCTTTTTAAAGGAGTAGCCAGACAGACAGACAGACAGACAGACAGACAGACAGACAGACAGACAGACAGACAGACAGACAGACAGACAGACAGACAGACAGACAGACAGACAGACAGACAGACAGACAGACAGACAAAGAACTTTATTGGGTCGCGAGAAACGCTGCTCCTTTAGAGCAACGTCGTGGGAAGCTCCCACGAAGGAATGGGGAGGCCTAGCCTCACCACCGCATCGTGGGCTCTCTGGACAGCCGTAGTTGTGGTAGCAACTCTGAACATTGTAAGGAGGAGTCCCAATCTTCTTCTGTGCGTCGACTTGGGCCCCGTAAGAGAAAATAATACTTAAACGACTCACGTCCTTCGTCGATCATTATAGGCTTCTAAAGCCAGTACAACATGGTTTTCAAAAAAATAAATCAACAAAGCTTGCTCCCCTTGCATAAAAAGGAATATATGCTTGAATATTTCGAGAGTCAGAACTCCTATTTGGTGTTTTTTTAGGGGCAAAGCTCCTTATGGCGTGGTTTGTGCATCCCTCGTTGTAGTGCCTAACCACCGGTGGCACATACCCGAAAGAGCGGTTCTTATAGAGTCAACTGGATGGCGGCACTTGTATAGGATGAATACATGATGAAAAGACGTGAGATGGCTGTACTTGGAGTGTTCACTAGGAAAATTGATGGACGGGTGGACAGTCAGACAGAGGTGTGGACACACGGACGTATGGACAGACAGACAGAGGGACAGCCGCTCGAACAGACGCACAGGCAGATGGACAGACAGACAGACGAGCGAATGGACGGACGCAAGAACGGACGTAGGGACGAATGGATCCACCGACTGTCATACAGATGGACAGACGCATGGGTGGGCGCCTGGGCCCACGGAGGCACGGACGGACTGATGAACGCTTCGCCCTACCAATCAGCATTCACTCCGTGAATATGCTGTGATTTTTTAGATTTCACGAAGGTATTCGATAGCCTTAGCCATTACATTCTTCTGCAGAAGCTTCATAACTATAGTATCAAGGCAAATGCTTACTCTTTAATATCATCGTGCCTGCAACACCGCTCGCAATACGTAGAAAATATAGACATGATTCTTCTTCAGGAAATGTAATTTTGGTGTTTAAGTAAACGTCGTAGGCCCGTTTTATTTCTTTTGTATAATAATTACCTTCTCAGCATTGATCAGACGGTAAAGTATGTTGTCTACGCTTATGATACGAGCAGTTTTAAATGCGAATCATTTCTTAGCGAACTTCGCGACTTGGAGCGTATCTATCTATCTAGCCGTTTACGGTTTGGCGCTCTCGTAGTCACCGCTTCAACTTGGCGGGAACCGAAATTAGCATGGGAGGGAATTACGGTTGACGAATATTATGTGCGGCTCAAGACATTAATAATGTCCCAATCCCGTCGCGTACGTCGTTTAACACTTTACGCAAGACAGTGGCACATACCTACGGGCGGGTATGGGCCACTGGTATGCGGGTATGTGCCACAGGTGATTGACACTTAGTATCTACCCAGCAATGACGATAACACACATGGGCACTTATAACGCGCGAGCACTGGGTTAATGTCAGTTGTGGTTAGTTGCCATGCGCTGAAGTTGATTTATGTAGCAGTGTCCAGGGCCAGCATCGTCGCGAGCATCAGCGTTTCATATCAGCTTCTGATGTTGCTGACACTCATTTTGCAGTTGAAATCGTTGCGCAAGTGCAAACAACTAAGTATATAAACATCTCAAAATCTTCAACATATGTATGTGCGCGCAACATTCCTATATATATATAGCTAAGCTATATATATGTAGGAATGTATATATCGCCCTGTGTTTAAACGTGCCTTAATATACCAAAATAATACGTCCTCGAAACATGCAGTTACCTGGACTCAGGTTTAATAAACTAGGTTTTGATTTAGCCTCAGTGGTTTCTACTATATGACGACCTACGTGGAGAATTCACCATGTATCGCCGCTGTACAACTGGCGCCACTGGCAGGAACGAGCTATCTGGGTTGGAGGGTTGCATTTCGCGTCTTTTTGACACGTAGTTTGTTCACAGACGGCGTAGTATAATTGTGTAGAGATCCCTGTCACGTTGCATGTGGCACAATTGTTGTACGTACCGGTTGCATGCCACTGTGCCAGGACGCAATAATGAATATGTCTATTTATCCTGTAGATAGGGTTGCCGTGCGACGTGAAGTGCAATGAAGCTGTCTGAAAGACGTTCCTTTACGAAGAACAGCCCAGGCGAAAACGGCGTTTTTGGCCCCAGTTGCTTGAGGTCAGCCGTCGAAAGAGGCACACTTTTGGCTACCTGAGGAACATATACCAATCTTATGCTTCGTGCAGACAATATCTCCAAAAGAAGCAGTGCGTTTTAATACTTTCAGCTCTCATCTTCCGAATTCTGTTTGACTAGTACTGTCATGAAGACCAGGCTAGAGCAAAGGACAACGCGCTTAATGATCCCTCTCAATCATGAAAGTGATTTTTGACAGATCGGGCACAGCGGGGTACGTGGGGTTTCAGTCAGGAGAAGCAAGGGAGCGTCACAGCTATTTTTAGTGGAAATGGGTGCTATAAGATCGAAGCTTGGGCTAGAGAGAACACATTGCGTTCTGTGAGGGCAATCTTGAAATCGCACTACTCCTCTAGGAACCGTGCCAAACGAGAAAGTCGTAGCAACGGCACGCAGCGGGTGCCGTATCAGGAGGCCACGCTCAAGCCGGTATCACGCCAAGCGGTATGTTGAGGCCACGCGGCCATCAAGCGGCCACACTCACGTCATCAATCAATCTATAGGAGCTACTTTGACAAGGTTGAGCTTATGTCAGTCATACTTGGAAACCTTAAAACGTACCTGCACCACGAGCAGAATGGCGGCTCTTTTAAGCTCCACAGAGTGTGTTGGACAGGTTATAGGGAACATAAGTGAAAATAAAGTGAAATAATAACTGGCAAAAGTATGAAACAAGACAGAGTTTTAGCTGAAGAACTTCCGTGATGCACAACGATCATCCCCAAGAGATACTATATAAATGAATACACTGTAAAAGAAACAGTCGATTCTTGCAACCTTCTTCTTCGATGCAACAATGCAACATTCTTCGATGCAACGTAAATGTTGCATCGTGTAGGTGGAGGAGAAATCAACCTTATTTTAGGACTCCGAAAAATTCTTAGCCGAGGCCTAGGCCACGACAGAGAAGGACCAAGGACCCTGTTTCCTCGCCAGTTCACGGGCTTGCTGGATGACTCATAGCTAGTAAAAGAGGTCTGAGCTCTCTAACGCGGCCGTCGAATGTGCCGAAGCTTCATCTTGGGAAACGTCATTCTCTGTCTATAACCTCACATTCACTAATTATCTCTAAGAGGCGTGTATGCAGCGTTTCTCGGTGTTTCAAACGTTCCTGTTGTAGAGAGAAAGAAGATTATGTGCCGTAGTGAGTCACGCCTTTAGCGGAGGAGCTCAGCGCGAGCTGTTGCCCCGAACGCTGTGATTCCTGTGTCGGTTGCTGCCGCCCACTTTCCATATCAATAGACCTGCTGTGCTAGTACTACTTAGGCCAATAAGCCCCGTTTCACTGTACTTTTCCTCTACCTGGTTCTAAGCGGGTAAGTAGTCTGGTTTGGGTGGTTAGTAGTAGCTGTACCTAACGCTCACTGCCGGGACTTTGCCTGTCACCAAGAAATAATTACAAGTATAGAGCAAAGCGTGTGAGCTTTGCTCTATACTGTGAGCTCCTCACTGTGAGCTTCATTTTCTGCCGCAAACTCTCGCTGCAGAATGGCAACAGCATTGGGATGGGACCGCTCGTTTTGTATGTCGACAATATGCGCCAGATTACTGTCGAATAGAAAGTGGTTGCAAACTTCAAAGCTGTGCCCAAAATTTTGGGCAAAAAAAAATAGTGCTTGAACTGTGCATCGGTACCAGCAACCTTGTGTAGCGACCACGTTTGGGATTTTACAGCCACCTCCCGCATTCTCAGAGCCTCCTAGTTCGCTTGCTTGCGTCGACGTGCCACTGCAGCTTCGCGAGCCTTCACGGCCTCCGATCGCGGTGGTCGGCGCTGCCGTGCCACTACAGCTTCACGAGCCCTCAACTTTGGGGCAGCTGGCCGGCATTGCCGTTTTGCTGCACCTTCGCGAGTTTGCAACTCTGTATCCACTTGTCTGCGTCGCCGTGCAGCAGCCACTCTGCGAGCCCTCAGCACCGCATGCAAATGTAGTATTGATGATGATAACACCTCAAGTATGGCTCACACAACTCAAGAGGATTGGCCAAAAATTGACTACACGGGTCAATGAGACATTTTCAGTATTGAATATTTTATAGAACAATGACGCAAGTAAAAAACGAAAACAATACAATAATTGTTTTTTTCTCCAGTTCACACAAGACAGTAGATTCGTGATTCTAACTACAAGTGAGCGTGAAAAAAAATTCACATATCAAATAAAACTTTTTAATGTTAAACTATGGCTGCACTAATAAGACACAAATAGCCAGTTAAAGTGTCATTCATTTTGTTTCCTGAAAGTAAGCACAAACGGCATTAAAAGCGTTCTTGTCGCTGAAGCTCGAAGCCTAAGCACCGAATGATAGTGTGTTCGCGATATTCAGCCCCACCTTAGAGAAAAGTATAACAAGAAGTCTTTTACTTAGTAATATGTACCGGTGACATGATAAAAAATAATATTTTATTGTTTCGGTTTCTCAACAAAATTTTATGGAAAAGATATCACCACACCAGCCTTGTGTGAGTAAAGAATTATAAACAATTTCCCCGAAGGTAACCCTCATGGAATGCCAAGCAGGGTGCTGACCGCGTTGACTTGGTTGAAGTGGTTGCTTAAAGAACGGTTTGAAGCGAAACTCGGTGTAACGTTTACTCGAATGAACGTTTCTTTGAAAGGCAAAGACACGGGAGGCGGGCTGGGTTTCTTGCTTCGTTGAGGAAAGACTGTTCGGTCGATGAGCTCTAGAACGTTACAAATGCTAGAGAGGTTGAAGCGAGGGAAATGATAGGCGGCAACAGGCTAGGGAGACAGTGACGTCAACTCACGTGCACTGCAAGGGAAGGCGTGACCTACTTGGCAACGCCCCAGCACCTGCGTCCAGGGAAGCGCAATGCGTAGAGAGGGACAGAGTTACATAGGCTATTCAAAGAGATGCCTCCCATCATTTATAGCAGGAGACATGATATATTGATCCTGTTATTATGGCATCCAATTCTCTAGCAGAACAGTGCTGAGTTTTCAACTGAAATTTTGAAACACTGAATTCTGTCCATGATGGTATTGTTTGCATAGGATATTCACCAAGCGTATTTTTTTGCTTTATACTGAAGTTTTATTGGGCATTTTCAGGAAGGACCAAAAGTATTTGACTTTCCATTTCGCTGGTGCTAGAAAGTCCACCATTTGAATTAATTGTAATGCACAATGACTGGGTACCCATGCTAATTTTAGTAGCTGCAGCTCGAGGGGGAGAGACTAGAATAAATAACGTCGTTAATACCATTGATTATCATGATGCTGTAATCGACGTACAGACAAAGAAGAAGTCGGTAATTCTTATTGCATTATGGGCATTCAACGATTACTTTGTCGCTTTGTCTTGATTTTATTTGTTCTTGAAAAAAAAGATCACGTGCCGAAAGTAAACAGGCACTCCAAATACAGTGTCGAGCAGTCGGAGGGACAAGGCTGGACAGTACAGCTGTATTCACGCGATGGACGTAATCGCAAATGAATCAGTCATGTCACACGGGACGTAATTCTGGCCCCTCCGCAGCCAGAGTTCACATGAGAGGGGAAAATTCATGATAAACTCCAGCATTTCGCCATTCCTCCCAAAGAATGCCGGAGGGTGATTTGGCCTTTCGTCATTTCACGCCTAGGCTCGAAGCGGCCAGAAGCGTGAACGTGGGAACGGATAACATATCGTGACGTCGCACGCATTCCTCAGGCTCCTATTGCAATTTGTCCGTCGTGTGAATGCACCTTAAGGAGCTTTGCCCCTAGAAACATGGACGCGCTACCGAAAGAAACTACACGCACAGCGCTTCCTTGTGACCAGCCATGGTGTTGAATGCGGGAAGACGGCCTTAGCTCAAGCGCTGCGTTCAACCAGCGATGTTGTTTTGGCTATCACACCACTTTTTTCGATTACTTTCACACCGTTAACTATTACAGCTACCAGAAGGGTTTCATCATTCATCATGAACTGTAATCATCACGATAAACATGTTCCACCCAACGTCAGTCTTCGTGCATCTATACGTTAAACGCTGCTATAGCTGTCAGACACCAATAGACACAGTGCCTGCTTTCTCACAGAAATGTACAGTGACAATTCAACTATTTCGTTAAGGACACGTTTGAGAAGACCCAATACGGCTTTCACTTTTTGACAGCGTGCTCAAATATACTAATTTAGCCACGCAATTGATCCTACGCCCTGTAAGGGCCTTACAAAAGCAGAGGAACGCACATTCCTCCACCATTACACAAAAACATTGCTGTACTCGGCACCTGTGATGTAAGTGAGGGCAAGCCCTCTCCAGGCCTCCTCAAACTTTCTTTTAATACTGGTGGCGAAGTTGTTTAACGTGGGTACTGCGTCCTCGATGTATGTAGTTGCAGATAGCCACCTCTCGTTTAGTTCTTGGAAATGCCCGCTAGAATGCCCGCTTACCATAAAATGTAAATCATTCAGTACATGTCATGATTTTCATGTTATGACTAGTAAAATGTGTTCTTCATACAGTCATGTTATGCCATACCAAGTTTGGCATCGACACCATTATCGAAACGGCCAGGAGAGCTAAAAGTCGTAGGCGGCTAGATAGATAGATAGATAGATAGATAGATAGATAGATAGATAGATAGATAGATGCGCTCAAAGTCGCCGAACTTCGCTAAGAAATGCTTCGCTATTAAAATAGGTTCTATATGTTTCACGCGTAAGATGGCGCATGCGCATTATGGAAGAAGCTGTCAATCTACAACCCCACATTTTCGCGATCGGCTGCACTCTGGACCCGTGGTCTCGCGGGCACCTCGCCAGTGAACCCCGGCCCGCGTGTGATTGTCTTCATCACACTTTTATACGTCTTTATTTATAGATACGTAGCATTTTACAGTCGCACCTCGTCCCAGAACTGGAGTCGGCGGTGCCGCCGATACCCTCCCTGCGCATTAATCGCATGTCGCATCTCGTGCGGCATGCTCGCATCTCGTGCCAGCTGTCACTCCCCTCCCCCTCTTTTGCCTCACAAAGCCGATACAGGCAGCGTCTCCAAGTGAAAAAAAAACCGACTGCACTCGCGCACAGGTGTTTACTGGCGACACTGTATAAATAAATAAATAAATAAATAATTAAATATATATATATATATACATATATATATATATATATATATATATATATATATATATATATATATATATATATATATATATATATCTAGGCCCTGAATTGCGCGTTCAGAATTCAGTCAAGGCCTCTTTAGTTGGCTTTCGCTTGACTTGAGGCTTTGATTGACAGAACCATATACGATCAAAGAAACTGCTGTCAATCAGTAGTGGGGTACAACGCAACATCAGCGTCCTACCACTCGTTGAAGGCACTGCTTCTTGTTGATTGAATAAATAGATAAAAAATGGCAGATCCCACGTACAGAGGAAATGGATGATATTCGAAGCACAAATGAGAAATGTTGATATGTCACTTTAAAATCAGCACAACGTTACGAGGTGGAGGTAAAGGATGCCGTGCATGACTTCCGTGTCATGATTAACATGTATGGATGTATCGTTTACCTTTGTCATATTTTTGTCATTTACCTTTGTCATACGCAGCACGGCGAGCGCTTGCCGCAGGACCGGTGCCTGGCGTGGCAACGCCGGCGTGACGCGACTAAATTAACGCTGGCGAGCACGTGCACAGCGTCACGTCGAAATGTATTGGCGCCTGACTGGGACATGTAGCCATGCTCTTACATGACATGAATGTCATGATTACCATGTTTGCACCAGTCACATACCTTCTTTATCCATTGGCGACACGTAATACCAAATTTGGCATATGCGAATCTAGCGAAACGGATTGATTGATATGTGGGGTATAACGTCCCAAAACCACCATATGATTATGAGAGAGTGGAGGGCTCCGGAAATTTCGACCACCTGGGTTTCTTTAACGTGCACTTAAATCTGAGCCCACGGGCATACAACATTTCCGCCTCTATCGAAACGGAAGTGAGCGCATCATGATTGTAGCATGTGTTCATGTTGTTACATGACACGCATGTCGTGATTATCATGTTTGAATGTGTAATTTACCTATGTCGTCCGTTCGCGTCACGTAATTCCGAGTTTAGTACTCGTGAAGCTTGCGAAACGGCCCCAAGTGCATCATTATTGTAGCATGTATTCATGTTGTTATATGACACGCATCTCATGTTTATCATGTCTCCAACAGTATGATACCTTCGTCATTCGCTCACGCTCCGTAATACCAAATGTGGTATAGGTGAAGCCAGCGAAACAGCCACCAGCGCATCCTGAGCGTGCTATGCAGTCATGTTGTTACATGACAGGCGTCTCCTGATGATCATGCTTGCACCAGTCACACACCTTCGTCATCGATTCACGTGCTGTAATACCAACTTTGGTATTTGTGACACTAGCGAAACGGCCGCGAGCTCATCAAGAGCACGGAATGTAGTCATGTTGTTACATCGCACGCATGTCATAATTTTCATGTTTGCCGCTTGTAATCGCCACGCAATCATGCCATACCGTACCAGTTTTGCAACATGCCATGTGAACAAACCACCGCAAGAGCTGAAGGATCATGAAACGTAAATCATGACATTTATGGCATACATATCATGATTTTCATGTTCTGGCTAGTCAAATACGTTTTTCATACAGTCATGTTATGGTATACCAAGTTTGGTATCGATACCGTCATCTAAATGATCAGGAGAGCTAAAAGCCTTAGGCGACTAGATAGATAGATAGATGGACAGCTATCCTCAAAGTCACCGAAGGTCGCTAAGAAATGCTTTGCATTTAATATATTATAAACGAAAAAATATCCCACGTACAGTGGGAATCGAGGACATGCAAAGCATGAATGACAAATATTGGTCTGTCTCATTCAAATCAGCCCAACGCTACGATGTGGAGGTAAATGATGCTGTACATGACTTCAACTTCATCTATCTATCTATCTATCTATCTATCTATCTATCTATCTATCTATCTATCTATCTATCTATCTATCTATCTATCTATCTATCTATCTATCTATCTATCTAGCCGCCTACGACCTTTAGCTCTCCTGGCCGTTTGGATAACAATATCAATACCAAACTTGATATCATATAACACGACTCTATGACGAACATAACGTGCAGCGTCTGTAGGGACCTATGTGCGCCCGGTAACTACAACAGAACCGTTCCGGTGAATGCCCAAGGCGTACGATCCCTTTTGCCGTGAGATAAGCTCGCCAGCGCAGGGGCGTCTGCGGAAGAAGGTGCTTGGTGCGTAGCGACACCGTGGGCCCGAGCTAGAAGGAGGATTTGCTTTCCTCCAACGTCTTGCCGTGCGTGACTGAGCTTTGTCCGGCGAAAAGGAGGTCCTGGGAGTTCAGCCAATGCCAGGTGATTGAATCTTTAAGCCCCCCCCCCCCCCAAATCAAGGCAATACTCTCTTTGACCCCGGCTTCACATAGACGGCACCCCTAGGCTGAACCCCCAATTTGTTATATGTGAAGCTAGCGAAACGGCCGTGAGCACGCTATGAGCGTAGCAGGTACCCATGTTTTACATGACACGCATATAAGGAATACTATGTTTGCATCAGACCTTTGTCATACTTCAAGTCAAGTAATACCAAATCTAGTATATGTGAAGCCAGTGAAACAGCCGAGAGCGCATGATGAGCGTGGCAATGTAGTCATGTCCTTACATGACATGCATGTCATGATTATCGTATTTTCTCCAGTCATATACCTTAGTCATATATTCACGTCACGTGATACCAAATTTGGTATTTGAAGAGACAAAGAAACTGCTGCGCGTGCATCATGAGCGTGGTATGCAGCCATGTTCCTACATGACTTTACATTTGATGGCATGTCACTTATGTTCATAATGCAGTCATGTCATACCATACCAGCTTTGCACTATGCGAACTAAAAAACCGCAAAAGCAACAAGACCATGACATGTATACCATGGCATTCAGGATGTATATGTCACGATTGTCATGCTATGTCATATGAATTTTGGTACACACCTATTATCGAAACAGCCAGGAGCGCTAAATGTTGAAGGCGACTAGATAGATAGATAGATAGATTGATAGATAGATAGATAGATAGATAGATACGGCCAAACTCGCTAAATTTATTGAAACTGAACCTCTGCTCTCGCCAGTACTTTGGTGATATGCGCCACAATGTACAACCGCAAGTAGTTCATTTTATAGGAAAAGCAGTTTTGAAAATTAGTAGCCCATTTTGCTATCACACCGGTAAACGTGGGCCACCCTCTTCATGTGACGGATGCGCCTACTGCTATTGAAAACTCCACCTTTTCCAGCAGACAGATGCTGTGCGTGCTTTCTTTCACCAGCTGACGACAGCGTGAGCACAGTTCAGTTTTGTCGCCTGCATACAGCCTGTTCGTCATCGTTGACGTCGATTTTCGCACTAGTGCACAATATTGAGCAATGCGGTGAAAGATTTTTGGCACGTCAAATACTTCACGTGGTAGGTAGAAATCAAAAGGCGATGCGTGCTTCCGCGCTCAGATATATTAACTGCAATGATCGCTGAACTTGTCACAGGTAAGTTCAGACGAGCTAGAGCCGCTTGATTTCGCGTCGTATGAAATTGCCAATTCCTTTTTTGCGCGTCAGAAGAGGCACGTGAGCTATGTTTACACCATGGTCAGCAGTGACGGTGTGCGGCTGATTTTATGGCGTCATGGAATATGAATTTTGTGGCGTCACCCAGTACCCACCGTGGATGTTAGGGCAGCTCCGCTCCCTGTGTTGGTTTCTTTTTTGACCCATTGATTGATTGATTTGTGGGGTTTAACGTCCCAAAACCACCATTTGATTATGAGAGACGCCGTAGTGAAGGGCTCCGGAAATTTTGACCACCTGTGGTTCTTTAACGTACACCCAAATCTGAGCACACGGGCCTACAACATTTCCGCCTCCATTGGAAATGCAGCCGCCACAGCCGGGATTTCATCCCGCGACCTGCGGGTCAGCAGCCGAGTACCTTAGCCACTAGGCCACCGTGGCGGGGCTTTTTTGACCCATCGTTCATCGTTAATCCAAGAAAAAAAATGGCAGCATATCCACGGAGTGAATGATGGAGAGTGGGGCAAAGCATTTGTCCGTTCATTCGTTCTTGCTTCCGTTCGTTCCGTCTGTGTGACCGTTCATGCGTCCATCCGCCCGTCCGTGCGTGCGTCTGTTCGTGCGTACGTCCCTGCGTTCGTCCATGCATCAGCCCCTGCGTCCGTCCATGCGTCCATCTATGCATCTGTCTGTGTGTCGGTTCGTCCATCTATTCAACACTCCAAGTACCACCATCTTGCATCTTTTCATCATATATTCCCCATATAGAAGCACCGCCATCCAGCGGACATTACAAGGACTAAAGGAGAGGTGGCACAGGCACACTTCCTTACGGCTCGCGCTTCGTATCTACTTCCCACCTTTAACAACCTCGAGTTCATGGTATATACTAGTTCATTGTATTCATCGCATGCACTGCGGCTCAACGCTCGCTAAACGTTTCTAAAACTAAGGAGGTTACACCCAGCGAGTATAACGTAGCAACCCTTTCTTGTCAGATAGTGCTCCATGTACATGCCAATGGCTGCTAATGGGAATTGCAGCGCGCGCCTCAACTAAAAGCCGAATGCTCCTGTCTCTCATCGCACCTTAGCAGCCATTTGTATGTACATTGAGCACTATTTTTTATTGTTCAACAACGCACAGAGGATATATCTCACTGGCACCACCTTGGAGGTCAAAATGTTATACTTTTTACACACTACAGCGGCTACGAGGGACGAACAAGTGCCGGTATAAAAAGTTTCGCCCCCAAAAAAACTGGTCAGTTCTAGGCAAAAATTCACGCTAGCTCTTGCAGGACGATTAACACTATTATAAATCGACATTATCTCAATAGGTCGGAAATGCACCTGAGTTCTCCTCTAGCGTATTGCTGAGAGCTCTCTCTCGCCTTACAGCTCATTACACTGGCATACAATACGACTGAATGAAGCTGTGTATTTGAATAAGGGTTCCATAAGTTCGCTGGTTGTATTGCGCCAACACTTGAAAATACAGATCAAATATGAGTTCAGATTTAACGACGCCGTCGTCACCCATAGCGCTAGAGGAAGCCAAGCTAGAGGCTCGGGTTCATGAACGGGAGGCTCGTGCTCAAAATTAAGGGCTGCACAACGCGAAGCAAAGAAGAAGAGGATAGAGCAAAGGAGGTAAGAACGCAAGCTTCAGGCGGAGTGTCAGAAGACTATACAATTACGTCCTCAACTTCAGTCAGTGGTGGCTGACCAAAGCCGACAATTTCGGGTGCCATCTAACATTTTCTCCAGAACTTTCATGCAAGGGTTTATTGAGAACGGGTTGACTTAGACAGGTACCTGACGACGTATGAAAACAATGCTGCAGTTCCAGATTGGCCAAAAGGCAAGTAAGCCACGCCCGCAAGTTTGTGCTTGAGTGAATAATCGTTCTAGGTGCTTGGTCCTGTGTCTCCAGAAGAGGCACTCGATTACTTCAAAACCAAGTTGGCGCTATTGCAACGATTTAGTTTCATCGCGGAGGGCTGAAAAATTATGGCTCAGGAAAACGCAAGATGGTAAAACGGGCGCTCAGTATGCAACTAGGCCAACAAGCTTTTTTGACAGATGGCTCAAGATGTCCAAAACGAAAAGGAGAGCTCACCTGTTCGGCTTCTCATAGCAGTGACGCAGTTTATATACAATAGTCGCAACAAGGTGGTGCTATTTCTGCAAGAAAAAAATAAAAACCCGCCAGCTTGAAGAGATAGAGAAAACGGCTGAAAATCTTCCGTGACAATCAGTGACCGTCATAATTGTTGCTTTTCTGAGACAACGCGGGGAATACTCCTGCACAAAAATATGATAATAAACATCAATGGCGTCAACTCAATGTCTTGTGTGACAAGACCAGCCAAATAGCTGCAGAATGCCGAGTTCGGGCATTCTGACAGACAAAGAGATGAACGTCTAATCGACCGTCCATATCTCTGTCTGTCCATCCGTGCATCCATCCATCTGTCTATCTTTCTGTCCATCCGTTAATTATCTCGGGAACACTCCAAGTACCGCCATCTCGCATCTTTTGATCATATATTCTTCATATACAAGTACCGTCATCAAGCGCACATTCTAAAAACTAAACGAGAGGTGGCTACCACTACATACTACAAACACGGGATGCACAGCCCACTGCCTAAGACTATTCGGCCCTAAAATGTGAAATCACTACGGAATCCATCGCCCTTTTGGGATATTCGTTACAAGGCGGAACTGTTCGGCAGTAAAAAGAACAGGAGCAAAGATTGCTAACCCAACTTGACTTGAGACAAAGCTGCTGTTGCGGTGTTTTCTAGGATTAGCTGGTTTCTACCGTGATTTATTACACCGAAATGAAGAGGAAACTCCGACTTATACCGAGTGACCAAAGAAAAGAAAAAAAGAATGCCACCCGCATCTTCCCGCGAGGGGACGTCGTGTGAATGCATCGCAGATTCGTTGGGGTATCGCGTGAATGTTGCGTAATTGAGTATGGTTTAGAAATGCCTAATTCTTGTTCCGTCTTTATTATTTTTATTTATTCAATTAAGGAGATCTGTTGCCTTCAACAAATGGTGAGACGCTGATGTGCGAGCCAGTGCCTGGATATACGGGGTGGCCAGTGAACGGAAGTGCAGCTCCAGCGAGCAGTCGGTTTTACTAGCATACATTCGGAAGTTTTCAAATAGGAACCCTATTACGTTATGCCACTCGTACGTCAATTGTGCGGAATAGACAGGCGGCACTCTACGTTATACAACTACTTTTCTGGCTCCACGTGGTTTTTTGACTGCGCGCTTATCTACGGAGGACGAAGAGCTTCCCTCGAGCGGCTCGTTCCGGGTGCGGCCAGCCGTCAGCTCTCCGTGGTTGCGGTTGCATGACCCTGCAAATGCTCCCTCGAGACAAGCTCGGGCTGAAGGCCACGGCGCGGTGACGTGTGGTCCGAATGCGGGGAAAGTGAGGACGGGCAAACGTTTCTTGCTCCCAGTGACCGTCCGAGAGGACAATGGCGGCCGGTTCCCAATTATTTTTAACGACCGGCGTAGCGGTTTCGTCTCTCTGAGTGCGGGAAGACGGCGCAAAAGCACAGAGCTATGGCCCCATATCTCAGGCGTGGTATGCGAACCCGCTGCCGCTTCTGGTGTTCGGTGCGAGTGTGCCTGCAGACACGTGGCGCAGGATGTGTAAACAACTTTGCAATAAATCTGCGCAGCGAGGGAATCACTGACAGCTTATGATGAAGAGGAAAAGAGCCATGATGAGAAAAAGTGCCAAGGCTTGCCGAAACTGTTAAAATTCCGGTATCACAGTTAGGTCAGCCCTAAAAGGAGTCACTTAAGTTTGCGGTAAACAGATTCGCTAACAGAATGTTGAGGCGGACCAGCAGTGGTCACCTCCCCTTTTCTTTGTTTACCGCAAGAGAATAAATACTGGATGAAATTCACTTTCTTCCAGTTTAGGCTGCAATCACTTTACTGATAGATCAGTAAGACTCCGTACGATGCAACTTTTGTCTGGATCGTAACCGCGCAGTGGTAGATAAGTGAGACGAGGTTATTTGTATGTAGTAACCGCGCTCTAGGCTTTAACTTAAAAAAAATTAAGTAGAAAAGTAAGATGCTGTTTATATCTATGTTGTTGTCAGTGGGCTTCGGCAAGCTGTAAATATCTGACTGTGTATACTGTGCTGCAATATATTTCCAAGTTTTTATTATCTCCGACCTGCCTCCTGCTTCATCAACGGCGATAATTAGCTCCTTGACGAGTCTTCAATCTTTCTTAAGGAGAACACACAACGAGCAAACTCAACTGGCACCAAAACCTTGGGGCCCCCCCAGAAATAGCGTCAAAGCCACTGTGCATGCGCAAAACCAAAACTGCGTTTGGGTTTTGGGTTGGGGACGCTATTTCTCGAATTTAGCGGGAGCACCAAGGCCAGCATCAAAAGTTCTGTGACAGACGAACATGACGGCACCCACTGAAGTGACGGCTCTCGGTAAAGACTAGAGTCGAAGCGTCGCAGACCATATTCGACAACTCATCGCTCCTACGTCACCGAAAGCAAGCACACGCTTTGGGGCCCCTATTTGAAAACTCCCAACTGCCTGCATCGGCTTCGCGGGGTGAGAGAGAGAGAGGGATCAAACCATTGGCACGAGACGCAAGCATTTCGCACAATACTTGAGGCGCGAGCATGCGCAGTGGGAGAGTGGACTAGCCTACGCATGACGCGTGACATCGTGTGACTAAAAAATGCTCCGCATCGGAAAGAACCACATAGGGTGGTACCAAGAAAGAGAGGTTGCCTCCGAAACACTGAAGCAAACCCTTGCTTTGGGACAAATAATACGAGCTTCTGATCCGAAACGGATATTTTTACTACGTTCGAATGCGTCTGACCCCTGTATAAGAGCAGCTATCATGCAGGAGCACAATGAAATGCTACATCCGGTGTCATACACCGGTCGGCCACTATTTTCACGAAAAAAGAATTACCTCACCACAAAACGACAGTGTCTAGCACTAGTGTGAGTCATTAAGACTTGCACATGCTTTTATTCGGAACGCAGCACGTCGTGCAAACTGATCATTAACCATTGCAATATATAGCTAAGGCCAAACACCTGAACAAGAGAGTATGAAAGGGGGAGATTGGCATTGCAGGAATATCATTCTTTCATTCAGTATATTGGAGGCTCAGAGAACATAGGGACCGATTTCATGAGTAGATTGTGGCGTAAGCTTTGGTGGAAGTGTGATACAGCTTTTGGTGCGTCTGTGTGTGTGTGTGTGTGTGTACTTCAACATTTTTTGGGTGTTCATCACGTGTGTTCACCGGTACGAATTCGTGGTCTTCTGTGCTCAGGTAGTGGCTAAACCGTACTTATGTAGCTAAAACGTACTTAAAAGTTTTTCTTGAGAAAGAAAAAAATTTTCAAAAGAGCTTGTGTTCATTTTCATTGCTGTTTTTGAAGCGGGGCTCATCGCTATTATTTTTGCTTTTCAAAAACTGCCATCGAACAAAATAAGTGTCATCATGATAACAGATTATCTTTCAGCGTTTAGACCGCCTATATACCCATGTAACACGGGCACTAGAAGGTATTCTAAGAAAGAAGACGTTTTCCGAAAAATAGTTCCAGCAGAAGACACCAAACAGAAAGCGATCTTTTTTTCAGAAGTCGTCCTTTTTAGAATTGGCTTTTGAAGAACTCTGCCACGTCGGTAAAAGTGTAGCCTCGAAACCATTGGGTACTTTTTTGGCATTTATAAGCTGGTGAAAAAAATTGGCCACTCTTTCGTTAGCTGTCACTTGGGATTCCCACAAAAATAAATTTCATTTGTCGCAAGCAGCGGAAAAAAAACCACTCAAACATAATTTGCGTGAACAGGTGTAATAAGGCAGATTCGGTTGGTGTTTTGGCCGCTCGCATGAACGCGAGTATATATCACTATAGACGTGAGGATGGAGGTGAGTGAGCACGGAAAGACGAACGCGGGTAAGTAAGCTGCCCAAGAAAAAAAGAATCCTTGCGTAAATGCGTAAATATGTGTCCTGAGAGGGACACATATACATTATTTAGGCCATGGGAGGGTCACCTAAACGCCCTGCACTTGCAGAACACAACGGAGAAGTGTACGCCGACGTCGCAGCAGCACTCACAAGAGCAGGTGTTTTCTGCACAAAAAAAGCAAGTTCACTGAAAAGCGAAGAACCTGAGACATACTAAAAGTAAGGAAAATAATTGACGTAAGCTTGAAGCGTTGTAAAGCCTGAGATCACACAAAGTGGTCTGTTGCTTACGTAGTATATAGAAAGTGGCAATCAGTATTGTTTTGTTTTTCATGTGCTTAACTACATAGCTCAGTGATGTACCACTCAAGTGAAGGGTGGGCGACGGGCCAGTTTCTTTGCAAGCGTTTGTTATCAGAGAGTGTTGCCCTATTCAGTTGTTACGCGCATCGAACCAATATACAAGTCTGTCGTTGTGTGTCATGACGGAAATTTGAGATACAGCACGAAGACACTTCTCATTTCATTAGTCACTTCCCAACGGCAGGAGGCGCCATCTAACTTTATTTTTCTTGGGATAATCGCGTGTTGTGGAGGCGAAACATAAGGTGCACGCTTTCTTATAGCAATGAAAATTGGTTGTGTTTAGCTCTCGTGACATCGTGTTGTGTTTTCCATGCATTGTTAGTTTTCGGAAGGCGCGCGTCATACCTGCCACGCCACGCAAAACTTTCTTACTCTTCTCTTCATAGTTTTATTCTTCAGAAAATGTCTCAATCAGCTCACAACTGGGTCCTCTCCAACGAAGCGGCCCTTTTTCTAGGAGTCGCACAGGTTTACGGGCTCCCTACCTGTGAAACACTTTGCTTTAATGAAAGAGGCTGGCATCAGCCCAAGCCCCACAAGCAGCAGCGCCTCAGTAGAGGTCAGAAAAAATATTGGCAACTATGTTCTTGCTTGGCAGATTGAATTCGATCAATCGAAAGCAGAGAGAACACGTAAACGATGCACATTATTGATTATTTGCACAATGTACTCACTAATACTAACATTGTAACTAAACCACACATTTTAAACAAGTTTTATTACTCTCCCAATGTCACACAGATAGAAAGATAGATAGATAGATATACAGATAGATAGATAGATAGATAGATAGATAGATAGATAGATAGATAGATAGATAGCAACTTCACATTTTGTTCTGGGTCCAAGCTTTATCGGAATAAATTTGCGTTGACAGTGAGGAGGAAGGAACCTGATGCAGAAAGAAAAGAAATAGAAAATTATTTCAGGCAGTTGTAGTCGGGTTCCAAGTTCAGAAAGAGGGAGAACTTTTTATTGAAACACGGATAATTCGGATGGCGTATGAAAATGGCTGACGTGCTACTCTGCGTGGGGAAGGAAATTGGGGAATGAAAGTGTGGAGAGGGAGAGTGAAAGATAAAAAAAGACAAGATGTTGAGACGGAAGATACAATAAAAAATAAACAAGAAGTCCACGTCTTCAACAATTGAAGGAGAACGTGTGTCAATAGTTTTTACGTGGTGCTAACGTACAGCTAGAGATTGTCTACCTGACCGACGCTGTGCAAGTATGCAAACAAAAGTTTCATAGCACGACTTTGCAGCGTAGGGCAGGTCAAAGGTCCCAATACAATGTCAAGAGAGAAAGATCTCCCGGTTATGGTATGCATGCAATGTTTATAGATCGCACACTAATCAGCATATCATATACGCTCAAAGAAAATGTGTTCCACAGTTCCCAGTCCAGGTCTCTGCTGGCATGAACTGCTCGCTAGGCCTGGACAAGCAAAGCTATTTGGCTCTGCTTGTCTTAGTCCGAAAGCCATGCCTTTCACTGTCTGTGAAACGTGTGCGGTTTGGAAATGGGGGGGGGGGGTTGCGTATGTATATGGGCCTCTCGGTCAGCCCCCCTGCCAAAGCGCTGAGTGTTCGTGCGTGTTAACTGCGCGGACAGGTTTCTCTAAATCTTTAGGGATATATCTTACTTAGGTATAAACTGGGAAGTTTTAGGTTTTGCATGCGTCGGCGATTACCACTTCGTTGGCGATCCTAGTGTTCATACGAATGTTATATTCCCGTCATTGCTCTCTTTGGTGGAGAAGCATGTCAAAAAATGGAAAAAGGATTCAAAGTGAAGATAATAAATTTAGGCAGATCCTAGGTACCTCAAAAATGAACGCTGTGAGAGGAATTCGAATGGTGACCGAGTTGTAATTTTTTATTGAGCGACACGTAATAAAATGACGCTAAATATATTGACTTTCACGTGATCTATTCACGTACAGACGAACTGGAAGGTCGAGAAACCTCAGAAAACCAAGGAACGTCAGCAGGCCAAAATCCAAGCGAGCGAAAGCTCGGGTCACGCCTGTATATTACCAATGCTGTGGCTTGCCTTGTTTTCTGCTTCGTCGTTATCTTGCGTTGCTCCCTACATTGGCTCCCGGTGAAGAGCATAGCCATCATGGTGACTTAAGGCGTATTCAATATAGCGGGATCATCAATACAGCTTCAGGCGACTAACATACACAATTTCTCTTGCACGACGACGTTAGTCATCAGGTGGTGTCAAAGGAACAATATCGCTGCATCGACGATTCGCGAGCCAAATCTTCTGACTATGCCGACACGACGCAACCTCATAGACGTTAAAATAGATGATGCGTGTGTTGTTGCCCTTGTAGAAACAGGGTCCCACATTTCGGTGATGAACTCGGAGCTTAGCCGCCGTCTTAAAAAAGGTTTTAACACCGCCCACAGTGCCACTCATCCAAGTCGCCAACGGTGGAACTTTTCCTGTGCTTGGGATGTGCTCCGCACGTGTTAGTGTTGCTGACCGCTCCACAACTATGCTTTTTGCCGTGCTCGAGAAGTGCTCTCATGAACTCATCCTGGGCATGGACTTTCTTACAGCGCACTCTGCCTTAATTGACTGTGGAATAAGCTTGCTTCAGCTTGACCTGCCTTATTGCTATGAGACTCCACCTACACCTGAACCACGTTTGTGTTCTGTCGAATGCGTTCGCCTAGCGCCCCAAGCTGTTACCTATGTAACCATGAGGTCTTTTCCGCAGGTACCCGATGGCTATTATGTGCTGGCACCAATTTTGGGCGTGTTATTAGACAGAAATGTTGCCCTTCCTCATACTCTGTTGACGATTACGAATAATGTGGCGTCGCTACCGATACTGAACTTCAGCTGGTGCGCTCAAGTTGTTCCAGATGGCATGACCCTAGCCAACGTCTCTTCCATCAGTGAACATTCTGTTTCTGCATTCATTGCAGACGCTCCTTTGCCCGCTACTGCATCCTCTTCACCGAGCTCCACTTATGCCGACTTTGACAAGAGGATCGCGCCAGACCTTGTTCCAGCACAGGCAGCCGATCTCCGGCATATCTTGGCATCCTTCAGGGACATCTTCAGGGATATTGAAACTGACTGGTGAAGTACGGGCAAGAATGCGGTAGGACCCGTGGTATCGGGCCAGTAATTTCGACTGAAGGCTAGGAGTACTCGGTGGAATACTGAGCCAAACGAGGACACCAGTCGCGAAAGTAGGGAGAGGTCGGTTGGTGTCATGCGGTAGCTCCTGGTGGCGTTGGTCCTCGCTTGTCAGGGAACGGGCCGATTGTCTGCAATTTTCGGCGTACCTGGCAAGATCAGAAATTGCGGTGTACGCATTTGAGACAGGTGTGTAGGGGAGGATAGTGTTCAGCGTGCACGATGGTTCGCGTCCGTACAAGATGAAGGAAGGGGAAAACGCTGCGGACGCGTGCGTAGCGGTACTATACGCATACGTGACGAATGGAAGGACAGTGTCCCAATTGGTCTAGCCTAAAGGGATGTACACTGTCAACATATCTCAGAGAGTGCGAATAAATTGTTCTGTGAGGAGATTCGTCTGCAGATGATATGTTGCCATCATGCGATGAACGCTGTTGCACTTAACGAGCAAGGCTTGAATGGCGTCAGACATTCTAAAAACTAAGAGAGTGCTGGGCACTCTCTTAGGGAGAGTACTTGTGTCATATTTAACTCTATTTTCCACAGTAGATCACCTCTTGTTGAAGCAGAGTACAGTGATTTCCCCGAATGGCTCAAGGCACTCCCCCTCAACAGAGTAACATAACGCTGCCAGAAGCAGAGTAGCATGACCCCACTGAAGAGAGTAGTAGTACACCTCACGAAAAAAAAGAGCAAAACGTGGGCTGAAATTCTCATTTTTAATTGTGTTTGATGGATTTCCTCATGTGCAGATCGTAAGGATGGGTAAATACGAGGAGTACGACAAAAAATAGAAACAAAATAAGAAAAACACCGTTGACGTTTAGATGAACAGCACATTGCGAACCCGGCACGCTAACCACTAAACCACACTGAAAGATGAGGAATCGGCGTTTATTTCATTTTACCATAAGTGTAATGTTGGTAATATATCTGAATTTTCTTGTTTATACGCGTAGATTCGAGTGTCCCCGCGCTTCTCAAAACCAGCGGAACCTTTGCTCACGCTTTTACTCTGTTTGTTTCGTGCTTCGTGAGATCAAAAAGTCTATACGACACATTTTTTTTTTTCACAGTAGAAAAAGAAAGATTAACGCAACCGATTAGATGAACGTCATTTTGGACTGACTCGCTAGGTGACTATACAATTTTGCCTGCAAAAAATCGCGCATCTGAAGTGTACACTAAACAAGTCAGTTTTGATTTTGCCTCCTTGAACATATTTTCAGTCATTCTTTTTCACGTTCTACGACTAAAGCTACCATACTTCTCTATAGCCGTACCGTTCGTTATGCTTACGACACCACCGCCTATGTGCGGTGGTCACAGCGAAAAATATGGATATTATTATAAGGAGAATCTCACAGCCGTTTGCATTGAGTTTCGGTCGTTACCGATTGAATGAGATAGTATTCGCTTATTTTACTACTCAGATCCAAGGCTAAAAACGTGGGTATTTGGAGTTCCAAGTGCCTTCCAGTGAGCTCAAAATCACTGGCGCGCGCTGGGAGCGCTGTTCTTTTAGTTAAGCATCTGTAACGTCTCAGCAAACAAATGCAGTACGCTTTACTGCATATATGTGTCGTTAATAGGTTCTGCTAAGCACTCGTGGTGTGCCGACAAATGTAAATGTAATCAAGAGCAAGAGTATACCAGCGTTTTACTCTCTCATGCCTGAAGGGTATATAGGAATTCCATTCTCTCAAAAAGAGGAAGAGTATAAATCTCTTTCACTCTCTCGTTTCATAGAGAGTGAAAATGAATTTCACTCCAATCCTTCAAGTGGGTAGAAAAACACTCTCAAGAGTAACTTGGCCTTTTAAGACGATCGTCTTTGTTGGGGCCCTTCGACGCAAAAATTTGGGCTGTATGTATGTATGTATGTATGTATGTATGTATGTATGTATGTATGTATGTATGTATGTATGTATGTATGTATGTATGTATGTATGTATGTATGTATGTATGTATGTATGTATGTATGTATGTATGTATGTACATCTCTACATTTGTCTGTTGTCCGCCCTTAACGGTACCCTAAATGGCACCAAAGTGACCAAATGATACTTACTCCAAACGACTGGCCTAGGATGCCTTGATGCCCGCGCGCTCCGCTGAGGGTGAGGACAGCCGCGTCGTCTGCTACGACCGCCGCCATTGCGCCTCCCCACCACAACTCGACCGTATGCGAAGCCCGCTACGCAACGCTCGTGTGGTGCCCTGATACGCCCGGAAACATGTGCAAGCTAGCGAGCTTTTCTTCTTATTGAAGCTTGGACATCTTTTAGAGTTAATTTTGCCTGAATGCATGCAGGGAGCGCATATTTCATGTAAGCTGACGGCTTGCGCATGATTTATGCGCTAGAGGCAGACGCTGACTCTTTCATGTTGAGAAAAAAAATCCTTACGCTGGTTACCACAGAGAGGATTCTAAATCTATATCGGTGGTGTCGTTTATATGCTTTCTTTGTTAGTGTTAATTATTATCTGAGGCTTTTAGGTTCTAAAATGACGCCTGATTGCAGGACTGCAGCAATTTTGACAATCAGTTTTTTTTGCCTGCACTGACACAGTACATGGGTGTCCTCTGGTGTTTTACGTTATTCAAAATGAGACCGCCGTGGCCTAGATCGAAAGCGCGAGCCTCGCGTCAGCAACCGAGCACCGTGCCCACGGTACCACTGAGGCGGACGCCTTTCTTATTGCCTTAACTATTTCTCCACGATCTTCTCATCGCACAACTGGCCTTGTTTTTTTGTTTTTTTGGGACATAGCGTGTTCATTCTACACAGCGGTGCCCCGTCTTGTCTTTATGCATCTTCTTTGTATGGACGCTTCGCGAGTACAGTTTGCATAAGCACTTGCGTATGATCCCTGATAGCTCACAGTAATATTAAATAAATTATTTACTTAAATAATAATGCGTGCTGAAAGAGTTTAAATACTGACGGTGTGTGTATGTGTGCGTGTGTACACGCCTGCCGTTTCCCCTATTATCATCCAGTGTAGAAATAATTTATTTTTGTGCATTAATGCAGCGCTGCCAGAAGCAATTCAAATTATACGCTCCATGGCAGAATTCACTGAGTACTGTCACTAGTTGCTTCGCAGTGGTCGTAAATGATTAAAAAAACAACATCTATTGCGTAATGATTCGAGACAGGACGAAAAGAAAACTTGAAGTACAGGAACAATGAAAAAAATTTGAACTGCACACATTCTTACAAGGGTCATCACACCAGCATAGAAGGCGTACCTAAACCGAGGAAAAGATCGTAGAAAGAAAGAACCTGTGTGGCTTTGTAATGGTTTGGGCGCTCGAACGGTCGGTAATCGAATTCCGGCCGAATTCCGGCCACTTTGATGGAGATGAAATGCCGGAGTTCTTAAACTTAGGTGCAAGTTACATAAAAACACCTGTTCAAAATTTCCGAAGTCCTCCAATGTATACCGCGTCTCTCGTGATCATATGGTGATTCCGGAACGTACACACACTCTTTAAACTTCAGTGGATACGACACCACCGCTGCGCAAAGCTTTATTCCCACAAATGAATATTACGAAAAAAAAGAAGGATATCATCTGCAAAGAAACACGTGTAATGTATATTTAATAATAAAGTTCTCATCGCACATAGTGAAACCAAGAATGAAGGGCAGATGCAGTACCAACCAAGAGCAGCAAGCAATGTTTACGAAGTGAAATACGCGATTCATGCACACGAGAATCAAGCATACAGCCGTCAGCGTGTCTATTGCTTACACGAAATTGGTGCCGGTACAAATTATGCATGCGGAATACCAGCTGGAAACTTACGCTGTGAATGGATGATCTGTTTGTCGGATGCCACTTGTCATGTTTGATTTTCACTGTTGAAAAGAGGCCTTCATTTCGGGTCTCTTAGGAAACGATACAGCTTCCAGAGTTTTTGCAATGATTAGTGCCCTGCGGCACGCAATACCTGCTACGGTGACGGTAGCGAACGCATTAAACCGGAGAAAAGCGAGCGCCAGCACAATTATTCGGGCGCAGCGAACACGCAGAAGTGACTGAGTGGAGTCAAAATGGCGGCCATGCCGCCGCTAAGGCCGAGGAGGCGGCACCTGGCCTTACAAAGGCTGACACCACTCTAAGCGGGGGCGCGCGCATCGAGGCACTCTAGACTGGCCCCATCCGTAGCGCCCACCAATATTGCTCAAGGTGCAGCTTTCATACTTGTTCGTTTGTCAATTAAAAAGCAATTATTGCGCATATCTGAGGCACCGTAAATACACGTCAATATTACGTGTTTGTAATTTTTACTAGAAATGGCATACATAGGTGATTCTGAGGACCGTAGCGTTTATCCCGAATCGCTGACCACAGAACGCTTGCATGAAAATGCAAGTGTTTCCTACACTTTGCTAAGACGACACGGTGGTGACACCTATTCGTCGCCTTGCGTTCTACAACTTACCGCCTCCGAGACGGGCCCGCACGCCGCGCACTTTGTTTTCGAAAATAACTGCCAGATAGCCCTCATGTATCACGTGTGACGTGACTTGATGCACTCGTTCACCTCCACTGCACGCTCGAGGCACTCTAACACAGTGCCTGCGGAATACCATTTACCGATTTTCTTGCGCAGAACAACAAATAAACGTTTTGTTCACGCTCTCTAAACAGAAGCCTATCGTCATTCGGCGAAATTTGCAGTGTTACATGCAGATACGGGGCCAATATTTTCACTCCTTTGATACCCACCGCAGTTTTTAGAGTGAGACAGGAAAACACGCCACCGGTCGCTCAAAAGTTCGCAGGGAGCACCGTGGCGAAGAACAAAGATACGCAATATGAAAAACGCTACTTCTCTTGCGGTTGCTACGGGTTTGTGCTGCCGTCTCCGCGTAACGGGTGAGATGGTCCACGCCGACAAGTATCCATCTATTTCCAACAAAAGACGACGAGAAAAGTGGTCCGTATAAGTCGATACTGACGCACTTCAGGTGGACGCGGTGGACAAGGCTGACGCTGAAGTGTACCGGCTGGGCGTTGAGGGGGAGTTTTACGTCGCTGGCATGCAGTAATAGCACGTACGTACTTGCAAACAAATGTGTATACATGCCGCACCAGTAGTACAGTTGACGCAGACAGCCGTTTGTTTTAAGAGCACTGGCGTGAGCGCTTTGCGGGTAGTTCTGGAAAGCAGTACAGATTTCCGAGTGCATGTGGTTTGGTATCACTAGCAGCCACCTCCAATCTTCAGACGTGTAATTCTTCCGTTAGAGGAAGTCGTCTTGAATAGCGAAATGTGTGGCTTGAGGGCGGATACTTCTTGAGACGGGATGAGCCAGCGGATTAGTCAGACAGTCGAGGAGCTGGGAAATTCATGCATATTTGCGTTGTTCATGCCATGTCTGTGAAGTCACTTGGTATCATGACAGCTGAAAAAGGTGACGAGAAGGTTGAGGTGAGCCGGTAGCGGTGAGCGGGACAGCGCACCAGCGTCGGAGTGCTTGCGGCTGTTTCGGTATACAACATGAATGTAGTATTCCTGTAGGTGAAGCGCCCAATGACCAAGGCGTCCCAGCGGATCTTTAAGCGATCATAGCCAACATAGAGCGTGGTGGTCCGTGACGGCTTCAAACGGACGGCCATAAAGATTAGGGTGGAACTTCGCCAAAGCAAAACATTTTGCGAGGTACTATTTCTCAGTGACGGAGTAATTACACTCGGCTTTCTTGAGGCTTCGACTCGCGTACGCCACAACATATTCTTGCTATCCTGCTTTTCGTTGAGATAATACTACGCCAAGACCGACACCACTGACGTTGGTATGAATCACAGTAGGCGCATCAGGGTCAAAATGACGTATTGTTGGAGATGATGCCATATTGAGTGACTAATGATTCGTCGCTCTCGTGTGCCTAAGCATAAATGCCTTCGGAGAATTTCAGTAGATTGGTAAGCGGTGTGATGATGAAAGCGAAGTCACACAGTAACGGACGAAAATATGAACACAGTTAAAAAAAGCTTCGAAGTTTCTCATCGGAATCGGGTTTCGGATATTCTGCTCCTTGCAAGCAATAGAGCATCGTTAATGCGTGGCGACGGCTATAAATCCTTCCGACTTATCTTATTAGGCTGGCGATAGTCGACACAGAATCAGATAGACTGATCCTTTTGACGCACAAGCACAGAAGGGGACGACCAGCGGCTCTGCGATGACTGGATGACACCACGCTTGAGCATATTGCCACGTTCTTTCCTCAAGTTTTTTTATCACCCGATTACGCTGTACGCGATTCTCAGCGCAAATCACTCCTACATTGTTCAAGAAGCTTCCGGACTGCAGTAGAGAATTTTTTTTAGATTCCGCCCACTTTGTGAGCATTTGTGATTATTTTGGAATCTGCGCTGCCGCTAGTGATACCGCTAGAAAGTTCGATAGCGAGTGTATAAACGCCGACACCCTTCAACTGCATGTCAGTTGAACGAAAGCCGACGCTCTACCCGCCGCTATAAGTGCCGGTGCCTCGCTGTAATCTAACTTTTCATGTGTTGGTCACAAGTTCGGATCGAATAAACAGTTTCATCTTCGATCTGTAGTCGACTCCCTTCGGCCCCGTCACACCTCTGTGACAATAGCGAGTGATTGTATCCCGAGTTTACTGGGTTACCGGGTGTACCGTGAGACCGGAATCGAAGTGCGCATGCGCAGATACATACGTCACCCGTACAGCTTCCCGTACGCACAGTATTTTCCAGATTTCACGTTACCGTGGTAGCGTAGGTGTACGTAGTGTACGTAAACATGGCGGCGGTCTTCGACGCCCGCTTCGAAGTCATTTTGTCGTAATTGTTGAAAGATTGACCCGCAGATCGCGGGTTCAAATCCCGGCTGCGGCGGCTGCATTTCCAATGGAGGCGGAAATGTTGTAGGCCCGTGTGCTCAGATTTGGGCGCACGTTAAAGAACCCCAGGTGGTCGAAATTTCCGGAGCCCTCCAGTACAGCGTCTCTCATAATCATATGGTGGTTTTGGGACGTTAAACCCAACAAATCAATCAATTGTTGAAAGATTGACTTTGTCCGCCGCAAAAGACTGTTCAAAGTGGCTTCGCTTGCCTTCAGCTAGCTTAGATGACTGAGTATTACGGATAAGTTGACGTAGTTTTGAGATAGCTTCCTATTTTGAATGCGCCTAGGCCTAACTACAAGATCGATGCAAACAAATCGGCAACGTAGATGTTTTCGCGTTTAGTTCGTGGTTCATATTTATTTACTTTTCTTATCACTAAAATAAACTTCTAAAAATGCTTCGCGTGGTGGCATAGGCAAATATTCTCGTTTTCTTTTCATTTTCATAGTTTACCTTACCAACCATCTAATAGATGGCGCCACCAACCCAGCTGGCGCACGCAAACCACGTAAACCTTATCCCGCTAAACTATAAGAAGCTGCCCACAACGAACGTTTTCTCCACGGTAACACCATTCCGTTACCCTACGCTATCAGTGTAATGCTAAACTATAACTGTCTATCATCATCGACTTGTTCGTTGATAGTACACCGCTCTTCTGCGGAAACTTGATATGGTTGTTGCCATAAGGGAGCATGAGAGCCATTGTCAATGTGGTGCTTGTTGTTTGCGGTGCGACCCAAAGATGGTTGAGCGCAATCGAAGGAAGAGCGGAACTCTCGAAGAAGGGACAAAAGTTCGCGTCGTTGTGTTGCGGATAGCTAAGCGGCAACACAAGGTTGCAATGAATCTGGACGGGCAGTGTGGGCACAGGTGGTGTCGTGTCATTGAGCTGGAGGTGAGGTTAATTTTCGGCAAACTCCAGAGTGCGCAGGATGTCAACGTCTTGTATAGTTCCCAAACATTCTCCGCAAAGTGAGGTAACTGGTGACGATAGCAAGTCCACATTGAGCATGATAGGAGCACTGGATTCCATGGTGAGTACGGCAAAAAGCAGGTGTAGGCCATGGCGGCAGAAAAATACGTCAAACGGAATAAACAGAACAGTTCCAGCAGGAGTGGCCATACAAGTCAGGAGTACAAGGGTGGATGTTTTCGGTACTATGTCCGTATCTGCAGCAAGATCAAGTTTGCAAGCCTCTGCAAGGGAAGCCACCGAAAGAAAAGTTGTCAGTGGTGTAAGGGCTAATTCTGCACGTGAGCAATCTCTGATGACTCGATGACGTGAAAGAAAGTCACATCCAAGAGTGATTTCGTGGGAGCATGACGCCAATATAAAAAATTCAATGACGCAAAGTGCACTGTGAATATTGATACGCGCAGTGCACACAGCTGGAGGTTCTATGCACTCCTAGTTGGTCGTGTGGAGCATCAGACCCAATAACGACGTCGTCACCTTCTAGGGGTGAAGACCCTTAAGCCGTGGGTCGTGCGTCCGCGATGTATGTAGTAGTAGTGCGTTGTAGTAGTAGGTAGCCACCTCCACGGCCAGACTGGAGGAGTGGCACGCATGCACTGATTTGAATTGAGGAGGAAACCAGCGCATGTTAATCATGAAGAAAAAGATAGTTGTTTTCGATGGAATACCCAACCGAGACGAGTATCGGTGACTTAATCTCTAATAAATGTACCTTAAATTTGACGTTTACTAAACAAAACTATATATACTATAAGAAGGACGCACTTTGAGTACTATCTGACCAGAAGGGCTTGCAACGTTAAACTCGCTGGGCGTAACCTCCTTGGTCTTAGCAAGGTTTAGCCAGGTTTGGGCTGCAGTGCCATGAACTAGGGGCGGTGAAAGTTGGGAATTTGACACAAAGCGCAGGCCATAAGAAAGTGAGCGCGTGCCACTCCTATAGACCAGCCGTGCCACCTCTCGTTTAGTCCTTGAAATGTCTGCTGGATGGCGGTACTTCTATATGAAATATATGATGAAAAGATACGACATGGTGGTACTTGGAGTGTTCACTAGAGAGACGGATGGATAAGCAGACGCACGGACGGAGAAACAAAAAGATTCACAGAAGCAGGGACGGATGCTAGCATGGACGGACGCGTGGACAGACAGACGCACGGACGGTCGCGCAGACGGACGCACGGACGGACAGAAGCACATACGTACTGACGGATGCTTCGCTCCTCTCATCATCATGCACTCTCTGAATATGCTGTGATTTTTTAACCTGCGGCACAGGGTCTCGTAGATTACAAAAACGGGGGCCCCCTCAACATTGACGTCGAGAACGCTTTGCGGCGAAATACACGGAGGCCTTAAGCAGCTAGACTTGTATAGAGCTGTTGCCTCCGGAGCGGCAGCGATTAGCTTCCCTCTTCTGTAGGAGATCGGCGACGCATAGGTAACGGGGAGCGTTGTCGGAGAGATGGTGACCGGTGGTTTGCATACGGTCGTTGACCATCAGTGGTGTTCCTTGATGGCGTCCTTGACGACGATGGAGCCAGCCTGCACACGGTGTCAAATGAAGGAGGAGCTTGGCGACAGTGGCGGGCGACATGTCTAGCGATACCACAAGCGAAGCAGATGGGCCTATTATCCGGTGTCCTCCGAACGTCTGAGCGACAGTAAAATGGAGCCGGAGATCTCGCAAAGAGATACGGCGCACGCATAGAGACATGCTGAACATTTGCAGATGCCTACATTACCATTTATTTGTACTCGCACCATGAATCCAACAGGAACATCAGTACTAGCACTACCAGAAGCAATAAATGGATATGAAGCACTGGTGCTCGCGAAGATGACAGCCCTGGACACTTCTCCTCTGATCAAATTCAGTGAGTGTCTCCTAACTTCAATTGACGTTAGCCCGATAGGACGGCAGTTTGATAGAAGTAGATGTGTAATGTTTATAAAACTTGATAAACCGCACTGCAACCACAATTGACGCTTCACAAACAATACCTACTGCTTGAACAGTAGGTCCGAAACATGGTGTGGCTCTGTGGTAGAATAGTTCATTGCCACGCAGTTTGCTGAGGTTTGCTTCCTACTGAGACCATGAGACTTAGTGTATGCGTTAGTTGTATCAACGCTGCCGATGTTAGCTTTTGTTAATCTTAATGCGCTAAATTCACTTATGTGTGTTCTCGCCTAATATGGGTAGATATGAAGTTTCAATCACATGGGGCACATACCCACATACCAGTGGCATATACCCATCTGCGGGTATGTGCCACTGCTTAACGCGAAGCGTTTACCGACGTACCCGACGGGATTGTGACATTATTGAAGTCTTGACAGGCGCGTCATGTTTTCCAAGCCATTTTCCTCTCCAATAATGATTTTGGTTGATGCCAAGTTAAGAAGAGAATCACAAAAGACCCAGTCGTAAGCGGCTGGACAGAGAGAAAGATACGCAGGTAGACGCCAAAAGTGCCTGCAGTACGCAAAAAAATGCTTCGCGTTTATTATATGCGCATATTAAGTGTAGTGAAGATTCGTTGTAAGTGAATTTTGTACAAAGGCATAGTGATCGAAGAATATTGTTACAAGACTACATCACGCTGAAGAAGCAAGGCAGACAGTGAGAAAGACGACGTAATTCTGGGATGTCGGGTGCGCTCTCGCTTGCCATCTCGGCTTAGGATTGGCGTCGTGCAAATATATCACAACTGTCACCTGGTTTGTCTGTGTGCCCTCCCGTAACATTTTGTGGGAAGGTGCTAGGTAGCAAAGCACGACGGAGCTTCACAGCGAACGCCAAGTCGCCGCTTCTAGCATGTGTACGGACATGGATGCTGTGCCAACCGCCATGCCTCGCTCATGAACGGTGCCCACCTCAGCCGTGGTCATTGTGAACACTTCACCATGCAAGACGTGCAACTTTGTGGGCACTGACGGTGAAGACATCGATGAGTGGCTTCAACTCCACGAGCTCGTGAGTGAAAACTACAGGTGGGACCCAACCATGACGCTGGCAAGCCTTATCTTTTACTTGAAAGGTATGGCCAAGGCTTGGTTCAACAACAACTTGGAAGAGCTCACTAGCTTGGACGTCTGCAAGACGAAGTTGCGCGAGTTGTTTGGCCAATGTGCCGGGTGCAAGCAGGCCTCTAAGAAAGAACTTGGTAACTGTGTCCAGATATCCACGGAGTCTTATCTGGCCTGTATTCAAGATCTCTTGACACTCTGCGGTAGGCTGATACCGCCATGACTGAAGCCGACAAGGTTGCGCACGTACTCAAGGGCATCGCTGATGATGCCTTTAGCCTCATTCTATTTAATGGCTGTTCGACAGTTCAAGACGTCATTAAGGAGTGCCAACGCTTCCAAGAGGCTAAAATCCGTCGCATTGCCCACCACTTTACCGGTCTTCCTAACACCGCTGCATCGTCAACTTGCGAGGACATCCGATTTGAGACCCAGCCCAATCCACCATCTGCTGACATTAGGAAGGTCATTCGACGTGAAATCGAAGTGATGTCGCCAGCACCCTTGAGGGTCCTGACGCCAAATGATCCTTAGCCCACCATATCCCTCATACAGAGCGTTGTGCGCCAAGAATGGGCAAACGCGGTCCTTCAGATGATCTGTTCTGTGCACCGACCCGATGTCCATCCGCTTACCTTAAACACAAGTCAGCACTACCGCTGTCCTGCTCCACGTAACCGAGATACCAACGTATGAAGGATCCCTGACGACAGGCTAATTTGCTTCCGGTGCGAACTAGCGGGACACATTTCACGTTATTGCCGAAGCACGTGGACATCGTCCTCGCACACAAGCCCAAACTTCACGAACTTAATGCATGAGCCCGCCCTTCTGGCCAAGAACCACCCCGCCATGATGATTCAGGTCATTACGACATGACCACCACAACCAACGCCCAGTACAGCCGGTTGCCTTCTCCGCCACCCCGTTCTTCTCCGCCATCCCGTTCTTCTCCGCCACCCCGTTCGCCATCCCCGTCCTTCGCCCAACGGTTTCCTTCGGGAAACTAACTGGTTCAGCTCCTAGAGGTGACGCTGCTGCTGCAATGACTTGCCTTAGAATTCATCTGTTGACCCTCCCGATAACCAGAACTTGATTGATGTAAAAGTGTATGGTTAATCTGTTAACGCTTCAGTCGACACTGGTGCCCAAATTTCTGTTATGAGCTCGCACATCCGTGACCACTTAAAGAAAGTCTTGACTCCAGCCCCTTCACGCTGTGTTCGTGTTGCTGACGGCCGCACAGCTGCCGTCGTTGGTGTCTGCACAGCACGCGTTATTATAGCCGGCCATCAAGCCTCCACCCTCTTCGCTGTTCTCACCAACTGCACCCATGATGTTACATTCGGTCTAGACTTTTTGTCCGCCCATTCAGCCCTCATTGACTGTTCAGCTAGCACGGTGCAACTTGATCTGCCCTGTACGCCTGATACGCCCAGTCTGCCCCAAGTTCGTCTCTGCTCTTCTGAACATGTCCGTTTGTCACCGCAAACAATTACCTGCATTGCCGTAACAGCGTCGCCACCTGTACCTGATGGAGACTACATGCTCACGCCCATTACATCCGTCCTTCTGACTCGCAGTGTTACTTTTCCGCACACTACTATTATGTTACGGGAAAACTGTGCTTGCATCCTTTTGCTGAACTTTGCTCTGTGTCGGTTAGTGATTCCGTGTGGAATAGCCCTCACCACGCTGACACCCTCTGAGGATTGCGTCATCTCAGCTTTGTACCCAATGATGTGCGTCGCCCCAACTGCACGCAAGCCTGTTCTTCGACAGACATCTTCTAATGCGTAAAAAATGATCGCGGTGGAGCTTGTGCTGCATCAAACTGACGCGCTACGTCACTTTCTGGAATTGTACTTTAACGTATTTGACTTCTGTGACCGTCCGCTAGGTCAAACAAGCATTGAGAAGCACCGCATTAACACCGGCGATGCATCTCCGGTACATCGACGGCCGTACCACGTTTCTCCTGCGCATCATCAGATAATTCGAAAAGAAGTCAACAAGATGCTCGCCAAAGACATAGTTGAGCCATCTTCTAGTCCATGGGCTTCCCCTGTTGTTCTTGTAAAGAAAGCACAACAGTTGGCGATTCTGTATCGACTACCGACATCTGAACCGGATCACTAAAAAATATATCTACCCGCTACCGCGTATTGACGACGTCCTGGATTGCCTTCATGATGCTAAGTATTTTTCCTCCATCGATCTTCCCTCAGGGTACTGGAAAATCGCTGTCGACGACATAGACCACGACAAGACTGCTTTTGTGACCCCTGAGGGTGTTTACCAGTTTAAGGGCATGCCGTCCGGATTATGCAATGCTCCAGCCGCCTTCGAACGAATGATGGACACTCTCTTGCGCGGCTTCAAGGGGTCAATGTGCCTTTGTTTCCTCGACGACGTCATTGCATTTTCTCCGACCTTTGAAACACACCTCGATCGCCTTTTCTTCGTCCTTTCTGTTTTTCGTACCGCAAGACTGCAACTCAACTCACCGAAGGGCCACTTCGGACGCCTGCAAATAACCATGCTGGGCCATGTTGTCGACTCCTCTGGCCTACGCCCTGATCCTGATAAAATTCGAGCTGTGCAAAACTTCCGTGTCACGGCCAGCACTCAGGAAGTCCGCAGCTTTTTAGGTTTATGTTCTTCCGACGTTTTGTAAACAATTTTGCGGACGTGGCCCAACCTCTTACAGACTTGCTGAAGAAGGATGTTGCATTCTCTTGGGGTGCGGCGCAGGCTTCGGCGTTCTCTAGTCTCATCGCGTTGCTCACAACACCACCTATTCTGGCCCATTTTGACATGTCTGCCTCAACAGAAGTCTGCACTGATGCCAGCGGCCACGGAATCGGTGTTGTTTTGGTCCAGCATCAAAGAGGCCGTGCCCGCGTTATCGCATATGCCAGCCGTCTGCTCTCTACGGCCGAGAGGAACTACTCGATCACCGAACGGAAATGCCTTGCTCTAGTATGGGCGGTTGGAAAATTTCGGTCCTACAAACATAGTCACCGTTTCACCGCCACAATCGATCACCATGCGCTCTGCTGGTTCTCGTCGTTAAATGATCTCACTGGGCATCTTGGTCGCTGGCACTACGGCTCCAAGAATATGACTACTCAGTGTCATACAAATCTGGCTCTGTTTAAAGCATGACGCTGCCTGCTTGCCCCGCCATCTAGTGGACCCCCCCTGAGACTTTAGATGAAGCGCCGCCATGTGTGCGCTCTCTCTCTCTCTCTCTGCTTCGAGCAACATCCATGATGAACAGCGCCGAGATCCCGTGTTGCGTGATATTATTGAGATGAACTCGCCGACGCCCCATCCGCCTACTCGACTGTTTATGCCTATCAAGGTACCTTGTACCGCTACAATGTTAACACAAGTGGGCGTGAACTGCTCTTTGTGGTGCCTTCCCACCTGCGTTCGAGTGTTATCGTCCAGCTCCATGATGCCCCCACCACCGGTCACCTTTGTCTTTCTCGGAGGAGGAGGAGAGAAACTTTATTCATCCCAAGAGGGAAAGGTGCGGTGGTGGAGTATCAGAGGAGCCTACCCAGCGTAGGTCTCCGCTACCCTCTTGGCCCAATCCAAGATCTGGTCCTGCACCTCGGGCGCCGAGCTGCACATAGCAGCCTCCCACTGCTACTTATTATTAATGTGTAGAGATTTGGGTGGTGGGTTTCGAGTACACCCCACATAATATGGTCTAGGTTAGCTCTTTGCTGACAGAAAATGCACAAAGGGGAGGGGTATATCGCAGGGCGTGTAAGATGGCGAAAAGGTGGGGTAGGAAACGTACGGGTCTGTAACTGGCGCCATAGTGTTTCATGGTAGCGCGAAGCTCCATATTGTAAGGGGGGGGGTATATAGTGCGCTGTAGGCGGTAGTGATTTGTTATATCGTGGAAGGTCAAAAGACGATCTCTCGCGCTGAAAAAGGCCGCGTGGTCTAAGGCGCCATCAGAGGCCGGCGCTCGGCCGGTCATTCCTCGAGCACAGGTATGAGCCGCCTCATTGCCACTCAAGCCCGCATGCGCGGGCGTCCATATGAGAGCAACGTCTTGCGTGGGAGGATGTTTCATAAGAATTGAAAGGGCAGTCGATGAGATGCGACCTGCGCTGAAGTTGCGTATGGCAGTTTTGGAGTCACTTACAATCTTAGTGATATTGGGGATGGATAGACCTAAAGCGATGGCAGCTTCCTCTGCCTCCTCCGAAAAGGTGACAGTGATGGATGTCGTTGTGAGCGCCTTGCCGTTATAGTCGACAGCAGAGAGGACATATGATGAGGAGGATGGGTATTCTGCCGCATCGAGATAGAGCACGTCATTGGCTCCATGCAATTTTGTCTGAAGAGTTTTTGCTCTCTGCATTCTAAGCTTAGTGTAATATGTAGGATGCATGTTTTTAGGAAGGGGCGGTATGAGTATTTGTTTGTGTATGTTTTGGGGAATGTTGTATTTAGCATTGGTGAGTGAGGGGAAGTTAATTCGGGTAGACTATAAAATGTGGCGACCTGCGCTAGTGGTCGCGAGCCTTGCGTGTTGATCTGTTAAATGGGCTTCGCAGATTTAACATAGAGTATTTATGACTCCTGTCTGGTGGAGTAGTGCGTTAGAGGTATTGTTTGCAATGCCTAGCACGTGTTTGTAAACTCTGCGTAGGAGGGTGTTGATGGTCTCTCTCGGACCTACGACTACGTTCAGCGTCAATTTTACTGGCCCAGGCTTTACCGCTCCGTGTGTCGCTACGTCGTCGCATGTTACCGGTGCTAAAATAGAGAAAAAAAACTCTGCGAGCCATGTCGGGCTCCTCCAGCCACTTTATCTTCCTATTGACCCCTTCTTTCGAGTTGGTCTTGACCTCCTAGGCTCTTTCCCTCAGTCTACCTTCGGAAACAAATGGATAGCTGTCGCTACGGACCATCCAACCTGGTACGCCATCCCGCGGGCTTTTCTAAGCAGCTGTGCCACAGGTGTTGCTGATTTCCTTCTGTACGATATCATCCGTCATCATAGTGCTCCATACCAACTCCTCACAGATCGTGGACGCTATTTTCCCTCCCGAGTTATTGACGACCTGCTTCGCTCTTGTGAAATCAAACATAAATTTAGGATGGCCTACCATCCACAAACTAATGGGCTTACCAAGCGATTCAACAGGACTTTAACTGATATGCTCCCCATGTACGTCTCCTGTAACCACCTAGACTGGGACGTTGCATTGTCCTTTGTTACATTGGCATACAATTCCTCACGCCGCGATACCGCTGGGTTTTCACCATTCTATCTCTTATTTGGCCACAACCCTACTCTACCTTTCGACACCATCTTTCCGATAGCTGTCGATTCGCCGACTGAATACGCCCGTGACACTATCACCAGAGCAGGTAAAACACGAGAAGTCACTCGGTATGTTGGTCGTACTGAGAAGCAGCTTTCCCGGTACTCCTGACACTACCGCGTCTTGCACCAGGTCACCGACGTCACCTACGAGATAGCCCCGCTGAAGTCGTCATTTCCCTCCGCTCCACTGTCTACAGACATTGTTGGTGTCTCCCGCCTTAAGCTCTACCACTCCTCAACACCATAGAAAGCACCGAGACGGTGCTTCTGCACCCGGGGGTAATGTTACAAGACTACATCACGCTGAAGAAGCAGGACAGGGAACGAGAGAGACGACGTGAATCTGGGATGTGGGGCGCGCTCTCGCTTGCCATTCCGGCTTAAGCTTGCCGTCATGCAAATATATCACAACCGTCACCTCGTTTCTCTGTGTACCCTCCCGTAACAATATGCACGTGGGTAAATTGGGACAATCGCTGACACATTTCATACTACTTGACAGATTTCACACAGTCATGTCTTACTGATTCAATTAAAAGAGTGCACAATCGTGCAGCAGGTTTTACCTCTTGGGACTATGACTAGCGATTATGTCACTTACACGAAATCATCCATAAGCATATGTAGTTGACACTTCGCAGTAAGACTGCTCTGGTTTCCCTCTTCCACAAACTGTGTCAGGCCTATGAATACCGTTACCTCAGGAAGACTATTTTGCTCCCACCCTAATGCACTTCATGCCGTCTGTATAATATTCTGAGTGTATAACGCTTGCACGACACCACCAAAGTCTTGAAAATTCTTTCTACCGACTGCTATTGAGCTATGGAACGTGCTTCCCGAAGTTGCATTTATTGATCAGGGCTCCAATAAATTCAGTCATATAATTTTGTGGTGTGTACCCCGCGTCTTCTCTGGACGAAAATAATTTTTTTTGTCATCATCTGCATCATCTTATTGTTTCGTGTTTTCTGTACGGTTAATCTGCCACCGTATTCTCGTATTTGATGTAGTATACTTTTGTGACGGCATTTTTAGTATTTTTTCTTCCTGCTTTGTAGTTGTTATATTTGAATCTTTCGATATAAAACCTTATTACTGTATTTTTAAACTTTTGTTTGTTTGTCTGCTGGTTTGCTTATCTATGACCGGTTATAATACCTTGTATTAAAATAACATGACGTTATAGATGCCTTTGCCCCACCCCCCCTCCATTCTGCGTAGTACCCAGAAAAGGGCTTTTAAGGACAAATATATGATAAATAATGATACTGGAAGCACGTGTGGAAGTGCCGAATAAAAAAGGAAAAAATGAAGCAGAACAAAGAAGCTCGAAAGTTAGAAATATTCACAACTCAATCGGTGATGCAAATACAGCCTGCTTTTTTGCCCTCGTTGAATTGGTTACAGGCAAGCTACTCAATTTGACGAATGTCATCGTACCGACACTTTTTCATAGTTTTCATACGTGAACGTGTTGCGCATTGGCTTTAGAGCACCATTTCACTCTCCTTCATTTACACGTTCACGCTTGAACACAGCAAACCGCTATTCTCTCATCGGCGTTCGATGGGATGACAGTTCATACAAAGTACATCCGACAAATATGTACACAGGTTTACATGGGCCAAGCTTTCATAGTTTGTTTATCTCAGCACTTGACCAAGCCCCGTGCCAGCTTTAGCTGAAAAAAAAAAACAATAGATTACGTTGCTTCCTTGTGCATCATAGGTTTGACTTCAGAAATAAACACAGGTCCCAAAACGCAACGAAATATTTCAAAACAAATATCGTTTTTATGATTCAGTGGTTCCTTCGGCCGCAGATAACCAAAAATGTTTTGCTCGGACCACAACTGCTGCTTCGCGCTTTTCCTTGCTTTCTCCTTTCTCGCCGTGGTGGTCCAGTGGTTAAGGTACTCGGCTGCTGATCCGCAGGTCACGGGATTGAATCCCAGCTGCGGCGGCTGCATTTCCGATAGAGGCGGAAATGTTGTAGGCCCGTGTGCTCAGATTTGGGTGCACGTTAAAAAAACCCAGGTGGTCGAAATTTCCGGAGCCCTCCTTTATGGCGTCTCTCATAATCATATGGTGGTTTTTGGACGTTAAACTCCACATATCAATCAATCATTACTTGTATTTTTTAAGGTACGGAAAAATAGACTAGTTGCAGTGAGAAATGACATCATCTGATAAGTTTCGTTGGCTGAGACAGACTTTGTCTCTTATATCGAGTTGCACGGCCAAGTGCAGCGCTCCTAAACAGAAGGACGCGTTTGCGCTAGGCGGCCGGGCAACCGGCCAAAATCTGATGCCTCATCCTGACTCGACGGAGCTATATTTATTCGCTGAACACGTGTTCAGTGCAATCTTTGGCGCTTTTGTTAGTGGACACTGCGTAATTGGTTACCGTGCGACCTTCACGTGGCTCACATGAAAAATGAAGTGATTAAGTAAGTTAGCGCGATGAGTACTAGTCTGGCTCTGTTCATTTTAACTATACGCTTTGGCGCGATAAAGAAACGTAAATGGCATTGAAGATGGCGTCTCTCATAATCAAATGGTGGTTTTGGGACGTTAAACCCTACATATCTATCTAAATGGCATTGAAGCTAATGGTTAAAAGCCCTATTGCGTAACTAAACCTATTTCATAATTTAAAACAGTGCGAAAAATAGGAGACCCGGCGAAGAAAAACGCAGAGAATAGCGTTGTTGCGCTTGTCCTTACAGGAATTTTTTCCTTTTTTTTCGCTGTTTTACATTGTGATGTATGCCATACCAGCCCATCCAAGCCTTTACTGTAGCACATAGTTTCTCTTAATCAGACATAAGAAGAACAGAAATAAGTTAATTGTAAAAGAAGCACCGTCATGAACAAAAGGCCGCAGTTTAAAGAAAATGGTTACCAACACGAAGCTCAAGGGCTGTCTCCAGCTCAGTGTTCATTTGTAGTCTCAAATCTCTATCAATAATAACAAGAAAAACAAAGGTGGAAACCCATTCGCAAACAGTTGCTACAGGGTAGAATATTAGAATTCCGTGGAATTTCCTGCTCAAATGCGAGTGCCTAGAATGCCTGCACCAATGCGCACTGCAAACTGACTTCGTGAACTGGATGGCCGATGAGCTCGCCTGCGAAGAAGGTTGTCGATGGCGTGAGCGGGATTATATCTTGAGTGGCGCAGGTGATCGGCTGCCACGTTTCAGTCATCTGTTTGGGGCTTTTGCGGAGTTAGTAGGTTGTATCTGACCAGAGAGTTGTTCTAAAGACAAGGTTAAGGTCAATGCTGAAGCTGAGCCCACGAGGTTATTATGACACAGTGTTTTCTCGACTTAAGCAGTGTCATTTATCAATGGCTGCTTGGCGCAAGCCGGGCCTGGATGTTTCAGATCATTGTAGACTTCTCTCGTTGGTTTTAATCAAACTGTATACTGAAGGCAAATACTTTAACATATTCCGGAAGCTGCACTTGCGCCAGTGATTGCCTATCACGTATCGGGAGTCGTGTAGAAATAACCACTGCTATTGATTTGCAGATTATAATTATCCACGATCAATCACGGTGCTTGCCGCTATCATTTTGCATTCGGTGTTGTTATACTTGGCCGACACAAGTTCACAGTTTTTTGATACTTTCTGAAAACTTGATATTTACCAATACGGCGTTTACGTTATTCTCGGTTAACCCAACACGGTGTTCTAGTGGTGAAGGTGTTTGGCTTGCCGACCCGCAGGTCGTAAAGCCGCATCCAAACCTTGGCAGCCGCATTTTTATGGAAGCAAAACTACTTGAGACCCGTATACTTCGGCTTAGCTGCACGTTAAAGAACCTATATCGTCTCTTATAATCATATAAAGGTTTCGGGACATTAAACCTTGAAATTATTATGACAGTTTTATTGTCTCTGACAGCTACGATCTGATGGCGTCGCGACCACGTGGCGCTATCATCTGCTAGCCTACCCTTCCCCTTCAAAAATCACTTAAGAAAAAAAATTGACTTGTGAATACGTCCTTTGAACTGAAAATAAATTAGATGGTGAAGTTTTTGAACCCAAACCTATGAGCAAGAAACGCATATCAATTTTATGAAATTTTTGCCGGTGACACCACCGGTAACTGTCAAAATATTTATCTGGATTCATAATTACATAATATTTGTTGATATTTGTTAAATGTTATAGAATGGTTTCCGAGCACGCACACGATAAATGGGTTAAAGAACTTGAAAAGTTAGCCAATCTTGCACTAAGTCTTGCCAGGTCACGGAAGAACTAAATAGGTGCATTTCAGCTTGTCTTGTTAACATCTCTGCAGAATGCTTGGGCGCGTATCAGCTTATCTTGATCATGACTTCATGTTTAGCTACTACACCCGCCCAGCATTGACCACAAAAGCCCTGCTGGGAAATTCATATACCTTACAAAAGCTATTTCTCTCATTTATGTTGATTAGTAAAAACAGCAAAACCTGCCACACACCTAATGGAGTCGCCTAATTGTTATGAGGTATAGAAGGCAATCGATAAGCATGAATATGATAACTGCACCTGAACTTTTTAGGGGCGAAACTCCTTATAGCGGCACCCGTTCGTCTCCCGTAGTATGTAACAAGTATAACATTTTGACCTCCAAGGTGGTGCCGGTGAGAGATTTCTTCTGTGCGTTGTTTAACAATAAAAAATAGTGTTTAATGTACATGCCAATGACTGCTAATTGGGAATGAGAGACAGGAGCATTCGACTTTTAGTCAACGCGCACGCTGCGATCCCAATTAGCAGCCATTGGCATGTACATTGAGCACTATCGGACAAGAAAGGGTTGCTACATTATACTCGCTGGGTGTAACCTCCTTAGCTTTAGAAAGGTTTAGCGAGCGTTGAGCCGCAGGGCCATGAATACAATGAACTAGTATTTACCATGAATGAATTCGAGGTGGTTAAAGGGGGGAAGCAGATACGAAGCGCAAGCCGTAAGAAATTAAAAGCTGAATCCTCCTGTCTCTCATTTCACATTAGCAGCCACTGGCAAGTACAATGAGCACTATCTGACAGGAAAAGGTTGGTACGTTATACTCGCTGGGCGTAACCTCCTTGGTTTTAGAAAGGTTTATTGAGCATTGGGCTGCAGTGCCATGAATACAGTGAACTAGTATATACCATGAACTCAAGGTGGTTGAAGGTGGGAAGTAGACCCGAAGCGCAAGCCGTAAGAAAGTTTAGTCCTTGGAATGACCACTGAATGGCGGTGCTTCTATATGGGGAATATATGATAAAAAAATGCGAGATGGTGGGACTTGGAGTGTTGAATAGATGGACGAACGGACACACAGACAGATGCATAGATGGACGCATGAACGGATGCAGGGGCGGATGCATGAACGAACGCAGGGACGGGCGCACGAACAGACGCATGGACAGTCACACAGATGAACGCATGGACGGACGAATGCTTCGCCCCACTCTCCATCATTCACTCCGTGGATATGCTGCAAACTTTTTTTTGGATAATTGTTCACATTCTCGTATTGACCTAAATAAATGTTACGTTGAGTATAAGTAATGCAGATTTTGTAAGCAGGATTAATAATCAATGTCACCAATTTGATCACTGTACAGAAAGATGCCTTTTATATGTTCCTTATCCATAGGTTCACAAGAAATGAGAAGCTTGCTCAGATTCTCCCAAGAAATGTGTTTTGCTGGTTTGGCCTACGGATCACTCGCTCTCAGGCTCACAAAACGTTTCCTCAACAGGACTGAGTCGTGCAAAGACTCACTGCTTTTCTCAATCAGGCTCCAACTCACCAAAATGTCATTCACTCGGGTTCACAGAGACGCAGACTTACGGCTGAATCTGAGTCTGGGTGAACCTGAGCGAGTCTACTCATGAGTTCATTATCACTCAATTAGGTGCTTTGGACATGGTGTATACACCTATTCACAGGAAGGAAAAAAAACACCGCCATGATGGGCCGTGCGCGGGAGTACAAAGGCTGACAGCGCAGCGTTGCCAGTGCATTTTCGAGAGGACGCGCCAACTTGCACAGCCCTAGGAGGGCTATGGCGGCGCCCAGGGAGACGTTTATGAAAAGGTGAATATGACCTTTCATATCGATATCTGGCAAAATTCGCGCTTTACATGACGTCTCTTTTTTCCCTACCTTCAAGTACCATTTATTCGTGGTTGCTTGATAGTAAGACCACTTATTGAGAAGCAATGGCTCACACTAAATAATTTTATGATTATCATTTCATGGAAGTGTTCACAGGAGAAACACATTGGCCTCCATTCCGTAACGCACGCCTATCATCAATACATATTCAGCTGGCATAAGGTGCAATGAAATATGCGCAGTAGGCTTGCATATAAATCAGAGCGGAGAGAAGAATGATAGTAAGTATACAGGACAATAAGAACTACAAAAAATGTTTAAAGAACTCAGATTGACTCAAGAAATATATTTTATGCCTAGTGTTCACTGCGACTAGTAGTATTCGATTGATTTGTGAGTTTTAACATTCCAAAACCACCATATTATTATGAGAGACGCCTTAGTGGAGGGCTTCGGAAATTTCGAACAGCTGGAGTTCTTTAACAGGCACCCTCATCTGAGCACACGGGCCTACAACATAACCGCCTCCATCGGAAATGCAGCCGCCGCAGCCGGGATTCGATCTCGTGACCTATGGGTCAGCAGCGACTAGTAGTATTCACTCTGTGGACTCACTTGGACAAAAATCCCCAAAATATTCCGAGCTCACTAAGAATGGTACTCACGGCTCGATCTAAGTGTGATGATCTGGATGAGTGGATTCGTGAGTGAGTTTACCAACCTATGGTCGCATGCGTCGTCACGTTTTACGCAGCGTGATTTCAATTTGTTCCTATGAACTCCATTACTTCACCTTTTTCTCTAATTCGCTCTCCTTAGGAAATAAGTTTTTCATGTGTGAATCTTTATTTTTTTGCTCCAAGTCACCATTAGTTGTATCAGGTAATACGTGGTCACTCCTTGTCAATTCCTACATCACAATAAAAACTTGTATTTCGCAGTTTCTTTTACTCGCAGTTTCTTTTATCACATGTCCTGCTGCTTTTATGACATAATATACACAATGTTATTGATCACTAATTTATTAAAGAATAAAAAATAAACAAAATTAACATAGACGTTTCGCCACCTATGTGGCTTGCATGATCGTTACACAAATTACATCCGATGAAAAAAAACATATTAATTAAGTCTTGTCGTAAACACCCAGCAGAGGGCCACATTTCCTATTACATGCAGTGTAATTGCGATGACGCATCTGATTTCACTAATTTTTCGGGCCTTAGCTTGCTTCCTGTGTCACTGTTGTCACATTATCAAAATCGAAAATGTGTGTTTCGTCCGGCAGTGTGCTAATTCTGTCTTGGCAGGTATTGAATGTGCGGCTTTTGGAACATTCATTACGTGCTCCTAGAGGCGAGTACGACGTCGTCTCCCGTCTCACCGATGTAGCTGGCATCACAGTCCATGCATGTGACATTGATTGATATGTGCGCTCGTGCCAAATGAGATCACGGACATAAGAGTGAACGCCAGAAAGAATATACTGGCTGTTGACGTTTTGCACGCAAGTGCGTTGGGCGTTCTGCGCACTGTAACTGACTTGGACGGCAACCAGGTGCGCTCTCATGTTCCCTTGGGATGTGATGTAGTAACCGGCGTGATCTACGACATTGATGTCGCTATTTCCAATAAGGACTTACAACTTCTTGTCAAGTCAACAACTGATACTCCAATTGTTGATGTCACCCGGCTAGGCAAGTCTCGCTGTGTGAAGATTGCGTTTAAGAGCACATCAATCCTCTCTCATGTGAAGGTGGGGTACTTCAGACATGCTGTGCGGCCTTTCATTCCAAAGCCTCTCCAGTGCCGTAAATGCATGAAACTTGGACATGTGAGCAGCGTCTGCGAGAATTCGGTGGTATGCCACCGCTGCGCCGAGCACCATGAAGCGGATAAGTGCGTCGCAACTGTCAAGAAACGCTCTAATTGCAATGGATCCCATGAAGCCACATCGATTCAGAAGGAAATTGCCATCTTGAAGGAGATGGTGCGCGTTCACTCATCTCATCGAGAAGCCGCAGCTAAAGTCAGAAGGCGTCGTTCACGTCGACGTCGGTCTTCGAGGACGCCCGCTACCTCCTCGACACGTTTGCGTGACCCCTCATCAGTACCGCCTCCTTTGCCTCCCAGACCACATGCCGTGGGAAAGGCTGTAAAGGACAAAGCCAGTGAGCATACCCTAACTGCGACAGAGTGGCCTGCACTTCAAGGGGAAGCAGCATCAAGCGAACCGAAGGAGCTTCATGACGGCCAGTCCGCGCTCCCGGTTCGAGATCTTTCCAACCAAGACAGGCAAGTGACTGCAATCGTGCCGGTTCGAGATCTTTCCAACCAAGACAGGCAAGTGGCTGCAATCGTGCAATCATTAATTGCCACGATTCGCACGCTACTGAGCAGCATACAGTCTCCGTCTGCTAAGAGTGCACTGCAAATACTGGATGCACTGAATCCAGTTCTTGCTAACTTCCTATAAGCACAATGGCTCAACAAAATCTCATCTTCCGCACTAAAGTTAAAAGTGCGTTGATTTTTCAGTGGAATGCCAGAGGCATGAAGTCTCGTATCTCGGACTTTCGCCAATTTGTTCGGGCCAATCAATTCCCTATACTTGTCATATGTGAACCAAACGTATCAACGCCTTATAGATTGTCCAGTTGTGAAGCTTTTTGTTCAGCCGCTTGCGAAGAACGAAGCAAAGTAATTGTTTACATTCGCACAGACTTGACTTATCTTTCGCACCCAATAAGTTCAAATGACGACAATCAGTACGTGTGTCTTCGTGTGAAGAAGAATGCAGTTTCGTTCGCGCTTATTGGTGGATATATATCTCCGTCATCGCGATTTGACTGCGACAGATTAAAAGACATCCTAATGAGAACCGATGGGCCTTGGATCATCACCGGTGACTTCAATGCCCATCACATGCTTTGGGGAAGCACTAGGATGAATGCCAGGGGCCGGAACCTTGTTACATTCGCTTCCGATTACGACCTTTCCATCATGAACGATGGTACCCCCCACATATCTGCGGGGTCTCACGTATGGCAGTTGCCTTGACCTGACATTGGTGTCACGGTGCTTCTCTCACAAAGTTAACTGGTTTTGCGATATTGAGACTCATGGGAGTGATCACATACCCACCTACGTGACGATCGATGGTATCATAAAAAAATTCTCTTCCGGTGTTGCAATTGGCACTGACTGGTCGATGTTTGCATCGCGTGTTGAGAACGCTTGCCAAGAAGGCCTCGCCTGCAGCCTGGAAAATACCATAGTGGAAGCTATGCAAGCGTACAAACGCAAATTACCATTTTACACTGTTATGCCGCCTTTGGTTGGGTGTTGCATTCACAAAGGCGTACTCCTTTCGCATTGGTATGGCAGACACTCCTACATGTGACTACTGCGGAGATGAAGAGACCATCGAACACGTCCTGTGCAGCTACGCTTGCTACGACACACAGCGATGCCAGCTACGGATGGTTTTGAATCGACTTGACCCCGGACCATTTTGTGTGCAGAAGATACTAGGACCTTGGGCATCTGCCTCAGTTGCGCAGAAAGCAACTAAAGCACTGCTACTTTACCTTAAGTCAACAAACCTGAGCGACCGCCTGTAAACTGAGTGTGCTCTCCGAGTGTGCTCGTGATTGTGTGTACCTTCTCATCTTTCTGCAACCTCTTTTCTCCCCTTTATCCCTTCCCCAGTACAGGGTAGCAAACTGGATGTGCGTCTGGTTAACCTCCCTGCCTTTCCTTGCATCTTTATCTCTCTCTCTCTGCGCTTTAACGTCCCAAAACCACCATATGATGAGAGACGCCGTAGTGGAGGGCTCCGGAAATTTCGACCACCTGGGGTTCTTTAACGTGCACCCAAATATAAGCACACGGGCCAGAACATTTCCGCCTCCATCGGAAATTCAGCCGCCGCAGCCGGCATTCGAACCCGCGACCTGCGAATCAGCAGCCGAGTACCTTAGCCACTAGACCACCGCGGCGGGGCGTGCATGTGATGTTACACACCACGCTATTTCGTTTGTGCGAAGGGGTGTGGTCCCAAAACTCCGAGAACACATCTGCGAGTGTGCTTGTCGGCTTGAACGCCTTGCGCATTACTGACACACCGCGAGGATGAGGAGTGCCCACAAAAGTTATTGCCCGATTAGTGCTGCTCTTGCGAGATCTCTGCGTGCGCCGTCGCAGTTTGTCAACAAAGCGCTGAGGGTAGCTTCGTTTATTGGGAACAATGGCAGCGTAAATTTATTCACGCTCCTTTAGGTTTGCATAAACGACAATGCGTCGCAGGCGGCTGCATTTCCGATGGAGGCGGAAATGTTGTAGGCCCGTGTGCTCAGATTTGGGTGCACGTTGAAGAACCCCAGGTGGTCTAAATTTCCGGAGCCCTCCACTACGGCGTCTCTCATAATCATATAGTGGTTTTGGGACGTTAAACCCCACATATCAATCAATCAACAATGCGTCGCAGCATAACAGAAGTGGACGCACAACGGCATTTTGTGTTCCGCAGGGTGCTACGAGTCACAACTCAGCATGTTGCCACCATTGGAAAAGTTGCGGTATACGGCTGTCTCTAACGAACCGCACTCGCTCTGTACCAGCACATTGAGAAAGGCTAAAAACCACCCCTCTCTACTTATCAACGGAATTGGATGGCAGGATGAATGCTATTAAGAGTCCCATGCATAGCATGCAAATGGACCTTTTTTTTACAATAATGAAAGTCAAGTTTACGTAGCAATAGTATATTTTGACAGGGAAGGCCAAGGTCGTCAAAAATGAAGTTTTTACTTGTATCATTAACAGATTTGCCACATTTACCAACACGGGACTGCCGATTTGGATACCTCTTATTTAGTGATATAGATTTAAAACAATAGGAAAAAAGTTTTAAAATTTTTGCTTCAAGGAGAAGCTCAGAATTATCATGGCGTCCTCTACTGCCAAAAAATTGTGACCTGCTTAAGCACAGTCGTCTTGCAGGCCTTCCGCTATTACATCGGCCACCAAGTTAACTGGCAAGTTGGCAAATAATGGCACGGCATCAAAACATACCATAACGTTCTCATCGACAAGCTGCAGCTTTCATATTACGGTAACGAATTCGTTAGAATTCTTAACCGTGAATGTCATTGCTTCTGCAATTGGCTTTAAAGTTTCCCGCAAAAAGTGTGGCAAGCTGTATGAAGGCGGGTGGAATCCAACTAAAGAAACAACAGGCCACAGTCAACAGCCATCCTTGTGAACTTCCGGCTCACGCCAACAGATAAAAAAAGATGACGGTATAACGATTCTCAACCGTTTCTCTCACTTTTTTGCCCGTGCAAATAGTATAACTGCCCTTCAAAACTTAAAGTAGGATCATAGTGCATTTTGTGATACTGCAAAGGAAGGGCCAAAATTACTTGCGTTTTTCTTTTGTCACCCTTTCGGTTTCGTTACAGCAATGCGTTTGTCCTTATCGGTTTCCAGGACTACGACAGATGGATCAGACCTCCATTACTGAGGCGGAGCACGCTTGTTACTCGTGAGATTCGATGTGGAGTTGAACGTCCCAAAACCACCATATGATTATGAGAGGCGCCGTAGATGAGGGCTCCGGAAATTTTGACCACCTGGGGCTTTTTAACGTGCACCTAAATGTGAGCACACGGGCCTACGACATTTTCGCCTCCTTCGCAAATGCAGCCGCCGCAGCCGGGATTTGAACCCACGACCCGCGGGTCAGCAGCCGAGTACCTTAGCCACTAGATCACCGCGGCGGGCACTCGTGAGATTCAACCGAGGCCCTCGGGAATCAGGCAAAATGTTCACATTGCGATTACGAGCAAGGCTTACGGCCGTAGTATCTTTTATGTCATGGAAACATTCCTCAGCCTCTATACAATATTGTCAAGTTTAGAATCACCTGAGGTGTTATAGCAAAATGAATCTCTCTTGAAAAAAAAAGGCAGATCCTACGTACAGTGAGAATCGATGATATGCGAAGCACAAATAAGAAAGTTTGATATGTCACTTTAAGAAATATGCAAAATCTCAAGAATTGTAAATATCTTTGAATTGATTGAGCATTGAACTCTGGCATTCCGCGTTGATGAAAGATGTTTTACCACTGTGCAACACCATAGCTTTTCTTTGTTTCTTGCAGTTAGTTAAAATGTACCCAACACATAGCAGACGAAGTACCTAAGGCTGCCTCTTAAGGGTCGAAAAAGAGTTTAAAAGGAAATGATAAATAAGAGTGGGTTCTGAAATGGTATTAGAGCACTGCATTTTATGAAAAAGTGCATGCCACTGTGGCTGAAAACTTAGTTGGTTATAATATTTTTTAGCAGTAGCATTATTGATAGGAAACGGGACCGCAGTTATACCATTAGTTCTGTAGGCATGACTGGCATGCGTGTTTTTCATAAACTGCGCAAACCTATTGTTGAGAGCATGTCAGTAGGTATAAGTGCTTCGGGAAAAATCTCTGCATAAATTTTATCTAGTGGAAGGAGCCTCCTTCAGCATTCCTTGACATGGATGCGCGCTAGACATCAAATTTCACAGATTGCGCAGCGAGCAAGTGTTTTTAAAGGCCACCTCCCCTCTTACAGAGCGCTCAGACGTAGTTTATCATAATGAGCATCAACAAAGTGAGCAGCTTAGTAGGTTCACGTGTATCCTTACGGACGCAAAGTTGAACCTTAATTCACTGATTTACATAAGAGCGAATAATCGTGCGCTGAAAACTACGCAACAGTGCTTGCAGAAGACTTTCTGAAATTGTTTGGAATGACCAATGTGATGAGCACAGACGTTCATTTCTTTGCGGCACGGTTGAGACCTTCAGTGAAAGGCAATCGCAATTGAAAAGAGGACACGCACGGGGCCCCATTGTGCTAACGCGTTCTACTTTTAAGGCGATGTTCAATTATCTATTTATGAGTAGGTTCTGTCATTTATTAACGACCTAGGTTTACGTAATACAAACCAGCAAACAATGAAGTCTGGTAAGGTGCAGGAGGTGCGAACAGGTATGTTTTACGAATGATGTAGTATTGGGGATATCGACAAGACGAAAGGAAAGTGACCTTCGAGGTTCGCTTTATTCAAGGCAAGAACCGGTTTTGAAGTGAGAGCCTTGAGGTTGCAACATCGAAGAATACAACCCTGCTTGTCGAAGCATTGTTTCCAACATACAGCCCCAGTTGAAGAATTTTTTATCGTGAGCTTCAATCGTCCTCTGCACCCTACCTTTATTAATGCATCCTGCAGGTATAGTCCACCGTAGGTTTCCATCTACCGCCTGCTCATGGCGTGAGCACGGCGGGGGGAAGGGGGGGAACAGGGCGGCATCTGCGATGAACCCCCCCTCCCACGTCCAACACCAACAGAAGAGACCTTTGCGCGCACCTATGAGGGTATACGCGCATCAAAACCCGCCCATAGCGTGCAAATCATGGTGATGGAACAGAATTCTGCGCCTAAGCTTGAGAGCTTGCGTTTGGAATTAGATCGTTGGCGTACTCGGCATGCCTGGTACGCACACAATATGTGCAAAACTGCGGCCACTCACTGCCTGGTTTTCATAATAACGTTTTACACTTGTTGACATGTTGTCACTAGCAAAATAAAGACAGAGAGAAAGAAAGAAGGTAAATGAAAGACAGTGAGGTTAACCAGAGGAAGACTGCGATTTGCTGCAATGTGTTTGGCAAGGGGAAAGTGGGGTGTAAAATAAAGAAAGAGAAGAAGAAGAGCCGCTAGTGAAAATACGCACACACAAGAGTGTGCGATCCATCGCATTTTTCTAAGGATGAATTATTTGAGTGATAACAAGAACCAAAAGTACCTGTTTTTTGTCTGACCATAAGTATTTCCATACTCCTGTTTTAACCATACAAAAAATGAGATGTAGAACTTCCGCATGCTGAATGACGCATGCTACTGCGTCGCCCAATGAGACATTACAGACGAAAACAATATTTTCTGTATTATTCGTATGGTTCAAAATACCGAGAGCTATACTCTTTCCCGAGGAAGCCGCCTGGTAAACGAGAAAACAGGATTATACTGCTAAGTGATGCTGACTAGAACTTCGTGCACTAGCTCGCCGTTAGGTTTCGACAGCGTCTGTTTTTGCCTACGTAACCGGTTGCCATTAAATATGAATTAAACTGTGTTGTAAGGAATACTAAGCAGAAACGTATCAAGTTTCAGGAAACTTCATTGAATTAAAAACGCCAATATACGAATGAAAAGTCAATCGCCGACTTCGCATAAATGTTTACGTGTTGAAAGTTCAGTAGGAAATTCACAAAAAAATCTTTCATCTTTATTTCCTCTTTTGTTAACTCTCGTGCCTGCATGGTTAACCTCCCTGCTCTTGTTGTTGCTTCTACTCCCGTATAGCGAGAAAATTATTACCAGCAAGGCACTGAAACGCACAATTAATTATACGGGCTGGTCGAACGTCCTCCCTAAGTGTTTTTCCAAGCCCAAAGTGCGACAATGATTAGAAGCTATGTCTACCTCTTCGTTACGTGCGTTCACTTTAGCAGATTTAATAAAGAACTTCCACAACAGTCAATTGCTCAATATCATGAAATATTCATTCCAAAGTCACTGAGGTGTCCCTTAGCCACAATGCAAGAATTAGAAGGAGAAATCAAGTTTAGCTGTTTATATGCAAACAAAATTAAACGGAGGCGAGAAACTAGCGCGTTGCCTGCGTGCTCAGGCCTGTAACTGCTCAAAGTCCTAGTATTCGTACATTTTTCCTGAAATTTCATCTAGCATCTTTGCAACACTCATCACTAAAATAAATAAAAAGTATTCGAAGCATCCTAAGCAAGAAATTTCAAGTATCAGTGATGTTCTCACCATGTTTGCATCTAGATTTGCCATTTCTTGAGTTCCGTTCTTATTCGATGAGAACGAACTTTTTGTATCGGCGTTTCTTATTTCTTAAATTTTGGCCCTATCTTGTTTTTAAGTTTTGTTTTCGTAGAATAATTAAAATGCATAACTTCTGGATGCTGAATGGCATGTACTTTTGCGATGGCTAATGAGACACTTAAGAGGAAAGCCATCTCTCTGGTATCAGTAAATTCGACCTCCGGTATACTGAATTCTTTTACAACCACGTAAATTAAGGTTTGAGGCTTTTTTTTCCGTAAAGATTTATTGACTGTTACGTTGGAGTCGTTACGCGAACAGCCGATGTACAAACAGTACAGTTATAAGCGTTGACGGGCGGCGCTTCTAAGGAGAGAAATCAAGAGAAGGACAGGCGAGGATATTTATCCGGCACATTCACAAAGGTCAGCAATGTCAGTGGGCACCGGTAAACACACGCGCTCGACGTGACGTGTGACCGGGGGACCTCGAAAGACGCGCCGACGGGAAGCCAGGTGTGTCGACTTGCAATGCGCATTAGTCCTTTCTTTTCCCAGCAACAAACATCTTATTCGATTGAATGACAGACCTACTATTTCCGCCTTAAATAACTCTTCGAACTATTGCGACGGCCTGTCGCACCGTTTATAGCACACTCTGTTTATCGTCCGCCCACGTGCTGTGCATCAGTGTGCCCTGTATTAGCAGTCTTAGAGGTGAGTGGGGGGCGAGGACGGGCGTGGTGGCTGCCGCAGCAGTTTACATAACATGGCAGTGCATTTCCGCGTTGCGTCACAGATGGCGAGAATGGCACAATCGCGATATCTCGCCGGATGGGGCTCCAACTAACGACTTTCCCCTTCTACCGAGTCGGGACTGTGTTGGCATTGAATTGGAAGATTTCCCGGAAGGGCCGGATGCAAGGACGGCAACCGTCATTCGCACGGCGCAATTTACCACGGTGCCATTGCCGAGGACGCCGAAATGAGGACCGTTTTGGCTTCGGGCCCGAGCGAAGCACGGCAGGGATCAGTGTCGCTGGGCACGCGAGAGCTATTAGAGCCCTGCCGTAACTGCCTCTTTCAACGGCGAAGCAAGGAGACACCTTCGGAGCTGGTGCCTTGTAAGCGTCGTTGAGCACGCATTCCGAAGCGGTGGACGCCGCAATCTTGACTGCCTTGAAGACGAGCTGTAGCGGCGAAGGCCGACCGCAGGCTTCCAGCGGTCGCACTGTGCGGTTGCTTGCCTCGCGCCGGAGCAATGCGCCGGCGACGGAGTGCTGCGAACGGCGCCGGCTTCGCCTAAATAACGACTAGTGCTTCGGGTCATCGTTTATTGCGTGGTGACATGGACGGCCTCAGACGTGCCACTTTGCCATGCTTCAGAACGTCTGCAGGGCCAGCGTTATTTTTGCCTCGAAAACAGAAATAAATATAGCATTTCTTCAAGACAGTTTTCTGATAATGTATGCGTTAATAAACATATATTTAGTGCGTTGCCGAACTAAAATGCATTATAAAAAAGTTTCACTTACGTTCACTCTATAACCACAGCAGTTACTTCAAAGCATTACTAAGACAAGCTATCGCTATTCAAAATAACTACAAAATGATGTATACCGTTTGTTCGTTGAAGGGAGTGTAAGAAGATATATTGTTTCGCGGTATGCTCGTTTTTGTACGAACAAAAAAATGAAAAAGCAGCTACATCGAGAGAGCAGTGGGCTTTACATATAATGTCATAACGTGATTGTGAATAATATGATTCTGAGAAAGGATATTCCTTCAGAGATGCACAAGAAAGGATCGTTTCATTGATTGTCCTTAGCGATGGAGACTAAGTAGAATTGCTATTTAGATCGTGTGAGCTGAGCCGTTTTTAAAAGAAGGTTTCTGAGTTTTCTACACAGTGTCCATATTTGGGCTCCATTTTAAAAACACCCTTGCATAACGTACCGAAAAAGAATAGTATGTAATTGTAATTCTTACAATAATATGGCGAGTTGGGTCACTTGGTTTATGTTCATGTAATAAAATTTGGTTGAAACTCACCGAGAAACATGGACCAGGAAAAGTAGGCAAGGCAGCGCGTACTGTCACAACGGAGTGCAAGCGCTGTCCTGAGCGAGGAATCATGAATCATGTATCTGCTGCTTCGTATACTTTTTTTGCTTACTAATATAGCTTCCGTTCTCAGTGTGAGCGCTGTCTAGTTTATTTCTTGTCCATATCTTCGGTGTGCTTGAACCGAATTTTGAGACACACAATAACTAACCCGATTACATACTTTCTTGCGTCTGAAAAACGACAGTGAAAAGATGGTATAATGGAATAATATGTATCATTGCAGTTTTTTTACAGCTGTTTGTCCTAGCAAAGATTTCGTCATGTTTTTAGACAAAGAAGCACTATACCCTGTATATAGACACCCCATTAAATATGTAGTTCAGGAAGTTTTTAGGACTTGTAACTCTCTATATGGGCTGAACAGCGCTCTCTCGTTGTTGTGAATATATAGTTGGTGGGCACGAAAAATTCTCATTACGAATGGCAACCAGATGTGGAGTTCGCGCGTGCACTGCAAACAGTGGATTTTTTCGTGCATTATCTGGTCTCTTATTCAAGTAACATAACATTCGAGCTTAACAGCAGCTGTGACAAAATAAGAACAGGAGCAAGAAGTAAAGTAAAATCAGTGTCTTTCGTTCATGCCTGCATGTGCATTTCCAATCGTGCTCAATGGGCAAAACAGAGCAGCAGGACATGTTAATCGACTCCGATGCGTTTCCACGTGCTTTTCGGTTTGGAAATTTCCTCCCGGATATCGCGCGGCATGCCTGTAGAACTTTGATGCATTCCGTGACGCATTGTAAGGCATTCTTTCTAACAAGATGCTAAGTTTTGTCATCGTACCCCTGTGTTTTCGGTGCTAGTTGCACCGTTTTACAGTGAGAGCTGTTATGAGATCAGAACACGGGTCACGTGGGGCGCTGTAATTGCCCGCCATCGCCGCCACTACCGGTGGCGGTGTCCGTAAACAAGATTGCATGAAATACGAAAAAAAAAACTTAGGAAATGAAAAAAAACGCCAGGCCTCCGCTAAAGGCGCAGCAGTCCCAGCAAGAACTAGAAGAGCGGCCTTTCAAAGCCTTGTATAAACATTCATTGGGTAACTCCTGCAAGCACACTTGCTTGATACAGCATTCATAATAAAATTTTTTGGTAATAGGCCGGCATTTTCTATGATATATTTCGTCATTCTTCTGAGAGCGTGGTATCCGCTGAGCACTTGCAAGAAATTCTGTGTCAATTGTTTATGCAGTGGTTAGCGACGATGAAGATTCACGCCTGAAGTGGGTATGCGCCATAGTTAATAGGTCAACAAAAACAAGCTTTTGTAAATGATTTGAGCATCGGACGACCCACCCGTTACGCTATTCGTAATCTGTGACGACTTGTTACTCTTTCACTGTTTTAAAACCCTTTATAAGTTCTATTAACACAATTTTTTTCCCGACAACAAGCCTGCCCAAGGCAAGTTTGCCAACAAGTCCTAAGCACCAGCGTAGCTCAAAATGGCATGCTCGAGAATAAAGAAAAACAGGAAGAAATGACTAAGTTGTTCTTAAATGCGTTAAATAATTTGTAATGAATGTTCAACTCGTGTGATTGTTAATAGCCAACTATCCAAGCCTGTTTCTATTCACTCTTCTGTGAAACATGTATGCCCGATGTACTGTTTGCACTTTATCTAGAACCACTGTTCTTGAGCATGATATAGTCGAGTCGAATTCGTAGCTTCAGTATGTTAGGCAGAGAAGTTAAAATATCAGCGTATACAGACGATGTGGCTTTCTTTTGCACAGATAAGCCCAGTGCCGAAAATGTGGCATCTACTATTGAAAAGTATGGTGTAGTATTAGGAGCTCGTTCAAATGCCTCTAAGAGTTTAGGACTGTGGTCTGGCTTGTAGGGTAGCACGCTGAACCACTTCGCAGAAATTATTTGGACAAGAACTCCTCCAACATAGCTTGGTGTACCATTGCATACATATACATTCAGTGTACATTACTGCAAGGAGTGCGTCCCCAAGCTTGAACTGTAGGCCCAGACACTTGTTTCTCATCGACTTTCAATCTTCGGGAAACCTGAAGCTTGCAATACTTTCTTAGCAACAAAGCTTACTATGTATTGTAGTTTATTATTTGCGCAAGATTTTATATACAACGCTTTTATTGGATGCTCGCTACTTTCATATGAATCCTCGACTTTTGAGCCCACGCGTCGTGACAACATATTCAAGCCAGTTAGTGAGGGTGGATTGGGATTAAAGACACCTTTGTCTATGGCATATAGTGTCATGCTTCTTCTTTTTGCGAGACATTCCCATTCTGTAATCCATTTCTTCTTGCAGGTTACAGTTGTTGATTGCTTACCAGACCTAACTGTTTTATCAAACTTCTCCGAACGCCCGTATTTGTGTGGGTTCATGCAGGAAGTGTACCTTGCAGTTCAGTTCTTTAAAGCTCACTTTTCTGTAAAATACCTTTTCACAGTATCACGAAAAATATTGTACAAGGATCTACTAAGTGTTCTCTTCCCCACTCCGTATTGCCGCTCACTGTACTTCAATCTTCCAAGCCAAGAGGTGGTGAAGCGAGTGCGCAAAATGTACATTCGGCCAATTTCAAAAACGGTATTGTATAAACTCCCCTCTGAAACATTGGTGGTAAATACATGGTCAAAAAAAGGTATTTTTATTCCGTCTGTTACCTGCCGTCTATGTGTTGTGCCAGAAAAGATTGAGCATTGTTTTATTAGCTGCAAAGACACTATTCTGTTTTAGGATGTCTTTCAGTGAGTACTGAAAAATTGTTTCATTAGTAATTCCCACACCTTACGTTATATTCTGCCAGCATCGCTTGATGAGTGCCATATAATATGTTTTGCTCATTGGTTGCACAGCTTGTGGAAGACATGAATGCAGGACCACAATGGTGAACCCACCATCTCTTCAAGCACGCACTTCATTCAAATGGCTATTCACCTCAAAGGCATTTACGACGACCTGGACTTTAGACCGAACTGGTACTCGATTTGACCTCACCTCTTTCTTGTTTGCATAGGACGATGTGAAGAACTTTAGATGTGAAGAACTCACGCAGTGCTAGTCATTGAGTGTTTATAAGTAACGCTTGAGCTCTCATTGTCGCCATTTGATTGTCCTTTTGTTTGCTTGATTTTGTTTTTATTACGCAAAAATTTTAAGAAATACCATGGCAAAAAAAATCATCGTGGCTCAGTGGTAGAATACTAGGCTGACACACAGCGGATCGAGGTTCAAGCCCTACTGTGTCACTGGCACGAGGTTCTCTTTTTATAATTTCGTGTGATGTGGCTACCGGTGGCGTCAGTGGATAGACAGATAGATAAAAACTTTATTATTCCCAAAAGAGGGGACCAGCCGAGAGGTCGGTTACGCTGCTTAGAGGTCAGCGAGGATCCCTTCGGACACCGTGGCGAACAGCTATACGGTGCCACGTGTGAACCGAGGTTTGATCTTATAAATGCTTTCACTGCGTAATACCAAAGACACAATAGGATTCTAGCCCGGGTCCCCTGCGTGCCAGCCCAGTATCGTACCATTCAGCCACGCCGGTGTTCTTTTTTCTCTCTACTGCACTGTCAATATATTTTATACATATTGCACACACAACCCACCAGTGTGCGTAGGGCTGGCTGTGTTTACTTATGCACCTTAAACTCTTTCAACGTGTCTAATATACAAAATATTTCATCGTTACCTGTTAAATAAAATGAAGAGCTCATACAGGGCACAGTACTCTTGAACAGGCAGAAAATGAATACCGTAGGCGTAGATGGGTAGCTCCTTCATCAAAACTATATTCAGGGCATCTCAATAAAACACAGCGTCCCAATAGTCTATAAAAACATGTTCCACAGTTTCTGCTTTGTCACTTGATACACAGTTCAATCCCCATAGCACAAACATACCTAGGTGTTCAAGCAATGTTTTCACAGGTAATGTGCCAGTGTGAACTTTAAAAAAGAACGTTAGAAACCCATATGGAACTAACATCTTTTTCACGTGTTTCAGGACGTCGCCACCCTATCTCTCCCCATAAATTGTTCTGTAGAGTAGGGTTGGAAAAACTATGTCTACCAGGTCAATCCGAGGGCGCCCTCTGGGCACGCTGAATAAGTATTTCACCCCGATGCTTGGAGCTCGTTTGTAAACTGGCCTTAGGCAGGCTTGATGTCCGGAAAGGAATCACGTCAACATGAGTAATAAAGCGTTTGAGTACATCAACGGCATTTTAAGCCGCCACACAATGCAAATTGCCCAACGAGTGGGTCGTCCAATGATCCAATCTATTCGAGAACTTCTTCTTGATCCCCTATTAACTGTGGCGCATACCCACTTCAAGCATATTTCTTCATCGTCACCGGCTGCTGCGTAGAAAAAGTTGCACAAAAATCATAGCAAGTGTGTAGCGAGCACAGTGAATGATGGCCTACTACACAAAAATTATGATTATTTATGGCGTATAGTGCGTACCCAGCATTTGAAAGAAATTTATGTAGCGCGAGGCGAAAAAATGAACACAGGAAATAATAGACTGAGAAGACAGAACCCAGGAACTGGGCTTGTAGCAGTTACCCAAAAATTGTGTAGAAAAGTCTCCGAAAGGCCGCTCTTCTAGCTTTTGCTGTGACTGTGCTGTGCTTTCCGCGAAGGCCATAGCTTTTTTTTTTTTGAACGATGATATGGTATCAGCATAGTATTGTCGCGTTTTCTTCACTGGATACATTAGTGCTGTGTAAACATTCGCTTTCTTTGATCGCATGTGTTGATGCAAAACATTTTGGAGACAAATTCGTAATTATAATCTTTTTTTTAAATTATTGCTGTCTCGTTTTAACTAACGCTGGAAGAACTAATTAACGGCTTTAAAACGGAAAGCGTGATTGTCATTTGGTGCATACTGCTGTTGTTGGTGTCTATGCTATATTCAGTGTGTAACTGACAGTATATTTGTGTACAGTAGTGTTTATGCAATGCCTGCACTGTTTTCTGTAAAGTGTATTCCACTGAACACAGAAATTAGGCAGGTGCTACATTCTCGTAACTGAAAAAGACGCAAGCCTCGCTGCACCTGTGTGAGATCAATGTACCGCAGCGAGCATGGACGAAAGATTTGCAGTGAAGTATCATTTGCACATCTGATGTAAGCACTCGCATCTTTGCGTGCCTTTCTGAAAAGTACTTCGGCGAAATGAATATAGCGTGCTTGCAAGAGAATACACGCTCGCACGTAGCTGAGCACGTTGTGGCTGCGGTGGGTGATCGATGATGATGAACGACGTCTGCGTCATTTGTAGCGACTCACGCAGTCACACTTGTCATGCAGTTCACTATCTGCGGTGCCACTCAAAATTCTACACTTATGTCAGAAAGTAATATGCCTGTTAATATGCTTACGCATTAGACGTCACACCTGTATATCAATTTTTCAAAGCACCTTCAAGCACAGGTAAACCTTTATCGATGAACACTTCACAATCGTGTGAACTGCCTCTGTTAGATTGTGGCTAACCTCGTTAGTAGGTGGTGCTTGACGTGGTGATTCTATAGACCACAAGCCACGGCTACCTTGGCCAACGTGTGAGGGGGTATTCCAGAATTTCTCCTGATTTAGTGTAATTTATAATAGCTCGCGTACTAGTGATAACCAGTGCTCTGCTCTTTACCAAATAAAATGGACGAAATACATTAGTCGTTACGCTATCAAAAAGAATTAAAGCATTACCGCACTAACAGCGACAGCACACAAATAAAACTCACACACTCCAACTGTCGTTGCTTAAAAACTACGAAACGCCATTCCTGTTGTTGTTGTGATGTAGTGAGAATTTTTTTCTCAGCACGTTCACCATCGGATCCAACAACAACAGTTTATTATGCTCATATTTATGTTTGGCTGAAACCCCTAGCCCACACTATGCTTCCAGCAGAAGTACTGATAAAACGTGAATAGTTGCACAAGTTTGCTGAATTTAGCAATAATATATTGGCATAACCATAACTGAAGAGTTACGTGTGATAGCTCATAGTTTTGCGGCACATGGGAAAGCCCCTTGTAGAAGACGCATGAAACAGAGGATGTGAAATCATCGTTATTCTCTGAGTAAAGTGCGCGTGGATCCCTCAACACATTTCAGTAATTCTGTCTTCGTCCTTCTACTAACGAGAAAAGCAAGACAGAAATGCTTAAATTGAATATCTCCTCCACTCCACATCAAAGCAACACAGCAAGAAAAATAAGTTTCGCATCTTTATTTTCTACTACAGTCGTGGAAATTGCAAGTGTTTAGGCGAAGACGTTGAACGTTTGCCTCACGCGATCGTGACTAACGCTGTAAATCAAACGACTACCGCTGTAAACCCGCATTTGCAGGTAGATAAAATCAAACATTATTTTTCAAACAATACTGATAAACAAAATTTTTGGAGCAACTTTCGGACGACAACAACAACTTGTAGAATTTGATGAACAGCTGTTTCAAAGCTGTCGTCGGACAGCTTGTACACCTCTCTTGGTGAAGGCGTCCACACCTACGATAAGTAGGCGCTTGATGGACGCATTCGGCTGTAAGTTGCGAAATGGGCAAACTTTGTAACCAAAGGACACACACATATTAAGGAAAGTGCTGAAGGGACAATTCGAATTAGACTAAGAATGAACACGCCCAACCCTGAGTGCAATCTGGATAGCCGCATGCTATTTTATGGAATAAATGACGCCACATGTATCAATGTGCCCTCTTTCATGGTACCACCACACTGTCATCACTGTACGTTGCCAACCCATCTTGTTTCTTTGAGTTTATTTCTTTAATAAAATGAAAGCTAAAGAAACGATAATCAGTGATCAGTTTCTGTGCACTTTGTGAGAAAGCGCATGCAGACATTCTCAATAAAGGCAACAGCATGGGGCACCGCACCACTGCAACAACAGAACACTTACCTATGCTGCTATTGCAGAATAAGTAAGTCCTACGCTGCTTGAACTCGCCATCGACTTAAATGCTTGGAATAAAGGTCTCATGGGTGTACTTACTCCGGCAGCAGCGGATCTACTAGTATAGCAAAGGCTGTTTGACATGACAAGATTCGTCAAGCAACCCGAATCACACGGTGGCGCGTCTATTGGGAAGTGCATCGATGGAAACCACCGTGTACGACAACCGAGACCTACTTTTTTAGGCACGGTATCGCAGCGAAAACAGCGCACTTATCATTGCTGCTGTTCCAGGTTATATACTGTCATAGGGTCATCACGTGAACGAAGGGGGCACACTTGATGTTCACATGAAACTGTTTATTTATTCGACCGAACTTGTGGACAGGAAACTGAAGGTCCGATTACAGCAACACACGGGCACTGATAGCGGCCAACAGAGAGTTGACCAGCGATCAACTAGAAGCCGTGGTCTAATTTCGTGGGTTCCGAAATATGGAACGAAAAGTGTGGAAAACCTATAGCCACAGGCGTAAACGCCCGGCGACGGCTGAAGCGTGACTAGGTGAGGAAGGGACAAACAAACAGAACAAAAAGCTCGATATAATTTTTGAGTAGTCATAATTCTACATATGCTAAAGTTAACTATAAACTTACTTTGCGTTCTATCTGACACCTGGATAAATGAGTGACTGCCTCAGTTTTCAGTCGAGTGGCATAAATAGGAAGGTTAGTGGCGTATACAGGCAATCTGCTATCAGAGCTTGTGTTTGGTTCGGAGCATTGTCGGGTCCACGAAGCGTCGCTCAGTTTACTGTGGTGACTTTGTGCGTACCTTCCGTACGTAGTTTTTATGTGCTGTTTACTGGTGCGAGCCTTCAGAATGAACTAGCTCGCAAAATGCGTAGATAGCCGCTCCTGTGATTGCCGACTGCTCTCGCTGTCGCTCGGCCAGCGTGGCCTCGCCTTTGGTGACAGTAAATGCAATACCTTGGGCAATGAGACACTGCACTCTACGGTTCACAAAGCTATATTATCAAAGCTGCTGTTTCGCTGCAAAGGGTTTTCGATGATTGGGCAACGGGAGTTTTCGAACTAATATACTACAGTGCTCGTGCACAGTTGTGTCACAATTCCAACTGCGAAGGTTTTTGTGCATGCTGTAAGTACATTTGACAAATAAAATAACTTTGCTTGTTTCGTCTTTTTGTTTCTTTTCTCTTCCCCATGCAATTAGCGAGCATAAAGACGCAATAAAAACGCGTAGTATTTAACGGCACGTAAAAAGTCAGCAATTAACAAGAATTTCAGTTTCGCGCTATGTAGGGCAAATGCACGACATCGCTAGCACTTACTGTTGTGACATCCCCTTTTATTAGATGTCGAGGCCAGAGGAAGGGAAACTTAACACAGGGTTCATTTACATTATGCACATGGTGAGCTCAGACGTAGATGGCGAGCTCCTCTACATGGCGCGCCGTTTGAATGAGCCGGGTGGCTTATTCTAAAGGGCACGTTCTCCCCAGATCCCTAGAATGCATGCAGATGGCGCTGAGCAATCACGTGCCACACACAACCTGCGAGGGTGACAAGCATACACCGCTCACGTAAACGTCCAAAATCGAAGCGTGGTCACTGCACTAAAATGAGGCATCAACGTGGCTTTTTCTCGTCTTGTGTGGGTCGCTGGGCGAGGAATGCCAAGCTTACGACAGAATACATCAAAAGGGCGGCCGCAACCAAGCTCGAAAAGGTCCACCGAACTCATCGGACGGGGCGATTCGCTAAGATTTTGCTACTGCGTAAATACTTGTCGTCATCTCGTGAGATGGCGTAAGGCAACTCACGGCACGGTGCTTCACTTACCGGCTAGGAAGGACAATATGCGACAGATATAGACCGGCGACCGCCCGGGTTGCAACAACGTTGAGATATCGAAACGGCCGCGAGCGCATCATTCGCGTGCTATGTTGTCAAGTTGTTTCAGGAAACACATAGGTCATGAATCACGTTTGCACCAGTCATATATGCCTTCGTCATCCTTTCACGTCGCGTAACACGAAACTTGATAGATTCGAAGCAAACAAAATGGCTGTGAGTTCACTATGATCTTCTCGTGCAGTCATGTTTTCTATGACGGGCATCATGGTTATCAAGTGTCGTTCCCTTCGTCGTGTGTCATTTGCCACGTCATTTGCCTTCGTCGTCCGTCGGCAGCATGTAATACCATAATTGAATTATGTGAAGCTTGGAAAACGGCCACAAGCGCATCATGAGCACGTGATGAAGCCGCGTTGTAGATGACACGCATGTCGTGATTATCATGTGTGGACGTGTCATTTACCTTCTCATCCATTCACGTCACGTAATACCGAATTTGGCGTACGTGCAAATAGCGAAACGGCCGCGAGCGCAGCACGAGCATGATATTTAGTCATGTTTTACATGACACACATGTCATGATTATCATGTTTGGACCAGTTATATACCTCCGTCATCCATTCACGTCTCGTAATACCAAATTTGGTACACGTGAAGCTAGCGAAACTACCGCGAGCGGACCATGAGCGTTGCGTTTAGTCATGATTTACGTGACATGCATATCAGGATTTCTATGTTAGCGCCTGTCGCTTAAGTTTGCCATGCAGTCATGTCATACCATACCAGTTTTGCAATACGTAATGTGGACAAAACCATCACAACAGCAGCAAAACCATGACATGTAAAACGTGATATTGTGACATGCAGGTCATGATTTTCATGTTAAGACTGGCGATTTACGCTCGTTATAGAGTCATGTTATGCTACAACAACTTTGGTAAAGAACCCATTATCGAAATAGCCAGAAGAGCTGAAATTCATAGGCGCTAGATAGATAGGTAAATAGCCACCACCACATATAATCGATTCCCTCTGTACGTGGGATCTGTCACTTTTTTATAACTATAAAAGCAGCCACCAAGCCAGATGATTCCGAAACTGGCGGAAGCTAATTCTGCTATGCTATTGCTCCCAGCCGCGTTGTCATGAAAAAGAGCTGGCAGTCTTTGTGAACAATTGAACGTAATTCTATCTCGGTTGGAAAACGTTCTCTCAATGAATACATCAAACTCCAATGTAGTGTCAGCAGAAAAAAAAATTGCAATGCTCGTCAGGCAAGACAGCGTACACACTAAACAAATTCTCACCCTAAAGGGTGTAAATAAGCTTGTTGCCAAATGAGCACCTTTTGCTCCCCATTGGGTGTTCAAACAAGGGTGCTGAGAAAGGGTGCAGAGCTCAGCCCTCTTAAGAAAAGGGTGCAGAGCAAAAATTTTAAAGGGTGTAGCGAGGGCACCCTTTAAAAAAGGTGCTGTGATGTCATAACACCCTTTCAAATGGGTGCTGGAAGGGTGCTCCACATCGACGTACCAGTGGGCCAAATCTAGGATTGATGCTTGAGATGGCTAAAAAGGCAGATTGCTGTATACTCTGTAGATCATGCTGAGTGACAGCCCACATACGGTTTGTTAGTACATGAACACATGTACTAAGTCATTCATTCCACTCTGAACACGTGCACCATGCACACCACCGGCCCTCCACAGAGTGCCTCCCGCAGGCGCTTATGAAACTAGCACTGAAACACAGTGACAGCTCTAGGTGAGGCTTTTGCATCATCATCTTTTAAAACACAGTGTCTCTACAGTGAAGCTACTGGTTAGTTGGCTGCAGTGTTTTGCTTTCTCTATGTGTAGGCAAATAGAGAATCCGGCGTTATCGAGAAGTGCTGCAATTGTGCCTTACCCTGTCCAGGTGCTGCACCTCGGGTTTTTATTTTTCGCTGCTCTGGATAGAACAAGCTGCACTTACTGCACTTCTTAAGAACAGTGTCGAATTTTAGATAAGCTTGTACTGTCGCAAGAGCAAAGTTAGCTTCACCACAAAGGAAGTGTGATTTGGCGAAGCTGCCGTTCTCTAGCAGTCAACCAAGTGGAGGCCCCACTTAAAGCTGTCTGTACGTTTGTGTACTAGTTACCAAAGTGCCCTCGAGAAGCGCTCCGCAGAGTGCCGGATCCATGGTGCAATGATCAAGGTGGAAGTAGACAATATGTAAATATTACCTTAAGGCAAGCTATATTGAATAAATATATGTGTTCCAATAATCATGAAATTGATTGCAGAGTGCGTATATGGCCTGTGCTACCCCTTTTTTGGTCCAGAATGACTGCAATCTATTCAAGGCCCCTTCTTGCACACATGCATGCACATTTTGTAGATGATTGGTCACCATACAAACATGCATGCCTGCAAATTAAATGTTCATAAGTTTCGAATACTGGTGATTGTTTCAAAAGCCATATACTCACTTTAAATGACACACAGATAATATGCACTAAATTCAGAACCTTTCCAAATTGCGCTCTTTTAAATTATGTGTGGCAGACGTGAGCTTTTATGCATGTGAGAATGCAAGATATTAGGCCCCAAGAAAAATTTATGACAAATAAATTAACATGAGGCAATTAGTCACTATTTTATTGTACATAGCATACAACCCGAAAAGATTGACAATAGTAAACACGAGCTATGACCTACTGCACCGATTGTAACTGTGAGATCTGTGTGAGTGAGGATTAATCTTCTGTTTTTCAAATCTTTTTTTATGAGTAGGAGTCTTTTTTGTGACGAGACTTCTTTTTTAACTTTTAACATTCCGACTTCCCTCCTTGTATAGTAGGTAACAAATAAATTATTTAGAACAACAAAATACAAGTTAGAGGCACCAGCAGTCCAAAGGCGCTTATTGAGGGTGTTGCCAGTGCCCACAAAATTGAAAAAGAAACTGGATAGGAAAGTAGGTGTGTGGTAAAACATGTGGGATTATATACCATACTTTGGTCATCATGCTAAAAGCCTTGACTACAAACTTGCTCAATGCTTATTTACAGCTCTCCCTTTATATATGTGTGTGTGTGTTTCGAAACTTGTGCGTTACAAAATCACCAATATTGGCAAGGTAATGCAAGTGGTGTGGGATTAATACAATGTGATCATTCAAACACTTGCACAATCCATCTTCAGCTGCCCAGGCGACTTTGGTTCCTTTTACAGAAGTGTGGTCAGGGCGCTCCTTCTCTACAGCACATCCGCACCCGGAAGCCTAAAATAAAGACAAAAGTAATCAACAAGAGTTTCACAAGACAGACTGTCCAAGATACAATATGCTTTGTCATGCTGGAGTGTTCTTAGTTCTGTGTCAGAAGAAGTCAGCATGAAAATCCGCTTTGTTTTCATTGGAAAACATGCTTGTTGGAGGTACCCCAGGCAAAAAGCTGTGTAAACAACTTGACAGTACCCGGGGGCCTACAGAGGGTAGCACGTACAACAGATTTCACATACAAAAAGAAACAGCAAAGTAGAAAGGAAATATATATACAAGAAACATCTGAGCAATGATTCAGCATGATGCACACGTGAAACATGAGTTAGGTTTGAGTAAAAAAGCTATTCATCAAGCAATTGCGCACATCCGATTTGAACAAACTGAATAAGGCACTGAAGTAAATTAGGGTTTTTAAAGAATTGTAAAGTGCCAATAAGCAATATTATAGTCTATCTCTACAATAATGTGTCATGTATTGCCTGTTAGCTATGCTGTATTCATGAATATATCCAGTTTTCTTAATGCCTAAAACATAGTATGTTGCAGTCTAGCTGTTCATGTTCAATAAAGAATTGTTTATGGTAGCATTTAGGTTACAAAATTGATGCTGAAATTTCGGCAGACCCCGCCTACTTTGGGATCGATATTATGTGAAACACGCGGATGCAAGGTGAATGTATTTTAATTTTTTTATTGAGCGATCTTATGAAGTGGAGCTAAATATTTGTACAAATTCTCTCACACACATACGTTAAACAGCCACATATGTTTCATTTGTTATGGGGAGATGTTTCACCCATGACAACATTAGCAGTTATTTGCTGTTTCGTAACGATGCCAACAGAAACATGGATATTAGCCACACTAAAAGTGGTAGGCTGGTATGAAGCATTGGTGCTTGCGCTAGCACTCGCGAGGATGGTGCCTGACTACAATTGACTTTGATTCGACTTGACGGCTGCATCATAGGAGTGCATATGTAATAGTTATAAAATTTGATAGCCAGTACTGCAACGACAGTTGATGTTACACAAACATTGGAGACTATATGAAAGGTATAACCGAGGCCGCTCTGTGGTAGAATACCTGATTTCCAAGCAGAATACTAGGTTTCGATTCCAGCTGCGACACTTGACTTTATTCTTTGCATTAATTTGCTCAATGCTGCCTATGTCAGCTTTTTAACACGATAGCGTTGAAGAGCTCGTGTCGCAGAAAACCCACCGCCGGCGTCTGCCCCGTTGGTTGTGCGCGAAAAATCGTTTGTGCATCTGTGACCAAAAAATCAAGTTACCTAGTTTCCAGAAACTCAAAGAATTCCTACTTATGACTTAATGGAGGCGTGCTAATTGCTGCAAAAGCAAACACCCAAGTCGTACTACTAGACACTCAACACAGGGCTTAACACACGGAAGTCCATTGACATCGGCCAAAACTTAACTTTTGATGTACAGCGCTATTCCTCTTCCCCATTTCATGAACCACACAATGCCATGATAATCGTACCCTGGTATTTTTGGTGGGCTATATCGCACGAAAAATACAAGCATTATGTCAAAAGAATGGCATCAAATTTTACCGACATGCTATCGAAATAGAGACACTGGCTACTAGTCTTATATACACTGCTAAGAGCATTTAAAGTAAGTGCATTGAAGATAGCTGGTGGCCTTTTTCACTATCTAGGTATCAATTTTTCACTATCTAGGTATCAAAATTCTGCCATGTCAGTCATAGTTTACTGACTTGCAAGCTCAAGAAAAGTGTGGCTCTGAAGGCATCAGCACAGCGTTTTGCCAGATCTTTTAAGAAGGCAGCCCTTAAAATTGCTAATGTTTCATTTTTTTGCCATAAATTTCGTGCCTTGCATTCAAATGAACCTCCATCCTACTTGTTTTTTTTTGCATTCGTGCTCTCACTAACTGCTTACCTTATCAAGGGTTCGTTGACATAAATAGGACTACTTATTCTAAAACGAAAGGCTACTGTAGACAGACGTAAGTGTTTTGTCTTATCCAGAACATTTCATTTGTAACATCGTTCATAATGCACTACAGTTTTTTTTCAAACTAGGCTTGTTTGTTCCTACCCTGCAGTGTCAATATGGATACAAAACAGCCGCTAAACACGGCTGAATGAAAGACGAGGACGAAGTTAGTTTTCGTTGGATGCTGGTTTGGCGCCATCTTGCTCGTCGAGTTCTGTGCGCTGTAAATAGATCGTTAAACAAGTTACTCGTAACAATATTGGTGGAGGTGGACGATCCCCGTACCTCTATGGAGACGCGCAGTGGTCGCACTATCGGCGACCTTTCGACTGCTTCGACTGCTGGTACTTCCTCTACGCCGCCCTCATCAGTCCAAGCCACCACATACGTCACACTCCCGCACCTCCGGGATCCCGGCACTTTCTCCGGTGATGGTATGATCGATCTTGACACTTGGCTAAAGCGGTACGAGCGCGTCAGTGGTACTCACCGCTGGGATCCCACGCTCATGCTCGCCAACGTGCTTTTCTACCTGGACGGCACTCCCCGAAATGGTTTGAAAGCCACGAAGCCGACATAACGAGCTGAAATCCCTTCAAATAAAAGATACGTGACCTGTTTGGCGATTCGTCTGGTCGTCAGCTCGCTGCGAAGAAGACCCTTGCCACACGGGCCCAGTCTTTTACCGATTCGTACGTCTCCTACATTCTTGACGTCTTGGCCCTTTGTTCCAAGGCCGACCAGTCCATGTCGGAAGACGAAAAAGTTAACCACGTCTTGAAAGGCATTGCTGACGATGCTTTCAACCTGCTGGTTTTTAACAACGTCTCGATCATCGAAACAATCCTTAAAGAATGCCGACGTCTCGAACAAGCTAAAGCCCGCTGCGTAGCCCAAAGCATCGTGCGCCTTCCGAACACAGCGGCCACTTTTTCGTGTGACGACGCCTTCCACCAGGCCCCTCGATGTGACAACTTTACACGCATCATTCGTCGAGAGGTCGAGGCAGCACAACTGGTAGCCACGCCATAATTAACGCCTGCGCCTTCCCCGACCACGACCTCTTTAATACAAGCGGTCGTTCGTCAAGAGCTATCGAATGTCGGCCTACATCCTCTTCCTACCGTATACTCTGCTGAGCCTTCTTATCGTACCCCTTCTGCGCCTCGCATACAACGCAATCCGTCCGAATGGCGTACTCTTGATGACAGGCTCGTATGTTTCAACTGTCAACGCGTTGGTCACAACGCTCGTCACTGCCGCAGCCGCTGGGCTCCACCGTTCCATTATGCACCTCAGTATCACACCACTTCTGCTCGCCAGTCGTCCCCATCACTTTCTCCATCAACGCCGACCACATTTTCTGCTCCTACAGCACCTCTGAGCAGACCTCGCTACGGCCGGTCACCGTCCCCTGCTCGTCGTCAGTCCTGTTCGCCCCCACAACGCCGTGCTGCCTCCCCGACCTATTCGCAGCATCTCCGGCCGGAAAACTAGGCCGTGCAGCTTCTGGAGGTGGAGCTGTGTTGACGACCTTTGTTAAAAATCCTCGATTAACATTAACAACGAACCGGAACCTGTTGGACGTTGCTCTCGACAATGTTCGTGTCAGTGCATTGATAGATACTGGCGCGCATGTGTCCATTATGAGTGCTAACCTTCGCCGCCGACTAAGAAAAGTTGTCACGCCCGCCCTAAACCGAGCTGTACGAGTCGCCGATGGAGGAACTGCCGCAATTCTTGGCATGTGCTCTGCGCGAGTGTCTACTGGGGAGAGAAGCACTGTCGTTCTTTTCGCCGTTATCGAACATTGCCCTCATGAACTCATTCTCGGTATGGATTTTCTAGCCACGCACTCTGCCCTCATAGACTGTTCAGCTGGCTCTCTCCATCTCGATTTACTTCTCTTTTCCGACCCGCCTACCCACCGTAAACCAGCCTCTGCTGCATTGATTTCACGCGCCTCCCTCCTAACTCTGTCAAACATGTCGACTTATCCTCCACGCTGCCAGTACCTGATGGTGATTACATGGTGGCCCCGATTCCTGCCGTGATGCTTACGCATGGGGTTGCTGTGCCGCATATGTTTCTGACGATTAAGAGAAACCGCACCTCCCTTCCACTGGTCAACTTTTCACTCACCACCCAAGTTCTGCCACAGGGTATCTCCCTGGTCGAAATTGCCGCTCTCCAAGATGACCACGTCGAGCCCTTCAGAGTTGACGATTGCTGCAGCTCAGTCAGTGGTTCCAATCTATCACGTTTTTGGGGCGCCGATATCGAGCGAATGGTGTCATCGGACCTCACGTCTGAGCAAGCTGCAACGCTTTGTCACGTTCTTGAGGGCTATCGTAGAATTTTCGACTTTGCCAGCAACTCTTTAGGCCAAACGACCATTGTCACCCATCGCATAAATACTGGCCATGCAACCCCCATTCACCGACGCCCCTACCGGGTGTCTGCGTCGGAGCGTGCAATATTACAACACGAAGTAGGCAAAATGCTTGCGAAAAACATTATCGAGATTCATGCAGCCCCTGGGCTTCTCCAGTCGTCCTTGTTAAAAAGAAAGATGGAACATGGCGCTTTTGTGTCGATTACCGTCACCTTAACAAAATTACCAAAAAAGATGTTTATCCTTTACCTCGCATCGACGACGCCCTCGACTGCCTGTACGGTGCCACTTATTTTTCAACTATTGTCCTTCGGTCCGGGTACTGGCAGATAGCCGTCGACGAGATGGACCGCGAGAAGACCACATTCATCACTCCTGATGGTCTTTATCAGTTTAAGGTGATGCCCTTTGGACTCTGCAATGCACCAGCCACATTTGAAATAATGATGGACTCATTGCTCCAAGGGTTGAAATGGTCCACCTGCTTGCGTTACCTTGACGATGTTATTGTCTTTTCGCCCACATTCGACTCGCATCTTGATCGTTTGTCAGCTATTCTGGACGTTTTTCGTCGAGCCGGACTCCAGCTTAACGCCTCCAAGTGCCGCTTCGCTCGTCGTCAAATTTCCGTGCTCGGTCACCTTGTCGATGCCCTAGGCGTGCGTCCAGACCCAGAAAAAAATCGCGCAGTCACAAACTTTCCCGTTCCGAAGACCACAAATGGTGTCCGCAGTTTTGTGGTGTCCGCAGAGCTGTGCTATTGCAGCAACAACTCGGACGCGACCGTGTTATAGCCTACGCAAGTCGACTGCCATCTCCAGCCGAGCGCAACTATTCCATCACGGAGCACGAGTGCCTCGCCCTTGTATGGGCAGTCGCCAAGTTTTGCCCATACCTATACGGGCGCTCATTCCGTGTTCTCACGGATCATCACGCGCTCTGCTGGCTAGCCTCTTAAAGGACCCCACGGGATGTCTCGCTCGCTGGGCTCTACGCCTTCAAGAGTACACGTTCTCTGTAATGTAACAAACAGGGCGATTACATCAGGATGCGGATTGTTTATCGCGCTACCCTGTTGACGAAGTAACCGATACTGACGCTATCACGCACGTTTTTCCGTGTCGCAGCTGTTAAACATTGGTGAAGAGCAACGTCGGGATGCTTCCTTTCGAGAAATCATTGACAAACTGGAGTCAACGCCTCGCGACCCGTCCCTACGAATGTTTTTGGTGAAAGACGGGATCCTATATCGCCGTAACCTTGATTCCTTCGGATCAGACTTACTTCCTGTCATCCCAGCGCACCTGCGTTCCACTGTCCTGCATCAACCTCATGACGCTCACATGAGGGGCCATTTGGGCGTTTCTCGCACATATGATCGGGTACGACGTCGGTTTTTTTGGCCTGGACTCGCCCGCTCTGTTCGACGCTATGTCACCGCTTGTGAGCCCTGTCAGCGTCGCAGAACGCCGTTTGCCCTCCAAGCCGGCTACCTTCAGCCGATCGACGTTCCCAACGAGCCTTTCTTTCGAGTTGGTCTCGACCTGTTGGGCCCTTTTCCACTCTCCACAGCCGGAAATAAATGAATTGCTGTTGCCACGGACTACGCGACGCGGTACGCAATCACACGAGCACTCCCGACCAGCTGCGCTACCGACGTTGCAGACTATCTGCTGTACGACATAATATTAGTGCACGGTGCTCCCCGTCAACTTCTCACCGACCGTGGCCGCATGTTCTTATCAGCTGTCGTTCATGAAATCCTGAGGTCTTGCCATACCAAGCACAAATTTACTACTTCGTACCATCCCCGGTCAAATGGCCTCACGGAGCGCCTTAACAGGACCCTAACCGATATGCTTGCCAAACGTTGCGTCAGCCCACCATCATTGGGGCACTCATTTGCCGTATGTGACGTTCGCCTACAATTAATCTCGTCACAACACTGCCGGCTATTCGCCCTTCTATCTACTATATGGCCGGGACCCAACTCTACCCTTAGACACTTTACTACCTGCGGCCACTGAATATGCTGGGGAAGCCATTGCCTGCGCCGACCACGCGCACCAAGTCGCCCGTAACCGTCTACAGGCTTCACAGGCGCGCCAACAACAGCTCTGCAATTCTCAACATAGGGACGTGCACTTTTCTCTGTGTTTCTCGTGCTCCTCTGGTCACCTACTCGGCGTGTGGGACTGTCTGAAAAACTGTTGTCGCCATACACTGGACCATTCCGCATCGTTCGCCAAGTGACAGACGTCACGTGCGAGATTGTTCCAACCGATCCAACAAAAGTCATCGTCAGCTCCGAGCGACACCGTTCACGTGGCTCGGCTAAAGCCCTATTACCCTCCTTCGACATCATCTGCGTAAATTTAGCACCGGGACGGTGCTTCTACTGCCGGGGGTTATGATACAAAACAGCCGCTAAACACGGCTGCATGAAAGAGGAAAACGAAGTTAGTTTTCGTTGGATGCTGGTCTGGCGCCATCTTGCTCGTCGAGTTCTGTGCGCTGTAAATAGATCATTAAACAAGTTACTCGTAACAATATCATCAGGAGTAATGGTTTTTCCATCATCGCACAAAAATTTATGACATCGTCAAAAGAAAACCCTCATCTGGGACGCCTTTGATGTCAGATAGTTCAACCTTGAATACAGTGCAAATTCTTCAATTTTCATCTGAAGTTGCTTATTTTCACCTGGTAGTCTCTTGTGAGTGTTTCAAGGTGCGACAGGCTCTTCATGCAAAGCGTTTATTTCTAAAGAGAGCGCGTTGACACTGTCACCACCTTCGTTCCACACTACTTGAAAAGACCAAAGTTCAGCATGAATTTTGTGCTTGAAATTCTCTGCTTACCATGACAAACAATTCACAGGAAACATTAGTACTCTTGCTTGGCAGGAGTGCATGCAGTAATACTAACAAAGAGAAAGCAAGAAATGAGTGTCTCATCTGTGCAAAAATGATTTTGGCAAGCACTGTGAAGACAACACAAACTGCTGCCAAACTGAGGGGAATATGGAGAGCACTTCATATAAGTAGGAGGCGTCCAGTAGCTTGGTGAGACACAGCGCATGAACAGGGTGAATAGAGCTGATGCTTGGAACAATGTTTCAGAGTTTACTGGTGCTTGGGCTCCTTGACCTTGTCAGGAACTTTCCTTGAGCCGCCTCACTCACATGAAATGACAGACCGTGCCGAAGAATTTCCGCACCGGCGCAAAAAATTATTTTGGTGAGGTTTGTCTAGACTGCATGCTCTGCATTCCAAATAGCAGTGAATGGCTAGAAACGCATGGCCAACATATATTTAGTGGCACGCAACTGAGAAATACAAAAAGGGCATGCTGCAGTATAAATACGACGAAAAACATGCTGTTGCAGACCTTTTCATGTTGATGTCTTACATGTGAATTTTCATTCAGCTTTATAGCTCGCTCATGCACGAATATGAAGTTACAACTCTTAGACGAAGACACCCCCTTTTAGCTGTGTCAACTGCGCGCAATTAAGAGATAAGCATGCGTGGGTAATGCTGTTGCCAGTGATCAATAAATTCTGTTCTTGAAGCTGACCAAATATATGCACGAGGGCATCAATAGAGGCACATTTGCATTTCTGTAGTTATGATACCGATGTGATGTGTTTCTTAGGTAAATGCCATGCAATATGCACCATATGAATATTTTATTCCGGAAAATTGCAATACCACTGTATATACATGTCAGTATGCGCATATGCATCCACTGCAGATAAAGCATAAAAAAAGGAATACTGACACATGAATTTTTTACCAAGGTAGTGGAGGTCTCCAGAAATGTCGGCCACCTGGGGTTCTTTAACGTGCAGCCAAATCTGAGAACACAGGCCTACAGCATTTTCACCTCCATCAAAAAAGCAGCCACCAAAGCCTGAATATCATTCTGCGACCTTCGGGTAAGAAACCGAGTACCTTAGCGTCTAGACCACTGCGACAGGAGTTCAACCTCCCTGTTCCCCCGTGTAGGGTGGCAGACCGGCTTTGCTGGTCTGGCTAACCTCCCTGCCTTTCCTTCTCTACCATTTCTTCTCATGAGTTCAACGAATGGAGCTTCTTTCAAACGGCTAACATTCGGACGTTTATAATTTGCATAAAATTGAGTTCACTAAATGAATATTATGTGCTGCTTCACAGTGATAATTCACCTAAATTGTTCTGGTTGGCTAAAAAGGCACTACTTCTCTATTCTCATCAAACAGCACAAGCAGTCTAATGACGATAGGGGTGAAAAATGGAAACGCTAAGACAAAATATCAATCTTGAACCCCTTGCCATCGCAATAAAGCAGGCAAGCTTCTGCAATAATGACCAGCAACCAGGATCTCAGACACTACAGATAGCTACATAACGTGATGGTTTCCCAACATGACGTAAAGGCAGCAAAATCACATTGTGCCTAACCTGCTTCATTGAGATAACAATGATGCCACAACGTTATTGGCCTCTGTATGCTAATAACAACTTACTAAGCAAATCATGGGACATTCAATACGACGTCATGAATCTTGCATCCTACCATGTGGTCTATGTACCAACAAGGTGGTTTTAGTGACGTCGGTGCAAGCCAATAAACAACAATCACTTGGTGAACATTAATTTTTATATTATTCAATTGGTCTGATGCGTACATCTTCAAAAAACGGCAGTTTAGATTTGGTAATTCTTAGATAAAAACAATGTCTAAATTTGCATGTCAGCAGCAACATATGCACGCCTTAGGCACGCATACTGTGATGTATACCCTTATTGTGTTTTGAGCAATAAACTAGGTGTTCTTACACTGCACATATCACAGGTCACTTGTAAATCTGCAGCGAGGTCATAAAGAATTTATGATATCAGATAAAGCGTTACACTTGTATTCGAAAGTGTCATTGGAAGTTGTGGTAGAACTTCGTTTTATAATGTTTGTAGACGTAAATGTATTCGGCAAAGTATTCGGCAAAGAAAAGGTATTCGGCAACTCCAAAGCAGGCTGCAGCGCCCACAATTCTTAAAAACCAGAACAATGCAATGATAGGTGAACAGGGAGGAACAAGCAGTGCCACCGAAATTGCGCTCGAACGAGTGAAATACTGCTCAACCTAGCGCTTGCACAGCTAAGGTATGGCTATTCGGCCACTCATAGACAAAATGTATTGACCCAGGCATAATTGCACGCTTTGAGAACCACACCTACAGCACGCTCTGTCAAGTTTACGCAAACTTAATTGAGCTGAATATCATGGTAATTTAATATTATACGTGCCCGGTGGATGCAAACACATTTGGTCACACAGGAAAACACATCAACCTTATAGTAGTCCCACACATTTGATGATAATGTAGCTGCTGAAAAGAGGACACGTAACATATAAAAATTTCTTCAGATACTTCTTTGGCACAGAAAACGAAGAAGGCCGGGTAAATACCAATGCGGACACCACGTCATTCTTCTCCATTCTTCTATATTTAATACGCAAAGATCTAATTCAACGCGAATCACCAGGATACTCCAACGCACGCGACACACAGACGACGCTTACGGCTTCCAGGCGCAGTCCCCGAACGCCGTCCGACGGCATAGCAAAAATATAGTGATTCATAGCGTGCAGAGCATCGCCCGCCGCATCACAGCCGCACAGCGGACATTGCTTGAACCCCCCTCCCCACAGAAAAAATTCGTCCGCGCGTGACGTCCCTGAGCTTAGACTGGAGCCTAATGAAATCAGACACGCCAACAGGCTCGCTACGTTAATAAAAACTCACTTATCGTCTACTAGCTAGGAATACCTTAGTTCGCAACGTTGTAATACTATAGCGCTCCCGGTGTTAACCGTGAGAGGAGCCGACGACGCGAGCGGAAGCACAGCAGCCTGGATCGGGCGCGCCGTGGCCTTGGCTGGAGAAGCGAAAACAAAGCGTCGACAGCAGAAACATCCAACTACCTTTTTAGTTTGGCGAGCGCTCGACGGTACGAAGCAGCCGGTCCTCTCTTGAGTGTAGTGCATCTTCGTAACAAGTAGCACCGAAAGAGCACGAAAGACAGCGCAAGCACACTTTGAACAACACAAAAAATTGACTTTAAACGCTCTGCACACGGCCGTTGTGGCCCCCAGGAAGATTCCGCCATTTATGTCCTTCTGGCGCCACTGATGAGAATTGGCTCACGCAATCATTTATATGATAAGTAAATAGATTGTTTCTGCCTGAAATTATAATAAAACGTAGTGAAAATAAAAGATACGCTAGTGTCTATTGCGTAGAATATTTCTTAACTTTGAAAAAGAAAAAAAAAATTACATAACGCGTATCGCGCGAAATTTGAAATGTCAAAGAGCGCGCGAGATTTGAAACGTTTGCCTGCTTGTGCATTTCTTATACATATACCTTGTGAACATCTGTACATTCGTTGAGTAGTTGAGCTGGCTGTTAAAAACAGTATTAAAATGGTTGTATATTAGTACAAATTACAGGCAGCAAGAAAAATTTGTCACGACAAAATTAGCGTACTGGTTGGCAAACATTATTTTACTTGTCTTTAGTGAAATTTTTTTAGGAAAAAGTTTTAGTAAAGGCTCATTTTTCCTTGCTTTGAAGAATATTTCTTTGAGCGAAATCAAGAAAATGTTTCTTTATTGTTAGTCCATAGCCCGCCATAAAAATTGGTAACACGTGTCAACTGATACATCATAAGGTTAACAAAGATTTGTACAACAGAAAAACTATTTTATTTACCACGGACTTGTTGGTTTGTATTTCTTTGCATTAACAAATGTATGATTTATATATACTGTCATGGACAAAGTTTTGTTTGCAGTGTTAGGCACAAACGAGGCCGAGAGCTCTATATGTGTAAGTCATAATCCTGTTGTAGCTCTACAAGCTGTGTACTCCGCCATTGGCTAGTGAGCTTGTAGCGCATAGCTTGGTCGGTGCCGGCCATGAGGCGACGAGAAAAAGGCAGCAAGAATGCAAGAACCAGTGCATAACTTACGTTCAGCCGGGCACTATCGCTATTCAAATATCAGTTACTGCGGTGGGGCTATTAATGTTGCCATGGTGTCTAACCAGGAGACCTCTAAACGCTGTTGGTTATGCTCTATGACCACGTTACTTACAATGTTTTGTCGGCGAATGTGCACCCTAATGGGTGCTCATCAGCACCAATTAGTTGTTGCACCCTTTTCGCACCCTAGTTTCCACCCTTTTGATGTGTTCACCTTTTAGGTTCACCCTTTAGCCTAGAATGGGAAGAGTTAGGGATAAGAGTTAACGGAGAATACCTTAGTAACCTTCGCTTCGCCGATGACACTGCATTGCTGAGTAACTCAGGGGACAAATTGAAACTCATGATTACGGAGTTAGACAAGGAGAGCAGAAAGGTGGGTCTTAAAATTAATCTGCAGAAAACGAAAGTAATGTACAACAACCTCGGAAAAGAGCAGCGCTTCGAGATAGGTAATAGTGCACTTGAAGTTGTAAAAGACTATGTCTACTTAGGGCAGGTAATAACCGCAGAGCCGAACCACGAGATTGAAGTAACTAGAAGAATAAGAATAGGGTGGAGCACATTCGGCAAGCACTCTCAAATTATGACAGACTGATTGCCACTATCCCCCAAGAGGAAGGTATATAACAGCTGTATCTTGCCGGTACTTAGCTACGGAGCAGAAACCTGGAGACTTACAAAGAGGGTTCAGCTTAAATTGAGGACGACGCAGCGAGCAATGGAAAGAAAAATGGTAGGTGTAACCTTAAGAGACAAGAAGAGAGCAGAGTGGATTAGGGGACAAACGGGGGTTAAGGATATCATAGTTGAAATGAAGAAGAGGAAATGGACATGGGCCGGGCATGTAGCGCGTAGAGAGGATAACCACTGGTCATTAAGGGTGACTAACTTGATTCCCAGAGAAGGGAAGCGGGTTAGGGGGAGACAGAAGGTTAGGTGCGCAGATGAGATTAAGAAGTTTGCGGGTATAAATTGGCAGCAGCAAGCACAGGACCGGGTTAACTGGCGGAACATGGGAAAGGCCTTTGTCCTGCAGTGGACGTAGTCAGGCTGACGATGATGATGACGCTTTAGGTTCCGCTCGTAAAGTGCTGTGATGCGAATAGATGGCTCAAAGAATGTGCTTAAGGTGTTGGCACCCTTTTTGCGCCCTTAAGGGTCCTAATTGGTTTAGTGTGTAGTTCGTTCATGTGTGGGTGGCTCGTCTCTATACCGCTGGAATAACATACAATTTTACGTCATTCTAACAAAATGTGCTGTTTATGAGTTCATCTGCGCCGTAAGTTAGCAATTTTTTATGAAAAATATTTTTCTGTGTGTGCCATGTTGCCCTCTTTAGACAGCTACCCGTTTTATTCAGAATACCTAGGATTTTTGTAGCTGGAATTACAATATGATTAAGAGATACGCTTGAAGAGGGCTCGAGAAATTTCGTCAATGCGGTGTATCTGAACGTGTACTAAAACGACACAGTGCACAGACCTCTTTAATGTAGCCACCATCAAAATGCGGCCTCCGCGACAGAAATTGACCGTACCCTTTTCTGCTGCAACAGGGCGGGCAATAGGATATTTTTTGTTTTTAAAGGATTACTGAACATACATGTTCCGTCATATGTGAAAGTGACTTCACTGCTGTATGTTTAAATGCACTTTTTTAGGTGTCCGAAAACGGAAGCATCCGCCCAACGCGCATCATCGAGCCGGCAAATACATTTTTTTCCTGATGTCTGCGGCTGCATTATGAAAACTTCGCGTTTGTTTGTCTCTTGTGTTTATTTTTAGCACTTGTTATGAACTAGAGACCGTGTTTTTTGTTCTTTTTATTGATTCCAAGTGGCGTCCGCGGCTCCGAAACTACCATGCATGATAGCTGGCCTCAGCCACCTACAGCTACCATCACTATGGCGTCTTCTCCACATAACGAGGACAGAAGTTTTTCGTTTGAAGAGGCGCCTTCGGCCACCTAAATACTTTTAACACCGTGATTGTGCACTCGAACAGGCCGTCTGGTGTATTGAAGGCAGTCTTTTCTCAGTCTCGCTTGTCTCGCTTGAATTCGCAGGTAGCCTTTCTTAAGGCCTATCGATGAAAAGTATTTGGCGTTGTGGTGTCAATCAAGTACGTCATCTATTTGAGGGAGGGGTATATGGACTTCTTCGTGATCTTGTTGAGATGACGATAGTCAACGCAGAAACGTAGTTTTCCATTCGTTGTGTTCACGAACACCACCGGTGACGCCTATGAACTCTTTGAAGGCTGGATAATATCAGCGCGGAGCACTTTGTTGACTTGTTTCTTCATGCCCTCGCGTTCTCGTGTCGAAAATCTTTACGGGTGCTACCGGAGTGACCTGGCATTTTCTTTCGGTACGATGTGATGCTAACTTTTGATGAACAGTGGTCTGTTGAATTCCTAGCGGCGACGTAAAGCAATTCTTTTATATAAGGAGCAGCTTTCTAAGCTGCTCTTGTTTATGCGTTCGAAGTCGTCGGAGTAAATTCGTCAGAATAGGTCAAGACGAAAGCGTTGCTGTGCTTCCAGTATTTCTTCGATGTAGGCAAACGTTGCGCGTTTGCGGACATACTTGTACTCATTGCTGATATTCGTGAGCATCACTGTTGCTTTTTCTCTACGCGCATGGTGATTTTTCTTGCGACGCAAATATGGCGGTTGACGGACAGGGGCTGATTTCCTACAACGAAACCTTCGAAGTCTTCTAGTTTCGTAGTGGGGACTGAAATGATGACGCTTGAGCGAGGAGGGATGGTGATTTGGTCTTCCAGCACATGCAAGGCTTGGCGCCCTGGCTGCGTGCGAGGTTGTAGGGCTTTTTCTGTGGATAGTGTTATAAAAATTTTTCTCAGGTCCATGACGGTACGATGAAGGCTTAAGACGTCCATACAAAGAATGAGATCTCTCGAGCAATGCTGTAAGTAGTACGACGCAGCTTGCGCGATAAATCTGGCTGTTAATGATGACGTTAGTTGTGTGGATTTCTGATGAGATAACTAGGTGACCTCTAGCTGCACGGGTTTCAAGGACTTCCCAAGTGGTCCCAACTTTCTTCAACTTCCCTGCGAACGCCCCACTGATGACAGACTTGTCGCTTCCGTCATCGAAGAGAGCTGTGACGTTCTTGCCATCGATGAGGAAGTCGAGGCCACCAGTTCACCACCTATCGCTGCAGTTGGGCCGTGGCGTCCAATCATGGTTACGATGGCTTGTACCGCTGTTTTGACGTTGCGTCGTCAGGTCTTCAGCTGGCCGCGAGGCATTGACATCGGAGCTGCGTTCGGTGTGCGGCAGGTTGGGGCTTTCGTCACAAGATCGTCGTCAGTGTGCGGTGGATCTTCGGTAATTCGCCGTACAGCAACCACAGCTCCATTGGTTGCTGCCCTTAGTTTTTCTGATACAGGCTAGGCATATCCTCGGCCCTCTGTGGTAGTATAGTGTCTAAGGTACACGCTTGCTGACCCGCAGGTCACGCGATTGAATGCCAGCTGCGGCGGATGCATTTACCATGAAGGCGAAAATGCTGTAGCTCCGTGTGCTCAGACTTGGGTGCACCTTAAAGAACCTTAGGTGGTATAAAATTGCGGAGCCCTCCACTGCGGCGTCTGTGATAATCATATGGTGGCTTTGGGACTTTAGACCACACATATCAATCAGACATATCCTCATTGTAAGCTCTAAATCAGAAGTCAGAAAAAACTATTAATCTTTTAGAAGCATCGCTTACTTGTCGCTTAACGTGCATACAAGTGACACAAGATTTTGGAAAATGTGGGTGGTTCCGCATTGCAGAACAACCTATGAGGAACAAAGATTGTGCATGTTACCACGTCTCCTAAATAAACAAGTTTCGTAGCGTGTGTGTCTTATCGACTTTCACTTTTTGCACTTCAAATCTTTGTATTGCTATTCCTTTTCTTTTTTTAGTGATTGTTTCAGCCGCGGAATTTCGCTCGTGAAGCTTAGCCTGCTATATGTATTTAGGTTACCGACTTGGTTCAACACTTCTTGTATGACGACTACAATTTCACTTCTGTAAAAGCACCGAAATATGTAATTTTCATTTTTGACTGTCTATTTGTATACTGTTTTTTTAACTTGCACTGGTGCACTGTATTACGTTGCCTGCTATGTACTGCTTGCGGTCTGTGAAATGCTATGATCAGTGGACGCTTTCAAGCCTATTTTAGAGGCTTTTTGTTCAGCGCCCACAACGTCACTCTACGCTGTATATTGATGTTGAAAATAAACTGAGATTGAAAACTGACATTGAAATTGAATTTATCAGCCATGGTTTGTGCGAGTGTACTGCCGACGGTGCGGTGACATGAAGCGGCAGGGTGGGGGTTATAGATATGATACCCCCGGGTTGTCCTCTGCGCTGTTGGGAGATAGTGATGTCACGTGGTCTCTCACCCCGCTGTGGAGATGGCGCGTCGACGGCGAAACTACGTAGTCCCACATGGTGGTACTAGCAGCAGTGGTACGTGGGTCCAGACTCACCACAGTCATGACAAAGTGCGTGGTGGTCAAAGGCGCACCAGACGCCAGTCTTCCTAGAAAAATGGCACTGGCCGGCAGGGGGGTGGTAAGGTGTTGGTGGTGGTGGCGTTGTTGTCTGGCGGTAGAACGGCGGCGGGGCAGTGTCCTCACACGGGCTGGGAGGAGGGCAGTGGCACACTGCAGCGGCGTAGCTCATAGCCTCCGGCTCAGGCAGCGCTTCTTCGGGGATCCCAAGTGCCTGTAAGCTTCTTCGCGGATAATGTCTTTGATCAAATTAGTTTGAGGCAGCGTCGAAGCTAACAGCTTGCGCAGCTCCACCCTCACGATCGCTTCAATAGACTCGCGCAGGTCGTCGGTGCTTGACTTCGGTGCAGTTGAATGATGCACAGTGGTTGTACTGCATTTTCCGCATCTTAATGCACCGTTGCTAGCAACTACATTTCGGCGAGAAATGCTTCTTCTATAAAATAGTCGGACAACTATTTTGCCAAAAATGATTTTCTCACGACAAGCAATAAGTTGGCAATTTCGTTTGAAAAGATATGAGGTGGTCACCTGAAGTGAAACGCCTCAAAACAGTGCTCCTTCTTTTCCGCAGAAGCAAAAGGGCGGTGTGTGTGACACACAGTCATCTCATTTCTGAGAGTGCTTGTATGTACTATTACCATCTTCATCTTGATCTTCCCCATGAACTAACAAGAAGTAATGCTCTATTAATGCGACGAAGACAGAGATTGTAAATATACTTTGAGAGACAGCTTCATTAGAACGATAAAAAATATTATATTATTGTGCTTCTGAGGGCCTTCATGCATGCTGATCATGCGAGGTGATCAACTTCAGCGTCGCCGTACTAAGTATACTAATGAAATACAGCTTTTCATTTCTAGATTTCTTGGTATTAACAACTCGGATGACATGATGATCAACTCTATCAAGATAATACTGGCAAAAAATAAGTATTGCACTAGCTATGGGTACTTCAATCGGATTTGTGGGCTAAAAGGGACATGCTGGAAAACACATCAGGTTGAAATAAGAATCAGACAATTGAAAACTTCCGCGATATGTACTGCGGGATCTTGAAGACGGCTGGCCAGGAACACCTTAGAGACGATACCGAGTAAAAAAAAAGAACACGTCTTTACTTATTCAAGCCTCAGCCACAACTGTGATCATTATGATGATGATGATGATGCCATCGTTCATCGTTTTCTTCTTCTACGATCAGCATGCCCAACTCCACCACTCCCATAGCATGTACCACCAGCCTGCTGAGACCCTTAATGCATAGTGGCCACCTCAAGTGACGACCAAATTTTGACATGGCACTCTGTACTGACCGAGTACAGCTCCTCATTTTGAAATTTCTTAATTTTAGCTTCACATGCAACATGCTCACCTACACTAAGCACACAATAGCTAAATCACATAGGTTTATATTTATGAAACTACCTCGGCTCTTCCATTGCGCGCCTTGAGGACAATAGCGGCCGGAACAAAGCAAACTTACCATGCTACATTGAGGACCAAAAGAGGTAGCATAAGTTTTGTCAGATTGTAGAAAGGTTCAAAACATGCGCAATTCATATATCGACTCGCAGGGCCCACGTGTTTGAAGAGGGTAAAAGACATACAGAAAAGGAGGTTACGTGGGGTGACTACCGTACTGAAATAAGTTAAGCGCCTTTTCTATGGCCATAGCCTTGGTACAAAATTCATTGAAAGTCTTGAGTGGATTCCGGACAAGTCCCACAAACAGCTTTTGCTTGACCATTGGCATCAGGATACTGCAGCGTTTTCTCCTCAGCCAGCGCCAGCCAGACACCGGCGTGAGGAAAAGCCGGGTAATCTCTTTGACGAAGATTGTCATGTTTTCGTTAAGAACATCAGCTCGCGGGACTGAATCGCGGCTGCGGCGGGTGCACTTTCGATGGAAGCGACAATGCTGTAGGCCCATGTGTTCAGATTAGGGGGCACGTTAAAGAACCCCAGGTGGTACACTCTAAAAAAATATCGAGTAAAGAGGGTGACTTTTTGTCCCACAACAATAATCGTGATCAGGCTTGCGTGCGCTTCCTTTCTTGAAAACTCGGCGCTGGCCACCTTCCTATCGAGAATGCAATGTAACCCTGACAACGGGCATGTCGATCGTGACCGGAATGTACCGGGCGCGGGTCTATAGCGCAAGGATGGAACGCAATATAGATGACGATTATTGTTGTGGGACAAAGGGACACTCTTTTCACTCGCTCTTTTTTAGAGTGTAGAAACTTCGGGAGCCCTCCACAGCGGCGTCTCTCATACAAGTATGGTGGTTTTGAGACATTCAACCACAAAAAGAGTGAAATCATGTTTTCGTTGGGGAATTGGGCACGTATCTGGTGCTCAAACTAGGTCAGAAGTATAAAACAAGGCAATATAAATACAAATACTGGAGTAAAGCTTTATTTAGAGAGAGCATCGAAGCTTGATGCTACCACACATACCACTTCATCAAGTTCCGCTGTGTCCTCTATGTCAAAAATACTCGTGGAAGTCACGTAATATGTGTTGACGCATAAAATAGGCTCCGAGGCTGTAACTTGCCATTATTGGTTATCGAAGACAATAAAAATGAGGACTAGAATGCATCTGAGCACAAGGTGATTAGACTTTGCTCGAAAATATTGCAGATCACTACAAGTGCCGCGGAGCTCGAACGAGTTAACAGACATGGTCGCTTTGCTGCTGGCAAACAATAGCCTGTAATAAAGAATTTGTTTTTTCAAATATAGTCAGGGCGTTCAGGCTTCAGCTAATATAATAAAAGAATCCAGATTTTCAACTCTGAATGACTTTTCGCTATCTACATTACAAGTAAAAAGAAAGCATATTGAATTGGCCAAACTACAAGCTAGTCGTTGATCGTCTCCGTATGAGCGCTAAAACTTGCACCTATGATAGTGCTACTAACGCAGTAAAGCTGTCTGCTAGATAGCAGAGGCACAAGCATGCGAATGTTTCAAAAAATAATGTCGTAGTAAGTTTATGCTAGATGCGTCTATTTAATTTACTAACATTCTAAGCTTACTGTGCAAGGGTGATCTCATTTGTTTGTTTCCGGAAGATAGTCTTCCTGATGTCATTCTGCTGACAGAAAAATGGCTGACTCAGAATGTTGTTGCTAGCGAAAATGTTTATGGGAATACAAATTTTAATGCTATACAGCGTAGTCATCAAAGAAAACTTTGTGGAGGTGTTCTCATTGCTATAAAAATTTTGTACCTCCTTTAGTCATCGATAAAAACTCAAGCTTGGTTATTGTTTGTGTAGCGTGCACTAATTCTACCGCAAAAATGCTACTAGGCGTTGGTCACCGTCCGTCTTTTTCTGAACAGTCATGTTACTCACCACCGAATTGTAAACAGTCATTTATAGATCATCTTCGACAGCACCACTTTATCTACAGACAAATGCCGCGCAAATGTCTATCTCCCCGAAGATTTCAACTTGCCACACATTGAATAGAACAATCATTCCTTCACATCCCAAATGTCGCCTGACTTAGTGGACGTTGCCCTATATTTTATTTTTCTCTAGTGATCGCATTTACCAGCCAACAAGAGACGATAAACCTTTTTATTTATGATTTACCATGGACGCCGATAATATTGGGGAAATTTCATTCTTTAACACTAACAACTTTTCTCAATGTCTCTGGTGAAACTAAGGTGAATAAAGACTTCTGTAAGGCGAAATATAGGGGTATGAGTTCGGATTTGAAAGATTTATATAACTGCGTATTCTTGCCCTTATTCTTAGTTCGTACTGTTGATAAAAATTGGCCAATGTTTAGAGATAATAATGCTTTACTAATAGAAAAGTACATGGCTTGAGTTTTAATATCTAATGATAAGAGAACCCACGGTTAAAGAAACAATTGCGAACCTCGATAGATTAAAATAAAACGGCTTTATCAGACTGCTGTGCATGATTCCAGTGCCTATGTACGGAATGTATATAAATAATGTCCTAAAAGATACACGTACACGTTATTCATTGCAAAACAAAAGTATTCTAAGCATGACTCCAGGACTTCATTATTAAAAAGCAATTAAAAAATTGCCAACAATTAACACCAGTTTCTGCTGTTGAATATATTACTTTGAAGGGCAAATAATATTTACTTCTACCAAACGATCAGTGTGCATTTATAAGTTTCTTTTTGCTTCACGTAGTAAGATTATTCTTGCATTCCTGATTGTGCGGAACTTGATTACCACTTTAAGGAACCTTTAAATAATAATATAGAAGCCATAACCAGGCTAATTAACAACCTTAATGGGCCCCGCCGCGGTAGTCCAGTGGCTAAGGCACTCGGATGCTCACTCGCAGGTCGCGGGATCGAATCCTGGCTGCGTTAGCTGCATTTCCAATGGAGGCAGAAAGGTTGTAGGCCCCTGTGCTCAAATTTGGGTGCACGTTAAAAAACCCCAGGTGGTCGAAATTTCCGGAGCCCTCCACTACGGCGTCTCTCGTAATCGTATCGGGGTTTGGGACGTTAAACTTCACAAATCAAATCAAATAAACAACCCTAAAGTTTCAGCTTCTAGTGCTCTTGACAGTATGAATTCATACCCAAAAAGTTTGATTTCTGCGTCCTCCCAAATATTGATTCACATTTGGAGACATTTTCTCTCTACTGGTCAGCTTTCCATGGACTGGAAAATTGCGAAAGTTCTTCCTGCATATAAATCAGGGGATTAAGATCAAGTTGAAAATTATCGTTCTTTCTCGTTAACCTCTATCAGCTGTATATTGCTCGAGCATATGTTTGCTTGTTAGAATATTTGGAATTATCTTCAATCAAACAATTTTTCCCTGCATACGACATTGCTAAAAGGTTTCTTTTGCGAAGCACAACTTTAAAAATTCACGACATACCTGAAGACTGAATTGTACATGAAGACTTAAACAGCTTTCGCGTTCCTACAATTTTCAAAGACCTTTTATTGTGTTGCCCATCGTTGACTGACTTCCGAACTGTCTGCCCTAAAATTGGACTTTTAACGCTATTATGACTCTGAAATTTCCTTTCATTTTGTGAACAGCTCGCATTTACAAATGATTTTTATTCGTATCTCCCAGAACTCAGTCCAGGAGTACCCCAAGGTAGCATCCATGGCCCTCTACTGTTCCTAATTTTCATTAGTGACCTGCCAACTAATATTTCATCCTGAATACGCCTTTTCGCAGGTAACTGCGTTCTTTATAAAAGTAGAACATTTTACGTGGATAATGTCTCCCTTTAAAGGGACGTAGACCTCATTAGCAGTTGATGTAACAAATGTTTATAGAGTTTGAATCCTACTAAATGTAAAATAATGTCCGCTTTCATAAAACCCACTTTTCTCTTTTTTATACGAAGTTCACAACATTTAAGTACCTCGAACTACCTCATGCAAATGAGGGGTTGCTATCAACTCCAAGCTAGCTTCAACTATCAACTCCAACTAACTTACTTGACGTTTGTGTGTAACAATTAGAATATGCCCCTCATAATCTTTAGTTAACACGAATAGTTGAAGACATTCAAAAGAAAGAAGCTCGCTTCATCGCTCAGAACTACGAACACCATAGCAGTAATTCACAAATGAAACGCGGTGTCGATTTACACTCATCATATATCCGCTGTAACATAACCCTCATTGCGTTGTTTGACAAGTACGGTAATTGCATGAAGACGTCTCATTTCCCTCTGCACACACCGGATAGCAGGTCAGCACGTACGCAAAATCAGTGCATCTTTATACGTTTTTTCGGCAGAACGAGCGCATTCACCCCATCTGTTTTCTTACAGGCATTCTCACTATCGAATGATCTTCCTTATGTGGTAGTTTCAGTGGAAAACATTAAAGTGTTCAGAGAGCAACTGCATTCTCACTACGCCTGGCATCATTTCATAGCCCCTTAAATGTATGTGCATTTAATTGATTATAGCATTTTCTTTGCAATCATTGTTTTATTTATCAGTGCCAGTGTTGAGTCGTATCTAGTTTCTCTAGTTGAAATGTACACGTTCTCATTGTTCGTTTTCTTCGCATAGATACGCACAATACCCTTTCTGCTTTATCGTTCAGGTGCTAGCTGCGTTGTTGGATATGCCTGCAGCTCATGCCGACCACTTTCGTAAGCTCCGAATATATCGCTAACCAGGATTGCAATCCCAAGATCAACGTTCCATCGAACTCAAGTTTCTTCACTTCTCATAAAGTAATTCCGCCAAACATACCGGTGTCTGCGCATGCTCTCTGCTGGACAACTTCTCACCACGTAGACAGCCATGTTGCTATAAACAGCCCCGGCAATGGTCAGATTGCATGGCAGTAGTGCATCTGGCACGTACGACAGGATGCTGAGGCCTTTCTGCTATATTGTTCAGGTCAGTAGATACATTTCTAGCCGTTGCTTTAGACGTGATAACCGCTGTTTGCTGATGCTGCCATGTCCAGCGTTTATCAAAAAAACTTGTTGTAAATATTTACACTATCAAGAATTACCTTTGGCATGTGTTAACGTTCAATCTGACCCTGGAGCGAGGGAAAGTAATTTGTTGATGCAGTTGCTTTGAGGACAATCTAACACAATTATGTCTATCAAGAGTATATTTGCTGAACCACGTCAAATCGAAAGGTACATTACCAAATAAACGACCACATTGAGAGTCAGGAACGTCAGCTGTTTTCATTGCTTTCATTAAATATAAAGTAGATGAAAGAAAATTAAATGTTTCGAAACACAAAAAAGCACGTGTCTTACATTGAGAAGAAAGGGAGAGATTAAGAATCAAAACAGGATAACTAACCTAATCGTATATAGAATTGAAGTAGCCATCTCCAAAACTACTTAAATGCCGGCCAAGAAGTTCCAAGAAAATTTGTTATTAAAAACAAAAAAAAAACGTGGTGTAACTGTCAATGGCATAGGGCGATGCTATATACTAGGTAAACGATGAGCTGAAAAATGTCCTGCGAAAATAAAAATGGTTGGCTATCGCGAAAAAAACATCAATACCTTAGACATGTTTGAGCCTTAACCGGTCTTCTGTTTCGGTCACACAGGATTTTCATTCCCGTGTTAGCGAAACCAGGGAGAAATTGTGGTAAAGTACAACACAGGAAAATAAAATTGGTAGAAAAGTTAAGCTGGTATATGATAAGCGGTACCTAGACAACATTTTATGTAATTGGTATGAAACCAACAATAAGACGTATGAAGCTTCAAAGAAGAAGAAATAACACCAGAAAGCGAGTGCCCAAAATCTATCTGTCCTTAACGTAAATTCTCATAGCGTTGTAAAAAAACTTTCCTTTTTAAAGCTTTGTTTCTTACCCATGAACAAGATATTGCTGTGCATACTGAAACTTGATTAAGCGATGACGTAGCCAGCTGCGAATTTCCAAAAAACTACATGTGTTCTCGTAAAAATTGAGACAGAAGAGGAGGTGGGGTCAGCATATTATTTTGCGTGCCATTGCAAGTCACAAAAATACATAAAATATGAAAAATATGCATAAGTGCAAAGTTTTTCGAAGTAGACGCCTAGCATTTCAGTAAGCCCATACATATTCGATTACATGCGGGGATCAGACACCTGCACCCTGTGGCGTATAGTCACAGAAACAGAAATGCAAGGATCACTGATTGTATGCTTCTTGAATATGGGAAGTGCAAGTCAATTATTCGTGCCCCGCCGCGGTGGTCTAGTTGCTAAGGTACTCGGCTACTGACCAGCAGGTCGCGGGTTCGAATCCCGGCTGCGGCGGCTGCATTTCCGATGGAGGCGGAAATGTTGAGGCCCGTGTGCTGAGATTTGGTTGCACGTTAAAAAACCCCAGGTGGTCGAAATTTCCGGAGCCCTCCACTATGGCGTCTCTCATAATCATATGGTGGTTTTGGGACGTTAAACCCCACATACTATTATCAGTCACTTAATCGTAACTTGAGCCATATGGCTCCATCTCGCGGTCAACAAAGAATCTTGTGTGATTGAGGAGGCGTTGACTGACCATTGCCGTTGGCGACGAGCTGCTGTGCTCGAAGGCGCATATGCTTCCATGTCACGGTTGCCGCATTTTCTTCAAAGCTCAATCCGTCTTCTCCAGTTTCCTGTGCTGTCTCCTGCCTTATTCGTGGGGCTTTGGTAAATGACGAGTGAACCGGTGCTGCCAGAAGAAATGCTTATGAGATAAAAGGGTGTTTCAAGACTCTGCTGCTAGGGCAAAGCGCACATGTGCAATATGGTTACGCCTTAGACGACTGAGAAGCAAACGCCATCTTTCTTGACTTCGCATTCGGTGTGTTCATTCCTTCCCCCACCCCTCCCGATGCCCGAAAGTGTTCTCTTTCCAACTAGTTTCTTAGCATGCGTAGACATAACGTGGCGAGGTCACGATGTGACATCAGGATGACAACACAAGTTCTGTGCTGGATGACAACACGAGTTTTATCGCTTTGTGGCATCTTGATGACGTCATTAAACCACGCCATGACGTGATCATGACGTTTTGCTTCGCTCGTGTTTACGCGACGTTGCGGGACGCTGACGAATATTATTCGCAATTCATGACGCATCCGATGTTTCAACTATATAACACTCTCGTATTTTAAGTTAAGGGCGCATAAAAAACCCCTAGTCAATACTATCACTTTCTCTTACACCGCACCACTCATTCTTCCTATACCCTGGTTAGACCAGAGGAACAGCCGAATGACGTTATGTATAGTTGCAGATAACTTACTTTTGGCAAAGTGACAAAGAAAGCTCTCGATTTCCACAATAAAAGATATTTATACTGTTGCCACATGGGCTTAGTTTTTTTCTTTTTCTTCTGCCATTTCTTTGAAGCTTGTGGGCTTGACATTTTTTGAAAGCACATGCATGGTGCGAAGACGGTGCTGGCTTGACGTTTTTTGAAAGCACATGCATGGTGCGAAGACGGTGCTCACTTTTGCAGTGCAATTTCTTTGAGAGTGCATGTCCATAAGGAAGCACAGCGCTGTATCACTGAGAAATCACTGGTCGTTTTTTTTCTATACTGTCAGTTGTTAGGTCTTTCAAAAATTTTGGCTGATTTCCACACTTATGGGACTTGCCAAGGAGCTGGTGATTCGCGCCGATGTATTTTACGCTTGCCGCTAGCCAGGCTGTGTAGAAATTTTGCCTTATTTTTCCCCATAATTGTGCCTTTTGCGTATTTGGCGGAGTCTCAGACAGTGCCCCATCAGCTGCACCTGAACTTGCGCTGGTAAACTGTTTGGTGGAAACTGAACACAGCTATCGGCAATTTTCTTTCCGTTTTTACTTGCGCTTAGGTTGTACTCACTTAGGTGGATGGTGATCATTGGGTTACAATTAAGCGAAGCATTCCTGTGATATCCGTTCCATATTTGAATCCTCATTATCTGTTTGGTCTTACTCAAGAAGGGCTTTCCTAATTTTGCCTCATTTCTGGCAGGCTGCTTTGGGAGGGTGTGGCTGTTTGGAAAGTTAGTCACACCAGAGACACCAAAATATTTCAAGCATGTCACATAGCTTTGTAATAGGCTATCGTTTATTCTCGCTCGGGGAGCTAGAAATTACATGAATGAAACTAGGAGAAGTGTATGAGCCTGTTTACTCACCTCATCTGTCCAGTGCCAAACAGGTTGCGATGACATTTCTTGTCAAGTTAATGCTATTTAAATTCGGCCAGTAGTAGGCTCGCTTTTTGAACACGCATACTTACCGTTTTATCTCCACTGGCAGCTGATACGCCAGACTAAACATGGTCCTTCGTATGTGCTCCAGGAGTTTGTTTTCTAAACACAATTATGTTGCACTTGCCTCCGATATCCTCCTTGCCCACCACAGCTTCATTCGTAAATTACCTACAATAATACTTCAGGCAGACAATTGTTTATCAGATTTAATTTATCTTTCCGAATGCCATTTTCTGATAATACCGCTTGTGCAAAGCGGATCATTTTTTGTGTACTTAACAAGATGAAGTTCTCTTCGAGTAATCGCCAATTTACTCTATTACGTATGAGCTGATTCCGTTTTATCCTTGTAAACGTTTCATTTTGTCACTACGTAATTGCTGTTGTGCTCACCTGCTTCCCATCTCTTCGTACCTGTTTCGCCAGTGTAGCTCGACACCGGTTCTCCGCAGTATGCACCAAACTTCTCTTAAACACAATGATCGTCTGCGGAACACATAAAATACAAAGTTACAGCCAAAACATGAAGCACTCAAGGCGACAAAAATTCTATGCAGAGTTACACCATTGAAACATACTAAATAATCCAACAGCATGATGTTACGTCATACTCGCCAAAGCAAGCAGGAAAACTTCTGGCTCAGTGACCGTGAACGCGTGTTTTCACAATGGTTCATAACAGGAAATAGCGTGCGAAAACGTGACAAAAAAAGCAGGCATGATTTGCTTTCACTGTTTCCTGTTATGAAGTTATGCCTACGAGGTCGTTTTGAGGAATGGTGACAACAAAAGTCACAAAAAAAAAAACGCCAGGCCTGCCTGGAAGGCGCAGCACACTCCCAGCGAAAGCTACAAGAGTGGCTTTTGTGAGCTTTTTTTTAAACACTTATTGCGTAACTGCTGCAAGCACATATCTTGGGTACCCACAACGGCATAAATAACCTTCGTCATTCTATCCTTCGTCATTCTTCTGAGAAGCACGGTATCTGCTAAACACTTGCAAGAAATTTCGTGCCAATCGTTCATGCAGGGGCTGATGACAATGAGGAATTATGCACTGAAGTGGGAATGTGCCACAACTAATGGGTGATCAAGAACAAGCTTTTTAAGGGGTCAGAGTATTGGACGACCCATTCGTTATGATACTTGCAATTTGCGATGCCTGGTTGTTATTTTGCTGTTCTGAAACGCTTAAATAATCATATTAGCGCGATTACTTTCGCGACATCAATCCTGCCTAAGAAAACATTGGAAACAAATCGCAAAAACCAGTGCGGCTCAGCGCTAGAATACTGGGCAGGTACCCAGCGGATCTTGGTTCGAGCCGAGCTGTGTCCTTGATGTTTATTATTTGTTGAGTTTTTTTCTTTCGATGCTGGTACGGACATTGGCGGCGGCGGACAACTACGGCTTCCCACGTGACCCGTGTTTTGATCTCATAACAGCTTTCGCTGTAATGCGCCCTGTCGTCTCCGACTTCTTTGAAACACCGCTAGCAAAACCATTAGGCTCGCGAAGGCGGAGCACTCGAAGCGAAGCCACGAGTTCGTATAGACCTCGGAACGACCACTTACAAGGTATAGCGGGCTGGCTTTCGCGGCGGCACGGCGCAGATGGCAACAGCGTCAACGATAAAAACACAGACGTAGTGCTTGTTTTCGTCGGTGCTGCACACCTAAGTTCACGCATCAGCAAACCTGAAACACGTTCTCTTTGATCTCCCAGAGTAACTTAATAAAGTGAAGTGCACCGTGTGCGTTGCGCGGCAGGATATTACCACTCGGAAGTTTATACGAAACTTCGAGTTAATGGTGACGCGGACGGCAATTTTTCGTTTTTAGTGTTCCTGGCAGTGTTGTTCCAATGAAAATAAAATGGCGTAATGGTGAAATCCTACTCGTGTAAAACCTTCGCAGCGGGAACGCCGAGGTTGGCTCCATTATTACCCCTCAGCATTGATCTTTTAAGATGAACTGCCCTAGGCGGTTATTGAAAGTACATCATGAGATTGGAGTGTGTAGGTTAGGTACAACGTGTTCTTCCAGTATTTTGTATAGTTGTTGAGCCCTAACTATTGTGTTAAAACTTATGCATTGTATGCCGGTAAATGTATCGTACTAATGTATGGCTCAACCTAGGAGCACATGGATAATAAAGGCACATTAGTGTTAGCAGACAGAGAATATACCAACACATACGTGCACAAAATACATGCAGAAAACTGTACAGTCATCGTGAAGTACTTTGTATCAAATGGTAGGATACTACATACAAAGTTGTCGTACGGGAGGAGGGGTGCACTAGAAGTAAGATTTGAGAGAGGGCGTGTGGATTATTCTCGAATGAAATTAACAGCATAATAAGACCGATACGAGCAATGAAGCTACAAGTGAGCCTTCACTCACAGCTACCGCTTTATTGCCAGTAAAACAAGGTGAGTAGAAAAGCACGGAGACACGATACGAGAAGAACTAGCATATGGTTTTATGCCGTGATGAGACCGGCGTGTTACTTTTTTATGCAAACAGGGCAGTGTCGAATCGCTCGCCGACGGCGACCGCTCGGCTTTTCTTCTGCGTCACGCGCTCAAGGCGTGATTGGTTTCACGCCAAGGGAAGAACCACGAGGTCGCGGAAAGCCGAGAGGGTGGGATTTCAGAGCGCAGGCCAGTGTCGTGCAGCTCCCGCAGTGTTTATGGGCAACGTGTGCAGTTGTGTCGGATACACGTGATGGCGCCACGCGAGCAGTTGTGTGCCATACCCCTCTGACGTGAGGTCTGGGCCATGGTCGCGGCGGCCTTGTTTTCAAACTCCGAGAAGACACCGCATCCGGTCAAGGGACAGACCACCCTGGATGGGTTGGAAGCGCCGGCGGCACTGTTAGAGGGCATCTGTGAACGTCGGTACACGCTGCAGAAGCAAGACCCATTTAGCGTTTAGTCTCGTTCCTTTTGATGGCTAAAGATGTCGTTGAACAGCGGAAAGTGTCAGCAATAAATCACGCACGCGCGTATGACATACGCTCCTAGCACAATTTGTGAACACTTGCTAGTGGCGAAGGAGGAAAGTGGTTGTATTTTTTTTCTTCATAGTTGGGCTTTCCGTTTTGGTTCTGGTCAGAGGGCTGTGCGTGTCCTACGAAAACTTCGGCTCTAATTGCCCACAACGGTTAACGGAGGGCTGATGTACCTCCCACATGCATACGTCAAATTACTCACGGCCTCAGTCCCCAGCAGCTGAGAAGCAACTGACCGTGGCGGCGGTCAGATATGCAACGCAGCAGAGGGTGCTAAGAATCTCTGGACTACAGGCCGCCATTGGAACCTGAACTTGGCAACTTTTAACGCTAGAACCTTATCTAGAGGAAAGTTTAGCTGTACTATTCGAGGAGCTAGAGGGTGTTAAATGGGATATAATAGGGCTCAGTGAGGTTAGGAGGACAGATGAGGCCTATACTGTGCTACAGAATGGGCACGTCCTTTGCTATCAGGGCTTGGCAGACAGAAGAGAACTAACTGGAAGTGGGGTTCCTGATTCACAGAAACATAGCGGGCAACATAGAGGAATACTATAGCCATAATGAAAGGGTGGTAGGTATTGTAATTAAACTGAATAAAACATACAAGATGAAGGCAGTACAGGCTTACGCGCTTACATTCAGCCATGACGAAGCTTCAGTTGAAAGCTTCTATGAAAACGTGGAATCGGCAATGAGTAAGGTAAAAACACAGTATACTATAGTGATGAGCGACTTTAATGCAAAGGTAGGGAAGAAGCAGGCGGGAGACCAGGCAGTCGGAAATTATGGCATCGGCACTAGAAACGCCAGAGGAGTGCTACTAGTAGAATTCGCAGAACGCAATAATTTGTGGATTTTGAATACCTTCTACCGAAAACGAGAAAACCGCAAGAGGACATGGAGGAGCCCTAACGGCGAAAATAAGAACGAAATAGACTTTATAATCACTGCACACCCAAGAATCGTGCAAGATGTGGAAGTGGTTGGCAAGGTACGATGCAGTGACCATAGAATGGTGCGGTCTCGAATTCGCCTAGACTTGAAGAAGGAACGACAGAAACTGATACGCAAGAAGCCCATCAATGAGCTAGCACTGAGAGGGAAAGTACAGGAATTCAGAGTGTCGCGGCAGAACAGGTACTCGGCTCTTAGTGAGGAAACCAACCTTAGCGTAGATACAATGAGTGATAATCTGACGAGTATCATTACGGAGTGTGCAGAAGTTGGAGGCAGGGTAGTTAGACAGGACACTGGCAAGCTTTCCCAGGAAACGAAGAACCTAATTAAGAGGCGTCAAATTATGAAAGTGTAAAGTACAACAGACAAAACAGAACTGGCAGAGCTTTCGAAGTTGATTAATAGGCGTAAAGTATGTGATGTAAGAAGCTATAACATGGAGAGAATTGAACACGCTCTGAAAAACGGAGGAAGTGTCAAAGCAGTGAAGAGGAAACTTGGGATAGGCAAAAGTCGGATGTATGCACTAAGGAACAAAGAAGGCAAAATAACTACCAATATGGATAGGATAGTTAAAATAGCGGAGGAGTTTTACAGAGATCTGTACAGTAGCCGAGACAACCACGACCTTAATACTATAAGAACTAGCAGTAACCCAGATGACACCCCACCAGTAATGATAGAAGAAGTCGGAAAAGCTTTGGAGAGTGCAAAGAGGCAAAAATGCTGGTGAGGATCAGGTAACATCAGATCTGCTGAAAGATGGAGGACATATTTTGTCCGAAAAACTAGCCACCCTGTTTACGAGGTGTCTCCTGACGGGAAGGGTACCAGAGTCTTGGAAGAACGCTAACATCATCTTAATACTTAAGAAAGGAGATGACAAGGACTTGAAGCATTACAGGCCGATCAGCTTGCTCTCTGTAGCATACAAGCTATTTACAAAGGTAATTGCTAACAGAGCAAAGAAAACATTAGAATTCAATCAACCAAAGGAACAAGCAGGATTTCGAACAGGCTACTCAACAATTGACCACATTCATACTATCAATCAGGTAATAGAGAAATGCTCAGAGTATTACCAACCACTATACATAGCCTTCATAGATTACGAGAAGGCGTTTGATTCAGTAGCAATATCAGCTGTCATGCAGACACTGCGGAATCATGGCGTAGATGTATATATAAACATTCTGGAAGAATTCTACAAGGGATCAACTGCTACTATAGTGCTTCATAAAGAAAGCCACAGAATACCAATCAAGAAGGGTGTAAGGAAGGGGGACACAATCTCCCCAATGCTATTTACCGCGTGCGCACAGGTTTTCAGAAGCGTAGAATGGGAACAGTTAGGGATAAGAGTTAATAGAGAATACCTTAGTAACCTGCGCTTCGCCGATGACATTGCATTGCTGAGTAACTCGGGGGACGAATTGCAACTCATGATTACGGAGTTAGACAAGGAGAGCAGAAAGGTGGGCCTTAAAATTAATCCGCAGAAAACGACAGTAATGTACAACAACCTCAGAAAGGAGCAGCGCTTCGATATAGGTAAGAGTGCACTTGAAGATGTAAAAGACTATGTCTACTTAGGGCAGGTAATAACCGCAGAGCCTAACAACGAGATTGAAGTAACTAGAAGAATAAGAATGGGGTGGAGCACATTTCGCAAGTACTCTCAAATTATGACAGATTGATTGCCACTATCCCCCAAGAGGAAGGTATATAACAGCTGTATCTTGCCGGTACTTAGCTACGGAGCAGAAACCTGGAGACTTACAAAGAGGGTTCAGCTTAAATTGAGGACGACGCAGCGAGCAATGGAAAGAAAAATGGTAGGTGTAACCTTAAGAGACAAGAAGAGAGCAGAGTGGATTAGGGGACAAACGGGGGTTAAGGATATCATAGTTGAAATGAAGAAGAGGAAATGGACATGGGCCGGGCATGTAGCGCGTAGAGAGGATAACCACTGGTCATTAAGGGTAACTAACTTGATTCCCAGAGAAGGAAAGCGGGTTAGGGGGACACAGAAGGTTAGGTGGGCAGATGAGATTAAGAAGTTTGCGGGTATAAATTGGCAGCAGCAAGCACAGGACCGGGTTAACTGGCGGAACATGGGAAAGGCCTTTGTCCTGCAGTGGACGTAGTCAGGCTGATGATGATGATGATGATGTATGGCAACTGCCCATTTTGTTTGTTCATGGGACTAGGTAACCACGTCCACAATGGTTGTTCGCGAGTCTTGGCTGTAATCAGCCTTGCTGATAGATCGCTAAGGCTCTGTACCATGTACGCATATTTAGTCTGAACTGCAATTAGGACTCTGGTAGACCAGTTATGCTAGAGGCAAAGACAACTGAGAACTATCTGAGTTCTGACTTTCTTTAGAAGTAGAAACGTGAGACTGTGCGTTTCTTCGCGTTCATCTTGTGTTACACCCTCTCTTAAGCTCAGTTGTACATATTATTTTCTATTATAAACGAATTCATCCATTGAGCCTCCACTGCTGCCTGCGTTTGAGTTCATATTCACTGCCATCATGGTCTATGATCTAGATGATTGACGACGGACCATCAAGAACTACTACTTTACTACTTCTCCAACCATCAACTGTGTAATCTTCATTTGTCCCTAAACACAATCGTAAGCTTGAGAAATGTGCTGGTGACAAAGCCATCGAATGCTGATGGGCACATTCACCACTTTCCACCGACGTACTAAATATTTCTGCCGTTTCTGTTGTTCGTTAGGCATTTCGCTCGATGGATGTTTTTAAATTGGAAGCATCTTTTTGCGCGCATCCATCTATCTATCTGGAACGTGTTTCGTGGAGATGTGTCCACACTGTGTGGTGTGTACTGGTGGGATTTGTTCTGGTGTATTGTGTTTTGGTTGGGTGCGTTTAGGTTGGATCAAGAAATCCATTTTGTGCTTAGAGCTTACTGAGATGAATAATTTTCTTCTCACGAATGCGCTCAAACTGACCCTCCTTATTATTTTCCTCAACCAGACTCACTCGGACTGATACTCCCCAAAATATTACTCAGCCAGTCTCTGACCCATGGCTCAATCAGTCTCGGAGTTGACTCATGAGTACGTTAACCTAATATATGCTTTTCCAACTATGGTGCAAATTCTCTTCAGTTTACTTGGCTTTTATTATTAGCACTCTCGCAACACTGAAACCGGTAAAGAAGTATAAGAAATACGTTTCATATCTAGGTTTTTGTAGCCCTGGAGAGTACGATAGGCCCTTGACATACGAATACGAAAGTCATCTTGTCCCATACAGCTTATTGAAATACCGTTACGTCACCAAAATTTTATGTCATGGTTCTCGCAACACGATTTCACTGTATTATGGCATACTTGCATTGTTTTCGAGGCATTATAAAAATATGAGCATTTGTAAGACAGCCACCATAATAGACCTTAACACAACGAGATAGCACAGCTTACTTGATTCACTAACTCTCCGTCTGTGTGTAACCAAAACTACTGTTAGAGACACTGCATATCAATTAGCCGTTTATTGTTTATGTGCAACACATATGACCTACAGCTATTTAAACAGTGATGCAAGAACATAAAGGGTTACTATCCCCTCGAGACTTAGATATACGTCACACTGTTTACACCTCTCTGTAATATTGCCACTTCGATATCAAGATGAAAAATATTTGTTTAGAAAGTGCATTAAATTATAGTGAATGTGCTCCAAACAAGTATACATTTGTTGACACCGCAACTTTTTCTAGAATCAAACATACAAAACTGCTGAAATTTGTAGTACTCCTTCAACGCCAATATTTAACAGAAACGATGCTCTCAGGCGCCCATTCTACTCTCGTACCTTCAGATGTGAGTTATTGGTAGAAACTTTTTTTGTTTGTCTAATCTGCAGGAGAAGAGTACAATGCTATGAGGGCATTTTATCTTGGTCACTATCGAAAATGCACCGTGTTGTCCGGGCTGCCCCTGCACACTCAGTAACAACTAGTTCACTGTGTCTTCCAATAGGCGTGAAACAACGGCTAATGCATTTTTTAGTAGTTGTCGTGGTCGTGTCCACTCAAGCGGGAGCTTCGCATCTCCAGCGGCAAATGTAAGTGCATCACTGGCGTCTCTAGCGATTGTAAATCACTTGAAAGCATAACATAGACATCGAGGAAAACAGAATTCTCTTCATCTTGCATTGCTGGGTCGTCTTGAGCAATACATTGCGGCACAGCCTGCTCCACAAAATTTTGTGCTGATCTGGCTGCCCTCACAGAATGACGCTTCCACCCAAGCAAAATAGGGTTGGTGCAGGGATTAGATCGTGCCGCTCACAACAACGTTCGTACGTTGGGGTTTTCGTTTATTCATATATTGTACGGTGATCAAAATTGAACACATCTGTAATGCGGCAGATAATAAGTTTTTATCATCTTCAAGTTTAAAATGTACAAGAAGTCTGAAAATGAGTATACGTTTAAGGGTTTCCCGTGATCCTGTTAGTAGCGCCCTACATTCACAAAATAAAACAGGTACTGCATATGAAATCAAACTCTATGAAAACATGCACGATGGCAAAATGCCCCATTAAAAAAACTTGCAATTGTGTCCATCTATGTGCACAGAAACATTTCATAGGAGAACTTCACGGAGACAGATAACTATGAAAACCTATTGACTAACCATTTATCATTGTCTTTCGCTTCAATCATTTTTACTTTGTATGACATCTATCAAAAAAGCAATTTACTTGTTACTAACAGCGTTCCAATTTTACCCTTAAAATGTGGCGGTGTGAAAGTGTCATGTTTGATGAAAACCCTTCTATTTCAGCTTTATTTGATAATTGCGCTTACGCGGAACGAATTCTCGCTAACCTTGAAACTAGGAATTAAGAGTCCTCCTAAAATTATTTAAAATGCATAGATAGTTAGGCGCTTCAGTGCCTATCATACCTCTGCGCCGTTTCTGCGTGAAGTTCCCGTTTATCGTAAGCCGCTGGAAACACTGTCGGCACATACGATGGGTGCAGACTTGAATCATTTTTGCAGTTTCCTCCAAAATGTCTGCTACATATCATTGTCAAAGCTCATGGCAACCACATACTTCCGTCAGCGCTGCGTAGATATGAAAAATATATAACCACACATCACCAATACCACATGTGTACACAGCTTCAACTACTATGTCCCCAAAAACATCGAATAATAGTAGCAGCATAAATATAATTCTTCGCCATTTTTCCACATTTCTCTTAAGACGGAAGCTGAAAGTATTACGGTAATTTATACTTTTAAGAAGGGGATGTGCATATCCGAGTAACTCGATAGATAAGAGAAGCGGTGATGCAGGAATTAACACCCGTTATATTGAATGCATTGTGCGCGTGCTAATTTTTATTAAAAATTGTTTTCTTACTTTTTTCGGCGCACTGCTTTAGTCCTTTTCTGTCGTCTGCTTTTTTCGTACCATCAGTTTAGGAATCGGTGGAATTTTCACTGTTGGAGTCGACCCCTTCGTGTTTGCATGGCTATTGTGACAGTTGACGACGCAGCAATAGTTCCGCCCTTTCTGTTGGGGTGACATCGCGAAACGAAGGGGATTTCACGTGCAGTGCGCGCTTCGCAAATGCGTAGGAGCTAAAGAGAGCGATGGTGGCAGTGGTTAGAAGAGGAGAAAGGCACCTAATTTCTGCAGCCCTGTCGGGAGCATGGCACAGTGTCTGAAAAAGGGAGAAGTGCTGGTGGTAGTGGTTAGAAGAGGAGAAAGGCACCTAATTTCTGCAGCACGGTCAGGAGCATGGCGCAGTGCCTGAAAAAGGGAGCAGTGGTGGTGGTAGTGGTTAGAAGAGGATAAAGGTACCTAATATCTGCAGCCCGGTCAGGAGCACGGCGCAGTGCCTGAAAAGGGGAGCAGTGGTGGTGGTAGTGGTTAGAAGAGGAGAAAGGCACCTAATTTCTGCAGCCTGGTCAGGAGCATGGCGCAGTGCCTGAAAAGGGGAGCAGTGGTGGTGGTAGTGGTTATAAGAAGAGAAAGGCACGTAATTTCTGCAGCCCGGTCAGGAGCACGGCGCAGTGCCTGAAAAAGGGAGCAGTGGTGGCGGTAGTGGTTAGAAGAGAAGAAAGGCACCTAATTTCTGCAGCCTGGTCAGGAGCACGGCGCAGTGCCTGAAAAAGGGAGCAGTGGTGGTGGTAGTGGTTAGAAGAGGAGAAAAACACCTAATTTCTGCAGCCCGGTCAGGAGCACGGCGCAGTGCCTGAAAAGGGAAGCAGTGGTAGTGGTTAGAAGAGGAGAAAGGCACCTAATTTCTGCAGCCCGGTCGGGAGCACGGCACAGTGCCTGAAAAGGGGAGAAGTGCTGGTGGTAGTGGTTAGAAGATGAGAAAAGGCACCTAATTTCTGCAATCCGGTCGGGAGCACGGCGCAGTGCCTGAAAATAAGCGGAAGGGTCGCTACACACTACTAGCGTGCACTCTTTCTGGCAGGGGAAGGACAAGCACTGGCGTCGGCGGGCAAACTTGAGCGGGTCTTCCCTATTGTGGTTTTGGGACGTTAAGCCCCTTCATATCAATCAATCAATCAATGAATCAGTCAAGCAAAGCAATATGGTGTTTTAGATGCGGAAGCATCTTATACTCGCGCCTTGTAGTGCGCCGTCCGCGCCGTCCGCACCGCTTCTCGAACATTCGACAGCTGACGCGCGCGCATGCGCCGTCGCGCCGTCGCCATCTGTGCCGCGCGCGCGCTTCTCCTTCGAGAACATTCAACAGCTGACAGTGCATGCGCCGTCGCGCTGTATATATACTCAAGGTCGGCGCTCGCTGGCTCAGTTGCCGCTCGTCGGTTGGTTTGTACGGCGCGTCGACGTCCAAGGTCGCGGTGAAATGAATTCCAACGAATCCACAAACACAATGATCGACGTCCCTTCGACCAGCGCCGCCCTTTCGCATACGTGTGTACGTGTTCACTCATTTAACACCCCCTCCTACAACCACGTTAACCAATTTAGCCATCGACCCAAGTAAGTCGCAATTTAACACCCCATTTCACAACCACGTTAACCAATTTAGCCATCGACCCAAGTAAGTCGCACTTTAACACCCCGTTAACCAATTATATGCTCCACATCCTCCTCAGTGTTCCCCCGAGGGAAGCTGCGGGCAATGTTTTTTTCCAAAGCAGTTTCGAGACCTAACTTGGCGCTGTGGTACTGCGCTTGATTGCCACGTAGAATGCTTGGTTAAAATTCCTGCTGGGGCCCTAATATTTAACTTTTGCATTCATTGGGTCACCTCGTTTCAGTATTGCTTGGCACTATTGCACATAAATTACAAATGCCAGTTCCCATCACTCCAGCGTCAAGAAACTCTCAGTCCCCTATGTCGTATACCAGCATACCGCCAGCTGGGGTGTGTAGGTATGTGCCCCAAATGTGTGGAGGAAAAGGTTTCTCGACGTACGTACGCAACGAGATTTGCAAGTTGATGTTGTCTTGACCCATCAAACTTATTCGACAAGCTTTCTCACCCCTGAATACGAATTATGGTTTACCCCAAGATAAGGAGGCGATACACGTAGTATATAACGCGGTATATGCTAAATGGCGATATATACTACGTATATCGCTCCTAAACTAGCAGACAAGTATTAGTATAGAATAAATGGTCTTATATACACACGTGTTTGGCTAGATAGATAGATAGATAGATAGATAGATAGATAGATAGATAGATAGATAGATAGATAGATAGATAGATAGATACTACGCAAAGAAGCGCTTCGCATTCAAGAAGCAACGGCAAAACGTATAATTTCACATATATACTATGCCTTGATCTCTATTCTTTGTTCGTGTTCTTTTCATCGGTGATTTGTAGGGACATGAGAAGAGCATAACGAAATCATGGAAACGGAAATGAAGTTTGCACAATACTACGTGTATGAAAAACAAAGTAGCGCTGTTCACCTACTTTTATTTTACAATACGCGTAAAAAAAGAAGATTTGTGAACCTAATTTGATCGAGCGTTGTTTTCCTTAGGATGTGTAAAAGAATAAATTAGGAATTACAAATGTACATTTTAAGACTGTGATATGCGTGAATTATTTAAAATTGCACTTAAAGGTAATGAAAATGTAGAAAAACAAGGCTCCTCGAGATCACAGCGACAAATCGAAACTGAAACTTGTTTGGTTTGTTTTGGTGGTGACATCTTGTGGGATTCTGTGAAAATATTTCACGCGCTGAAAAAAAAAAATGCTCCGACGCGCGGCGTCGAACTTATGACGGCGCACTGATGTTAGCGGCCAGCAACTATGCCATTGACGCACTCGGCAACGAACGCCACTGCGCCGCTGGTGATAAGCAAAAGTTTATTATATGCCCCAAGCATTTGAAAGACAGCGTCACAAAAGAAAAAAACGCGTTAAGGAACAAAGTTATGTCAATTGCTGCACGTTCAGAATGAATTCAATCAAAAGCTGAGATAGGTTAGATTTCAGATTCAGTAAGAAAAAATCAACAGTCATAAATTTTAATGATAATGAAGGTAGTGAGCTTACAATACAAGAGGTCACGCTAGAGATAACAGATAAATACATATATCTGGGCGTATGGATAAGCAATGGGACCGAGTACCTAAGGGAACACGAAATATACGTGACGACTAAAGGCAACATGAATGCAGCAGTGATGAAAAACAGGGCACTGTGAAATTACAATAGGTATGATGTTGTGAAAGCGATATGAAAAGGGACAATGGCTCCTGGTCTGACGTTCGGCAATGCGGTCTTGTGCATGAGATCAGAAGTGCGAGCAAGATTAGAAATTAAGCAACGTGAAATGGGTAGGCTTGCCTTAGGAGTCACGGGAGTACACCGAATCAGGGAGTACAAGGTGATATGGGATGCACATCAATTCAGGGCAAGGAAGCTAGCAGCAAGATAAAATTTGAGAATCTATTGAGAGTAATGGGGGAGTAGCATTGGGCTAGGAAGGTGCTCAGCTACTTGTACATGAAGAATGTCGAAACAAAATGGAGGAAGCGAACCAGAAAATAGACTGGTAAATACTTAGAAAACAGCAGGGGTTCACAAGGAAAAGAATTATCAGTTAAGAAGAAAGTGAAGGACGATGAGACCAATATGTGGAGAATGGGCACGATTAAGAAGTCCGCACTGGAGATCTATCAAACTTTTAAGCAGGAAATCGCCACGGAAAGGATCTATGATAATACTCGGGTTAGTTCTCTACTGTTTAGGGCCAGGATGGTAGTATTGCGAACCAAGACATATCGACCCAATTATGAAGAGGTGACACGGTATGCAGTGCGTGTGGAGACGAGGAGGTAATTGCCGAACACTTGATATCGTTCTGTAAAGGGCTTCACTTTATAGTTCAGGATGATGGCGCACATTTTTTCAAAGCTTTGGGGTTTATGGAGAGGAAGGGCAAAATAGACTTTAAGCGGGTAGAATTACCTAGAAGGAGGTTATCTGATTAGTGACTAAAGTCAAGGCACAAGTGAAAATCAAACCCTTCACAGCAAAGCACGAGTCCTCAACCTCACTAACTAAAGAAGAAAATAAATCTAGTTTTTTGGTTTCCTAAGTATTACGGCTTGGTGGCGTTAGCCACCACCCCATATAAAGCGTACAGCCATATCCATCCATCCATCCGGAAAAGCTGGATATCCCCGCCCGTGAACGTAGAAGACTAGCAGCCTTGTAAATCATTTTGATTATTTATTTTGAATACGCTCAAGGCAATGGCATTGAAGAGGGGAGTGGGTGAATACATTACAACAAGTCAGCAAACTGCAGTACAAACAGCAGAACAGAAGTAGCTATAACCTCTACAAAACAAGTTATATGGTTCAGAAAGGTCGCAATGTTCCTGTTGCGATGGGAGAAACTCGGCTGAGAGTAGCATAGGTGACAGTTTTTGGCATTCAAAATATATACATACATTCGACAAGTGAATTTCACAGATATAAATGCAACGTTACACAGAATCAAATGGCCTAAAATTTAATATTAGACACAGCGGTACAAACCACATCTGGGTTGCAAATTGTAGCAATGTTAGAAGGAAGGTGGTTCCAGTCGTTAGAGGTATGGGGAATGAAGGAATGGAAAAAGGCCTTAGTGTTGCAAGAGGGAACGCCAGCTTTATGAACATGATCTAAACGCCAGGATCTGTATGAAGGTGGACTAAGTAAAGCATGGCAAAGCATATTGTGTGAGAATAATTTATGGAATAAGCACAACCGTGCGATTTTGCGACGTGATGTCAGAGATGTTAGACCCAAGTTACTTTTCATTCCGGATACGCTGGCTGCTCGCTGATAGTTAGAAAAAATGAAACTTGCGGCGTTGTTTTGAATCATTTCGAGTTGATGACTAAGAATCTCAGTACATGGATCCCATATTGGTGATGCATAGCCGAGTTGTGAACGTACAAGAGATTTGAAAAGGAGCAGTTTTATCGAAGAAGTGGCGGAATGAAAATTTCGTCTTATGTAGCCTAGCATGGGGTTTGCTTTGTTGGTGATGCTTTCAATGTGAAGATTCCAAGATAGGTCAGTAGTGATATAGATGCCCACGTATTTATAAGAAGTAACCGCTTGAAGAATGTTACCATCAAGGCAATACGAGTGCGCGTTAGTAGTGATGCGAGAAAGTCGCATTGATTTGCATTTTGTAGTGTTGAGAATCATCTGCCATGTATTGCACCAATGGGTTATCGCATTAATGTCAGATTGGAGTGCGTGTATGTCACTATTCATAATAATTTCTCAAAAAATGACACAATCGTCAGCAAATAAATGTATTGAAGATGAGATACATTTGAGGAGATCATTGATATCAATAAGAAAAAGTAGCGGCTCAAGGACGGTGCCCTGGGGCACACCTGAAATAACCGGGGTTAGAGATGAATTGGTGTCATTAGCTGGGACAAATTGCTGGCGATGTACTAGGAAACACTCAATCCAATTAATTATGCTAGTATCGAGACCAATATTTCCTAGCTTGAATAGGAGTAACGCGTGTGGAACTTTGTCGAATGCTTTAGCGAAATCGAAATAAATGCTATCAGCAAATAAACGGTTGTCAAGAATAGATTGAAGTATGTGAGTAAACAATATTAACTGGGTTTTACACGAGAAAAGACTTTCGGAATCCATGCTGTGCAGCGTCAAAAAATGAATTGGATTCGAGAAAGTTGGCAACATGAGAGTAAATGATGTGTTCCAAAATTTTACATAGTATGCTAGCGATAGATATTGGCCTGCAATTAAAGGGGGACTGTCTGTCTCTAGATTTAAAGACTGGCACCACCTTCCCTACTTCCAAATCAGCAGGGTTTTTACTTTGTTTAAGGATTGTTCAAAAAGCTTCGCTAGGATTTTAGAACAGTTGTGTTTAGCACTTATCAGGAAATTGGAATTAATACCATCTACCCCGGAACTGGAAGAAATTTTAAGGGAAGTCAATTATTTTAATTATTCTGTTAGGGTCAATCTCCAGAGGGTACATCAGTATGTAGTCGTGGCTTTTAAAACTGGGTAGACAAGAAGTGGGATGGTTGCAGAATGCACCAGAAAACACTTTTTTAGCCCACAAGCACATTATTCATGAAGTATAGGTTCACCGTTTGTGTCAGTTAGAGTAATGCGAGAGCTGTCTGCTATAGGTTAACGACGCGCCAAAATGTCTAGGAATATTTTGCAAAAAACTAGGCGTCGTATTGGTCAGGAAGTTTGTTTTGCAGTTTTCACAGCAGTAACATATTTATTGACTGCTGAATGGTACAATGACCACCTATGAAGTACTGTGAAATGTTTTGGCACGGCGGTACAGACCTTTTCTTCGGTTAGATAGTCGTTTTAGAATGGAGTTATACCAAGGAGCCGTCGCATTACACGTAAATTCCCGAGCAGGTATAAAGCGTTCTGTGAATTCAATGATCTTGTTCTTAAATAATGCCCAGTGACATTCCAGTGATCGCTCATTGAATCTGTCTAAGTAATCAATAATTCTCAGCTGTAGTGTACAAAATACCAAAGAGTGGTTGCCCCAAGTTTATCAAGTCGCAAGCAGATTTTCGGAACTACAAAAAAATCAGACTCGTTACATATTTCTGAAAAAAATTACTAACTAATCTTTTCTCTGTCTCTGTAGCAGGGCTGCTAGCAAACAGTTTGTGGCCAGTCCTGGGGCTAAACTTTTGGATATCCCTGCCTTAGAAATTAGCGTTTGTTTCCTCTGTTACTTATGCATTTACTATTGTCAGAGAGTCTCTGGTATTCTTGAGCTCAGGTTGTTTTTCTTGCAATTGAATTGTCATTGGGGTCACGCAAGCATAGTTAATTTTGTATTTTTGTGATTGATCAGTATATTGTTTCAAAATTTCATTTCATACTATTATTGTTCCTATTATTGTAGCTGCTGGTGAGGACCAGGTAACATCCTATTTGCTGAAAGTTGGAGGGTAGATTGGGTTAGAAAGACTAGCCACCCTGTTTACGAGGTGCCTCCTGATGGGAAGAGCACCAGAGACTTGGAAGAATGCTAACATCATCTAATACATAAGAAAGGAGATGACAAGGACTTGAATACTTACAGGCCGGTCAGCTGGTCTCCGTAGTATACAAGCTGTTTACAAAGGTAATTGCCAACAGAGTAAAGAAAACATTAGAATTCAATCAACCAAAGGAACAAGCAGGACTTTGAACAAGCTACTCAACAATTGAACACATTCATACTATCAATCAGGTAATAGAGAAATGCTCAGAATACAACCAACCACTATACATAGCCTTCATAGATTACGAAAAGGCGTTTTATTCAGTAGAAATATCAACAGTCATGCATACACTGCGGAATCAGCGCGTTGCTGAAACAGTGTATAGGGCACGGCAGCATCACTGGCATGACGTCTAATCCGTTTGTTTTCATCGTCCAGCTCGTCGCTACCCTTCTGCTAATACCGGCAGAGTGCGATGTACTGGGCTGGCAAGCTGCGATCAACGCCTTGCAACCGGCTATCCTCCTGCCTGTCAACGTGTCAACCGCACATGCGCACCTGAGCGATATCTGGACTACGCCCCCTTCATCGACAGCAGTTGGTGCTCTGGCGGGCCTCGACGGAGGAGCGACGGCGCTACAAGCAATTCACTGGAGTATAAAGCCGGATCGCAACCATCCAGACGCCATAGGGCACGGCAGCATCACTGGCATGACGTCTAATCTGTTTGTTTTCATCGTCCAGCTCGTCGCTACCCTTCTGCTAATACCGGCAGAGTGCGATGTACTGGGCTGGCAAGCTGCGATCAACGCCTTGCAACCGGCTATCCTCCTGCCTGTCAACGTGTCAACCGCACATGCGCACCTGAGCGATATCTGGACTACGCCCCCTTCATCGACAGCAAGTTGGTGCTCTGGCGGGCCTCGACGGAGGAGCGACGGCGCTACAAGCAATTCACTGGAGTATAAAGCCGGATCGCAACCATCCAGCTGCCATAGGACATGGCAGCATCACTGGCATGACGTCTAATCCGTTTGTTTTCATCGTCCAAGTGAGAAAACATTACGGCAAATGCTTTTGCTCAAATAACCTTTGTCTAGTTGTGCTGCCGTGCCCAGGGCTGCTCTGCTTAATATTGACTGAAATGCTGTCTCATATTAAGAAATTACTGTTACTTTGTGGAGACGTTGAAACTAACCCTGGACCTGGACCTGACCTAACCCTCCTCCTTAAACAGATTCAACAAATTGCTGATGTCAAGGAAATTAAGAATGACCGGCTCACTGCCATAGAATCCAAACTGGAAAAAGTAGTAGCTCTTGAGAGAAGGTTTCCTCATGTGTAACCGCGGTAAAGAAATTACAGCAATCACTTTCTGCTATGGAAAACAAGCTAGATGACCTTGAAAACCGTTCGCGACGGTCTAATCTAATACTGTATGGAATTCCAGAGAACGGCAAATAAAATTACAGGGACCTTGCTGAAATGGTTAATGAAGATGTAATAAAGAAAGTACTCGAATTAGAACCCGTGGCTATCGAACGGATACATAGACTAGGAAGACCTTCTGCCAACAAAGCACGGCCGATAATACTAAAGCTTTTAGATTTCCGGGAAAAGACTACCATACTGAAGAATTGCTATAAATTAAAGGGATTAAAGATCGCGGTGGGGGAAGATTTCACTCCCCGTGTACGCGACATCAGAAAGAAACTGTGGCAAGCAGCTAAGGCAAGGAAACTAGAAGGTGACAAAATAAATCTTGTGTTTGACAAATTAAAAATCAACAACGAAGTGTTTGAATGGCACGATGATGTAAACTGCATTCGGCCTGTTAAGCGCAACCCTCAGCAAAAAAACGAAGAATCCCATGTGCGCGCGTTGCGACCACGCAACACTCGGTCACGCACCAAGTAAAGTTCGCAAACATAAACGTTCGCAGCATTCTTCTAAAGACAACCTGCCTAGAATCATTTTTACTCAGCACAGATCCCGACTTTGTCGCACTCACCGAAACGTGGCTGTCAAGTGACGTCAGGGACTTCGAAATAACGCCACCCAACTATGTAATCTTACGTAAAGACAGAGCTACACGGGGGGGAGGTGGGAGGTGTGGCCATCCTAATAAGAAAAGATGTCGCCTTCACGGCCCTCCCCAATGTCGATGGGGTGGAAGCAGTTTTTTTGTAAAATGCACTTGACTGCCTGTCCAATGGTAATTGGTTGCGTTTATCGGAGCCCCTCGTCACACTCGGAAGTAATGCATTCCCTGTATAAATACCTGCACATTCACGCTCTTGCATGTAGGCTTATACTTGTTGGCGATTTTAACCTCCCTGATATTGACTGGCTCACCATGAACCATCAATCATCTTCGTCTGACATTATTATTGATACTATGCTGACATTCAACCTCTCCCAAATTGTTAAAGAGCCCGCTCGTGTACAAGGGTGTTCCTCAAATATACTTGACCTAGTTTTTATTAGTGACCACTTTCCTGCAGATGAGGCCATCATTGAGCTAACTGATGGTATATCATATCACAAGATTGTATTGTGTTCGATTCCCTTGCATGAACGTATCGAGAATTCAAATTCAGTTTTGTCATTTCTTGATTTCAGCAACGCTGATGACACTAGTGTACTGGACCACTTATCATACGAATTTAGCTCATTCGAGCAGCTTGCTGATAATCCGAATGTTGATATCGAAACGTTGTGGCAGAAATTTAAAAAAATTGTTTCGTATTGCGTCTCTCACTATATACCTTCTAAAACAAAGAAAGAAAGACAATTCAATTCATGGATAAATCACGACATTATTCATGCTAAACGTAAAGTAAAGCGCCTAAGAAAGTCTTTCAAACAAACATCGAATCCCATAACTGGTAAAAAACCTTGCGGAAATCATCAGTTAAATGAAGTCTCAAATTAAAGCAGCTAAGAATCACTACTTTACTTGTACTCTACCTAATTTTCTTAATGATGCACCTCAAAAATTCTGGAACTACCTAAATCCAAAAAATAAAAATATAGTACAATGTCTCCAGAAGAAAGTAGAGACCGAGCTAATCTGTTCAATAACTACTTCCACTCAGTTTTCACTACAGATAACGATATCCCACCGCCTCTCGAAATTCATGGAGTAGACCCCATTGAACCTCTCCGTGTAAATCATCTGATCACCGCATTAGCGCGAATAGTTGGTTGTTTTTTTAGAACAATGCACTTAACCCCATTGAGGTTAAAAATAGGTATGTACTATGCACTCTTCCATTCTAAAGTAAGTTATGGGATGTTAGTCTGGGGGAACGACATCACAAGGGAATTACCATAAGTTAATAACTATACAAAAGAAAATATTGCGCTGCTTTGAAAATTACAGGGGGAATCTACAAGACTTGCGCACTGCTCCACTATTCGTTAAACATTCAATACTCAGAATTGATCAATTATATCATTTTAAATTACTTCAGTTAATACAAAAGACTAAGCTATATGAAGAAAGTTTCACCGAAAGACCACACTACAGTATGCGAGAACAAAGGAAGCGAGCTCCCAGAACAAGAACCCAGTATGGAAAACAAAGTATTGCTTACCAGGTACCTCAGGTTTTAAATACCCTTGCAGATCAATTGAATTTTAGGGCTAGTAGTGCGACTTTCAAGAAACAAATAAAGAACTTATTCATAACCACCGGTCTACACTATCAAAAACTATGTAATGGAGTCTCATGCCTCTGCAAGTGCTTAAATTGTTTATAAACTGATATGTCAATTATACGAGTGTATACCGCGGAATTCATTGTATCCGCATGCTTCTTATGTCTGTTTTTGAGTTGTTTCATTGATATTGTTTAGTTGTAAATTATAACGAGAGCGACCTCAAATTCTTAAAATGTGTCATGTAAACTTCTTATGTTATTTATGTTTGAATTTTGTGTTTACAATTTCAGGTTGCTTGAATGTATTGAATATATATATTGTTTAAGCTTTGCACTGTCACGGACTGCGGAGGGACAAGGGCCTTTGTCAGGCTGTTCGCCTTTAGCCCTTTGCCCCTGCAGTGAGCTCTGTATCTGGCTTACTGTAAATAAAAAATACTACTACTACTACTACTACTAAACGAAGCAGGTATATTTGACCTTTTGCTAAAAACGAAGATCAAGAAACAACCAGGGCCTGATAATATACCTAATGAGTTTCTCACACGTTACGCCGAATGGGTAACTAAATATCTGTTTATTATATTTAACATGTCCCTAACAAAATCTTCACTGCCCAATGACTGGAAAATAGCACAGGTCATACCAATTCACAAATCGGGTAGTAAAGCTGACGTCGCTAATTATCGCGCGATATCCTTAACAAGCACAATCTGTAAAATATTTGAGCATATTATTCTAAAACATATAACTACTTACCTTGAAAACGAGAACATTTTGACACCATCTCAGCACGGGTTTCGTAAAGGTCTTTCCACCGTTACGCAGCTTACCGAATTAATACATGAATTGTCATCGGCCATTGACCATCAAAAGCAGATTGACCTCATCTCACTCGACTTTTCTAAAGGATTTGACCGGGTTTCGCTTCAAAAGCTCATGGAAAAATTGCAGGTGACAATAGGTAAAGGACCAATCACAAACTGGATTAGAGCATATCTAACCAAGCGGACGCAGTTTGTGAAAATAGACCAGCAAACATCGGAACTAACGGAAGTTACCTCAGGTGTACCACAGGGCGGCGTCCTAGCTCCTATTATATTTCTGATTTTTATTAACAATTTGCCTCAATCCATCGGGACGAACATAAAGCTTTTCGCAGACGATTGTATTGTTTACAAAAAATTAACTCACTTTCAGATCATATGGTCCTCAGAAATGCTCTATTATCAGTGTCAGAATGGTGCACGAAATGGCAGATGACATTAAACGTAAAAAAATCAGCCTTGTTAAGAATAACCCGTAGACAAAACATTTCAAATTTTGCCTACACTATTGGCGGCACGCAACTAACTTCCCTGAAACAGCATAAGTATCTTGGACTAGTCATTTCTAGTGACCTTAGATGGGAGGCACATGTTAATTACAGTACATCCTCAGCCTTAAAAAGATTATTTTTTCTTAAAAGACGACTACAATCCGCACCACCTCAAACAAAACTCTTAGCCTATAAAACCTTCATTCGACCTACAATAGAATACGCTAACTTAGTCTGGTTCCCAGCCACAAATAACTTAATTAAAAAGCTAGAAAGTGTACAAAGAAAGGCGGTTAGATTTATTTACAACAAATACAGTCTGCTCGATTCACCTACTGAATTAATCGCAAAAGCTGGGTTACTAACATTGCGAAATCGCGCTCAACTCTCACGCCTAAAAATGCTCTTCCAACTCATTCATAAACAGCTAAACATCGACAGCTCTAGGTTCATATCAATTTTGGAAACTAGACAGTCACGCCATAAACATCCATTAAGTTTACAGGAATACCGTTTCAACAGCAACTGCTTCAGGTATTCTTTCTTCCCACAGTCAATTAGAGAGTTAAATAGATTACCCGGCTGTATAATTAATAGTAAAGATTTGAATACATTTTTGATGTTGCTTAATAATCATATTCGTGCCACCCATAGTTAAATTGATGTTTTTTCTCCTTTATTTTGCTCAATTCTTGAGTGCCTTTTGATCATGATAAGTATATCTGTGTCGTACGCATGGAAAAGTCTTTCATGTTTATTAGTGATATTTCTTGCATGTTATTATAACCGTCTATTATGTACCAAATCTGTGTTCTAAATGTTTTTCACCACATTTTTATGCTCCCATATAATCCATGTAATATCGTATAAGAGCTGTAGTCATACATTTTCACTTTTTCAATGTAAGTGTATCTATAGTATCTTTTGGTTGCCCTCCTGCAATAGTCCCCATTGGGACTGGCAGTATGTATAAATATATAGACAACCTGGAAGAAATATACAGGTGATCAACTGCTACCATATTGCTTCGTAAAGAAAGCAACAGAATACCAATCAAGAAGGGTGTAAGGCAGGTGGATACAATCTCCCCCACTGCTATTTACTGCTTGCTTACAGGAGGTTTTCAGAGGCCTAGAATTGGAACAGTTAGGCATAAGACAATGGAGAGTACCTTAGTAACCTGTGCTTCGCCGATGACATTGCATTGTTGACTAACTCAGGGGACGAAGTGCAACTCATGATTACAGAGTTAGACAAGAATAGCAGAAAGGTGGGTGTTAAAAGTAATGAGCAGAAAACGAAGTTAATATACAACAACCTCGGAAGAGAGCAGTGCTTTAAGATAAGTAATAGTGCACTTCAAGTTGTAAATGACTATGTCTACTTAGTGCACGTAATAACCGCGGAGCCGAACCAAGAGATTGAAGTAACTAGAATAGGAATAGGGTGGAGCACATTTGGCAAGCACTCTCAAATTGTGACCGGTAGATTGCCACTATCCCTCAAGAGGAAAGTATATAACAGCTGCATGTTGCCGGTACTTTGCTATGGAGCAGAAACCGGGAGATTTACAAAAAGGGTTCAGCTTGAATTGAGGACGACGCAGTGAGCAATGGAAAGAAAAATGGTAGCTGTAACCTTCAATTCAATTCAATTCAATTCAATTCAATTTTATTTCATCCCAAGGATGAGGGCAGGCTCGGGAGAAAAGTGACATTTTGTCACTTGAGGAGAACCCGAGCCTCCCTAATACATGGCAAGCAACGTGGACATGAATAAAGAAACATAAGCCATGAACATATAGGCAACGAACATAAGCCATGAGATGTTTAGCGCAGTACAAGTCGGAAGATGCACGTACAGTAATGCTATATACAGAGACTAATATGCGTAAGTAGTTCGGCAGAAATTCCGAAGTACAATGCAAAATATTACGGAATACAGAATACTATATATATGACAACAATGCTATGCATAGAAATTGCGTGTACACACATACACATAAATATACACACACATATGGAGATGCATATACAGACACATATATATACACATACATACACACATATACATATATATTAAAAGACAAGAAGAGAGCAGAGTGGATTAGGGAACAAACGGGGGTTAAGGATAACATAGCTAAAATCAAGAAGAAGAAATGGACATGGGCCGAGCATGTAGCGCGTTTACAGGAAAACCGCTGGTCGTTAAGGGTAACTAACCATTATACCTTCTTTTTATCATACCCTTCCCTAGAATATGTCACGTTGCTCACGTTTGCTGTTAATAGATTGCCTGTTGTATATATTATCATGTGTGCTGCGAATAATAAAATTCAGTTGGTAGTCAGCGCTCGTGTTGTCCTATTTGGTTTCCTTGCCTCGCCTTTCATTTCACGTTTCTTCTAGCACCTTCGTGCTCGCGCTGTAGCCCTTATTACCATGAATTCCAACCAACTAGCCCAATAGCCTTTCTTCTGCAATGCATTTCTAGTACACAAGGCAGTCCTACTTTTTCGGATCCGTATTCTCAAGACCCAGCTGCTTTGGTTTCGTGTATTGCAGTATGTTTATGTCGAGCACGTGCAGTGTCGCGAAATATTCGGCAAGGGACATGTCCGGAAGAAGTTCGCAATTGGTGTGGGGTTTAAGTTCCGTCCAGAGGACACGCAAAAAGGATGCGCAAAATCATCCGGTCTGAGTGCTGGAGACAAGTGCGCTTCTACAGAGATTGCCTCCGAGTTTTATGCGGCCGGTTCCTGACTGGTCGTCACCGGGAGAGAGCTTACCGACAGTGGTACTACCAGTCCGAGTTGGCAACTGAGACTTTGTGGAATCGTGTGGGGCCTCTCCTGCCAAGATGAAGCAGGCGTTCCGGACCAGCGGGGAAGTTCATCAACCTGGGTGACACGCCTATTCCTGAGAAGTTTCAACAGACGCTTCATCTGGGACCGAGGTTCAGCCTGGAACCTTCCCTCCGAGGAGCTGAAGAGGTGGCTCTCGCTAGGCATGTGTCAGCCCGTGTGCCTGAAGATGAACGTTGTCGGTGCGCTTCGGAATGCATCGACCTCCTCGTGAGAGGGTGTCGATCAAGATTGGTCATGTGCCTAAAACCACTCTCTACGTTCTTGTCTACGAATATTTTCCGTGTTCTTCAAGCGGATAAGAAAGGTGTTTTCGTTATTCTACACAATGATGTCTTTTTGCAAAAAGCCTCACAGGCTGTTGTGAAACACTTTGTACAAGTTACAGCAAAAAGTTCAAATATCAAGAAAGATGCAATAGCTCACGTCCAGGCTGTAAATTTGCTAGGTTTAGCCCGTAGCGTAAAGAAAGCTACTTCCCAAGAATTTTCTATTTTTTCACTATTAAGAGTCATAAGCCGGAACAACCTTTGCGTGAAATTGTTTCTGAAAGAGGAACCTGGCAGAAGCTTTTGGCAGGTTATTTGCAGAAACATCTACCTAGTTTAGTTTTGGATGACCCCTAACGCGTCCGCAATTCGCAAGAAGTTGTCAGATACCTAGAGGATTATAATCCAATTGGGTGCCCTGTTTAAAGTATTGATGCTGTATATTTGTATTACTTCATTCTTCAGAGCACATTGTTCATTATGTTAGCGATTGTATAACCAAGGATAATCATGAAGATCTGTTCATTAATGGTAGTGGCATCAGTGTTAATTCTTTCACGGAACTTTTGCTTTTTTACTTGAACTCCACTTTTGTTTCGTGGGGAGGGTCTCTTTATAGACAACGTAAGGGAGTTTACATTGGGTCAAGGGTCGCCCCGGTTCTGATTGACATTTTTCTTGCCAAGATTGACACCATCTTCAATGAAAAACTCGTAGATTTGGTGCAAACTACTTTCAGATATGTGAACGACTATTCAATTTTTTCTGCTGCCCTCCGTAACAAATATGAAAACCCCGGCTGAACTTGTATTGAGTGCTTTTAAAACACTTGGAGGTGCATACTTCCACAATATATCTCATGCTTTGAATAAGGTAGGCTCGAGATATGGTGTGGATGTAGTTTTATCAGCCCGTGCAAAGTAAGCCAGATTTGCAGGATGACAGATGAGCGCCTCAGTGAAATCACCAAAGAAAGTTGGACATGCGCCGTAAAACACATAAATAAATTTGTAGGTTGCGCAGTGGGTGTTGTTTACATGCTTCATTTAACGTGCGGTCATTGTTATATAGGCCAAACTGAGCGGTGCATTAATAAAAGGTTATGAGAACATATGAATGATGTATGCAAATGAATTAGTTCAAACCTCGTTCTGCACTGTAAAAGCTGCGGGTGCCAGCCTCGATTTCCGGGCGTGAGTGTGCTGGTACGCCACATGGACAAAGTAACTCGTGAAATAGCTGAGGCGTATTTTATTAGAAAACATGGTGACGGATGCGTGAGCCAACCTTCTGTGGCCTTGCATGACAAGGAGTTCGAGCTTTTAGATAAGAATCAGCCCTTTCATCATTTTACCTTCTTTTATCATATCCTTCCATAGAATATGTCACGTTGCTCACGTTTGCTGTTAATAGATTGCCTGTTGTATATATTATCATGTGTGCTGCGAATAATAAAATTCAGTTGGTAGTCAGCGCTCGTGTTGTCCTGTTTGCTTTCTTTGCCTCGCCTTTCATTTCACGTTTCTTCCAGCACCTTCGTGCTCGCGCTGCAGCCCTTATTACCATGCAAAGCCGTAGTTTGGTTGGTCAGATCATGCAATGCATGTCAACGGGTTGGGAAACCGGGTGACAAATAGAAAGCTCATTTAAAACTTTTTCCACTCTTCACGGAGCCCTTCCGGTGACTTGTGACTGATACTGTGGGACCATTACCGTAATCAAAGTCGGGATACAGATACCTCCCATTGATACTATGCCCGACAGCTAAGTTTTTAGAAGCGATTCGCAATATATAAATTGAGCTCTCCAAAAATTGTGGACGCGCTGTTGACAGTTTTTTCACGTATCAGTTTCACCCCCGAAATTAAGGCTGACCAGGGAACGGTATTCCGCAGTGCACTGACAACTACGTTTCTCAGAAAGTGTGGCGTAAAGCTGATACACAGTTCAGTATATCATCCACAATACAACAGTGTAAAGAAACTGCACTCGGTACTGACAAAAGTACCACGTGCCTTGTGCTACGAGCACAAAGAGGACTGGGAAAACTGTTTGCCTGCTTTTCTCTTTGCGTTGAGAAGCGTCCTGCATGAGGCCACCGAGTTCACACTGGCGGAGCTGGTTTACGGCGGAACACTGTTCCCCGTTGCGCATGTTGAGAGAGTTGTGGGAAGGAGCAGTATAAAGCCAGACCATTCTGGCTTAGGTATTGCAACTCCTGTAGTGTTTAGGCGTCACGAGTAAACTAGTTGAGGAAAACATGAAAGTAGCTCGAGAGAACGCGAAGGCGTATTACGACAGAAATGCGAGGCGCCACGTTTACAATGAGGGGCATGGAGCCATAATCTTGCGTCCCTCGCGGAAATACAACCTATACGTACAACGAGAGGGCCAGTAGAGATAGCGCCTAAGCTGTCAAAGACTAACTATGCGTTGAAAATGCCTAGACGGGGAAAATAAAATCAAGATTCGCCATTTTAAACTAATGAAGCCATAAGGCGGAAGAGGAGAAGTTGTCAACTTGTTGCTAAATGTACCCGGGAATATACTGACGATCTCATGTTGGGAGCGAATATAAGCGAAGAATGCAGTGTTGAGGGGAGAAAATTTCGGCCCCCTCGGCAAGCCGTGGAGTTCTGGAAGAGCGGTGGTTGATGGACCTCAAGAAATTGTTGCGTGAACTTCATGACAGCTTTAGCAAAATGCCGGGAAAGACATATCTGATGACTCACGAATTTGAGCCAACATCAGCCGATCAGGCATCATCCAAGCTTTACAGAGTTTTTCCGAAGCAGCATCAGATCATATAGGGCGAAATAAAGCGCATGCTAGAGCTTGGAATGATTCAACCAACAGAAAATACTATAGTCACCCGTATCCTTGTGTAAGCGCCTGAAGTAAAGATATTCGCCCTTTTGTGAATTATCAGATATTGAACGCAGTCACCAGAGATCTGCTCTACCGCATACCAAATATTGACGAAGAACAGGTCGAAAGCTTGCATTTCCACACTTGACCTATTAAGAGGGTACTGGCAATTGCCTTTTTCAGACAGTGCCAGCCGCCATGCGGCATTGATTTCTTTGGTAGGTAAATTTCGGCCTCTTGTGCTAAGCTTTGGTCTTAAGAATGCCCCTTATAATTTTTCGAAGGTAATGAATATTACATTCAAAGACTTACATGACTACGCCGTACCGCATCTTCACGACATAGCCATTTTTTCGAAAACTTGAGAACAACTTGTGGCACACATGAGAACTGTGCTAACAAGACTGAAAAAAAAAAATGTAGGGACTCACCATAAAAATAGAAAAATGCAGCTTCGGCTGTTCGCAGATGTCATATCTTGGTCACGTGGTGGGGCGAAAAACCCGGAGTTCATCCGTGCTTACAATGGGGCCAATTGCTGGCTTTCCGCGGCCCCAAAACCAGCGAGATATTCGCTCCTCTCATGGACTGGTAGGGTAGTACTAGCGGCACATACCCAGTTATTGTCAGATTACAAGCCACCTGACAGATGCGCTATGGAAAGGAAAACCAAAAAAAGTAGCTTAGGATGCGGAGATAGAAAGTGCATTTACGAACCTTTAAAGATTGTGCGTATCAAGGCCAGTGCTAGAGACACCAAACTACACTAAAAAATTTGTAGTGCAGTGTAACACGAGCGATAGAGGACTGGGCGTGGTATGAAGTCATTTGGAATACGATGAAGAGGAACACCACATTCTTTATGAAATTCGTAAGTTGACAGTGAGGGAAGAGAGTACAGTTCCTCATAAAAGGAGTGTGCATGTCTAATGTAGGCGGAAAAAAATGTTCTGTACTTCGTAGAGCGAAGTTTACTTTTGAAATGGATCACTGTCCGCCTACTTGGCTACGCCAAATGTCCCACAAAAATGGACACTATACAACTTGTACTTCCAGTATAAATAAGGTAAAATGAACGGAAATGCCAACAAGCTTAGTAGACTAGTGTCATTTGTGAAGCGGCAGCCTTTGTTTAACTTTTTGTTCGATAATGTTCGTGAAGTCGTTATCAGCGCAGTTCCCAAATCGATTGATTGATATGTGGGGTTTAACGTCCCAAAACCACCATATGATTATGAGAGACGCCGTAGTGAAGGGTTCCGGAAATTTCGATCACCTGGGATTCTTTAGAATGCACACAAATCAGAGCTCATGGGCCTACAACATTTCCGCCTCCATCGGAAATGCAGCCGGCGCAGCCGGGATTTGAACCCGCAACCTGCGGGTCAGCAACCTTAGCCAGTAGACCACCGCGGCGGGGCGTAGTTCCCAAATTAGTTTACTTTGAGTTGTGGTGACGTCTGCCTTGCCAAGAAAAAATGGTCACTTGCCTTGCGTATTTTTTAAAGTACTTTTCGATTGTTCATAGTCCATAAGCTTTTAATTTTGAGCTATACAAACCTGGCAGGCTGGGGGCAGATTCCGAGTGCTTGTGCTTGGTATGGTGTTGTGGCGCCTGGACCGTTCTTACTGTGGCATTCTACTGTATCAGGTCACTCCCGTTGGCAGTGGCCGGGGTTGCCAATCCAGAGGTTCTATGAATCTCCTGGGCGACGCCCGAGTCACGGCGGGAACTTGGTGGCGTTCCGCCAGTTCTTGGGCCCTCTGGACTGCATTTAGTTTGTTTCCGAGATTGGAGCTCCTCTGTGCCCTTTCCCAGTCGGACTCACAGGTGAGAGGTCCCTGAGGTAACGCGGGACATTGCCAGAGCATGTGTTCAAGTGAACAGTACTCTTCTGTGCAGTCTGGGCATTGAATTGATGTCCGAGTTGTAATGGCTGAGTCAGCCCCGTACCCATCACGCGCAAAAAGCAGCCTGTCACATGATACAATGAAAAAGTGTTCCTTACTTTTTAGAGCTGTGCGAATAGCGAAATTGTTCGTGCAAAGTGAGTTGTAATATTAAAATGTGAGTTAAATAAAATATCTTGAGAACACTTGTTGAATATTTTGCTAATACTTCAAAGTGAAGTTATAAAAAAGTACTCCTAAGCACGTTATCATAGGATAAGAACATGGGATTGTTTCTTTTGCCTTGGTCGGCAAAGTGCTGGAGGGAACGCGTTCCCTTGTTTTAACAAGAATGAGGCGATGCAGAGCGAATTGTATTTATTTATCTTATTTGGTACTACCAATGTGGCGTCGAGAGCACTTTTGTGGAGATACTTATAATTTGCTGAACAAGGAAATGCTCCTCTCAATTTCCGAGTTGTTGATCTGCCCTGCAGATGTCTGTGTTAAAAGCACCTGATATTTCAGATATTGAGAACGTTCTTTGACTTTTTTTTCGAATATTTTGGTCTGAAATAATATCACATAAAGCCTCCCCCTCTGCTGTGTATGCTCGAACCAACGCTTTCATGAGTCAGTTCAATGGCGCCCATAGCGAAGCTTGTGACGCAGTGAAGCATATTAAAAATGAAGGGTTTAATTAATAAATAATGAAGGAACTAGCATTTTCTCGAGTCAATATATTTGCTACTTTAGCAGATTCTGAAAGGCAGCTTCACTGCAAAGTCAAATCATAAAAGGGTGAAGCGTATTAAAAATAACGGGCCTGCAGTTAAGTAGGAGTTCACTGCATTTGTCTTTGGGAAGTTCAAATAGTAAAACTCCCAGTGGAAATGAATCGATTACAAAAATCTAATAAAAATATGATAAACCAAATAACTGCACAACCTTCAATTTTTCTTTTGTTAAACTCATAGTGCAAGTCCGCAACAAACACATTCAGCTTCATTTATCAAATTAGGAAATGCTCTTATGAACTGTTCGTATTTTTGCCCTGTAGTGCTGCCCGGAGCCTTTTGAAAAAGGAAGCTAAGCAGGTCAGGCGAAAAATAAGGATGTGACGAGGAGAGAAAGTAAATATACAGAGAAGACATTTTAAGTCCTACACTACTGTTAAAGCCAACTGTGTTTTTTTGCCATGGCCACGTAGAAGTGCATCTTTTCATCTACAATGTCATCACCTAAATAGAAAAAGGATTACACTGGAGCCCGTCATGCAAAACTACAACAGCCCGGTTCTTACTGAAATACACCAGTGCGGGTTTTACCAAAGTACCACAGCTCAGGTCTTGCTAAAAAACACCACTTCGTATCACACCAAAATATGGACGCACACACCAGACCCACCATAAACCGTGTCTGAATTCCCAGTCTGGCGGAACCGAGAAAAATACACCAGACACGGCCCGGTGTACTTTTTTTCACTGGGTCATCACTTGTCTCCCGTAAAAATAAGCGCATAAATCGGCTGAATACAGCAAGTGACATCCGGCTGGTCCTGAGTGTGACTGAAACTCGCATCCATATCCAAACGCAAAGAAAGTGAGTTCAGTTGCATGTCAGTAAATAAATTTTTGTATAGCCCTGCTTTTGACTTTTTTTGCCTGGGAACTGATTGTGAACACAATAAGAAGTGCTCGAATAAAAGTGAAAAGGGGGCGGGGGTTCTTTGGCACCTAAGGAAACCTGGTGGGTTTCCTGGGACCAACTCTATGAGAACTCCTGGTTCAGATATTCAACGCAAAAAGTAGGCTATCAGGCTGGCGTTAGCAAGAAGTATATTCTTCAACCAGCCCAAAAAAGCTCTACATCAGACAAGTTACTAACATGGCAGCATAGAGGTGTTCAGGAATAATTAGACAATGCTACGGATGACAAAGAGTTGGAACTAATGTGTTAAGGCATTCCAAAATCATGATAGGTGAATTACTCCTCTTTCTAAATAAAAAAGATGAGTGTACAATGACAGCATTTCGCATTTTCTATCACATGGGAAAGAAACATGAAGGATTACAAGGTACTTCAAGGATGTTTCAGATAATGTTAAGTAATAGGTGCAACATAGCAAGATTGGAGCACAGAAGAGCGTATAAATACCTAACATGTGTGACGATGATGATGATTTGTGGTGCTTTGTGGCGCAAGGGCCAATTGATGGCGAAAGAGCGCCATTTCGATGAGTAGAGATGAGACAATATGTTGCGTGGCTGTATAGGGGCCTTAAAATTCCTCGCGATAATGCGGGTAAAAACATAAGTGTTAAGATCATGACAGTGGCGTGATATGCATATTAAAAGGGGTGACCGAGATTTTGAATAAAAAACATGTAAAAATATTTGGCACTAGCACACGTGCCTCATCAGTGCCCTTGTGTCCAAGGGCTGCGAGGCAAGTGCTTTTAAATGTAATCACTGCAGCAGCAACCTCTCTTGAGAGGTCACGCTACGCAATGCCTGGGTCTATTACATAGTAAAAATTGACATCTCTTAAAAAAGCTAACAATGATTTATGGGTGAAAAGTGGTTCCCTACCGACAAACATTGCGGGGTGTAATGGCATATGTTGTCGGTAGGGTAATGAAAAGTGTTTTCTTCTTAGAGTGTCTAGCTGTTTACATTGGATTAAAACGTGAAGAACTGTCAATGCCTCACCACAATTGTCACACAGTGGTGGATCACCACCGGACAAAAGATGTGTGTGTGTCGTGTATGTGTGTCCTATCCTGAGTCTTGTTAGTGTTACCTCTGTTAGACGAGATTTTGATACTGGTGGCCAATGGCCAAGGTGTGGCTTGATAACGTGTAGTTTGTTTTGTGTGTGTTTATCCCACTTGCTCTGCCAGTAGTCCCTGAGGTTTCGTTTGAGAGACGACTTCAGATCAAGGACCGGGATTGATATGGGTGTAGGGGCAGTGTTTTTGTGGACGGATGCAGCGAGCTGATCCGCCCTCACGTTACCTTGGATCTCACGGTGCCCTGGCACCCAGCACACTACAACATGTTGGTTGCGTGTGTAGAGTGTGCAAAAAATGGAGTAAAGTGAGACAAGGACCGGGTTTTTTTGTTTTTTAAGACTGTGCAGAGCCGTTACCACACTGAGGGAGTCTGTATAAATTACTGCTTTTTGTATTTCTAATTGTTTGATGTGTTTAGCTGCCACAAGTATCGCGTAAGCTTCTGCTGTGAAGATACTTGTGCCTGTGTGTAGAGGGCCAGCATCGGAAAAGGATGGGCCGACAGCAGTGTAGGCCACAGAGGAGTTGGACTTAGAAGCATCTGTAAAGAATTCAGGGCGTGTGTATTTGTGTTGAAGTTCCAGGAAGTATGTTCGGATATGGGCAATAGGCGCATGCTTTGTAACTTCTAGAAAGGACACATAGCAGTCTATAGTCTGCCATTGCCACGGTGGCGGATATGCTACAGGAGCCATTAAAGTGTGTTCTAGTGAGACTCCAGTTTCCTCAGCTAGACTTTTCAGGCGAACTGAGAAGGGCTGCCTCATCGAAGGCCTGTTTTGAAACAGAAATGAGCTCGACAAATCATTAATAGTAGAGTATGAGGGGTGCTTCTTATCTGCTTTCACCTTAAGGAAATAAACAAAGGACATATAAGTTCTCTGCAGATGAAGCTACCACTCATTTGACTCAACATAAAGGCTTTTTACGGGGCTGGTGCGAAAAGCACCCGTAGAAAGGCGGATGCCCAAGTGGTGCACGGGGTCCAGCATCTTCAAAGCACTTTGAGTTGCAGACTGATGAACAACGACCCCATAATCTAAGCGGGTGCGAATGAGGCTTCGATACAGATTTATGAGGCATTGCCTATCACTACCCTAAGTAGTCCGTGACAAAACTTTTATAACATTCATGGCTTTTAAACATTTTGTTTTTAAATTCTTGATGTGTGGTACGAAGGTCAGCTTGTTGTCCAAGATTAAGCCTAAGAATTTATGTTCGGCTTTGACGGACAGACGTTGCCCGTTCAGTCGAATGTCAGGTTCAGAGTGCATGCCTCTCTTTCGAGAGAACAAGACACACGTGCTTTTTTGTGGGTTAAGTCAAAATCCGTTTTAATCTGCCCATTTGGAGACCTTGTTTAAGCCCAGCTGAACCTGCCGCTCACACATTGCCAAGTTGCATGACTTGAAGCAAAACTGAACGTCGTCGACATATGTACAATAGAACATATTGCGGGGGATGGACAAGTGCAAAGAATTCATTTTGATAATAAAAACTGTGCAACTAAGCACACAACCTTGTGGCACGCCTGTTTCCCGGATAAATGTTTGGGAGAGAACACTGCCCACACGGACACGGAATGTCTGGTTTGACAGGTAATTTTCGATTATATGAAACATTCTTCCGCGCACACCGAGGTGAGACAGGTCTTTTAGAATTCCAAAACGCCATGTTGTATCATAAGCCTTTTCGATATCGAGGAACACAGAGAGAAAATACTGTTTATGGACGAAGGCGTCTCTGATCTGTGCCTCGATACGAACAAGGTGGTCTTTGATGGATCTACTTTCTCGAAACCCGCACTGAAATGGGTCGAGCAAATTGTTCGTTTCAAGGATATGTACAAGTCGGCAGTTTATCATTTTTTCGAAGACTTTGCACAAGCAGGTTGTAAGTGCAATAGGTCTATAGCTTGAAGCTAAAGAAGGGTCCTTGCCCTCTTTCAAAATGGGAATAATAATAGCCTCTTTCGAGGAGGTAGGGATAGTGCCAAAAAACCAGGTAGCATTGTATAAACAAAGTAAGGTTTTTCGTGTTTCGGCTGGTAGGTTTTTTAACATTTCATACACCACACGATCAGAACCTGGGGCAGAAGTACTGCAGGAGTTTAGAGATGTTCGGAGCTCAGCTAAACCGAAAGCTTGGTTATACGCCTCGTATCTAGTGGATTTGTGTTCGAGTTTCTGCTTTTCTATTCTTGTTCTGTATTTTCGGAAAGTGTCGGTATAGTGGGACGAGCTGGATATCCGTTCAAAGTGTGCACCGAGGAAGTTTGCCTGATCTTCCAAGGTATCACCCTGAGTGTTTACGAGTGGAAGTGTGTGTACTTGTTTGTTTTCCTGCTCTCCTACCGACCATGTTCCAGACGTTAGCCTCCTGTGTGTAAGAATTGATCCCTGACAAAAACTTTTGCCAGTTTTCTCTTCTGGCCTGCCGACGTGCTTTCCTGCCTTGAGACTTTATTTTCTTAAAGCTTTCAAGGTTTTCCGCTGTCGGCGAGTTTCGCAGCAACCTCCATGCCCTGTTCTGTTCCTTTCGCGCATTACGACACTCTTTGTTCAACCATTGGACGTGTCGCTTGCCTGGCTGTCCAGATGTTTGTGGGATGCATTTGGCTGCTGCGTTAATGAGGAGAGCTGTGAAGTACTGCACAGCTTCATCTATGCTTAGTCCACATAAGTCAGTCCAACATAACTGAGTATTGTTATGAAACTGTTCCCAGTCGGCTTTGTGTATAAGCCATTTGGGAACTCGTGGAGGACATTCGTATGATGTTTGTGTACTCAAAACAACAGAAAAATGGTCACTTCCGTAGGGATTATTTAGAACTTTCCATTGAAGTAATGGTACAAGTGGAGGAGATGCGATGCTGAGATCTATGGAAGAGTAGGTTTTGTTGGCAAGGTTATAATATGTTGCCTCTTTCCTATTCAACAGACAGGCACCGGAGGAAAAAAGGAACTGTTCAATGAGACGACCTCGTGCATCGGAGCGAGAATCACCCCATAGACCGCTATGAGCATTCAGGCCACCAAGGACCAGATAAGGTTCGGGTAGTTGGTCTATTAAGGACTCGAATTCTAGTTTTCCAAGACGGTGGTGAGGGGGTATGTACAGAAAGCAGATGGTGACGAGCTCGTTGAAAAGAACTGCTCGAACAGCCACTGCCTCTAGTGTTGTTTGCAGTGGTAAATGTGTGCATGCTACTTTTTGATTAACAATAATGGCTAC